>OX371225.1:272115854-272504138 GCA_947310385.1 Nephrotoma appendiculata | reverse complement strand
CGCAGTCCATTGAAATTAATTTTGAATCCGCTTCCTTAAATTCGGTAAATGCTCGATCTAGCAAGTCCAATATTGATGATACTTCATTTGATTTCGTATCTCTATTCAAAACTTCAGCAAATGAAGCAACACGAGTAATTATTCCTTTCGCTTGACCCCGCTTAGCGGTCCATTCCTTAATGCGTTCAGCCATTTTAATAAATGTAACACTCACTTGTTCACTAAATTTAGTTCTATGTAGCTTACCGAATTACAACACACGTGCTTTTATATTAATAATGGCGGGATTTATTCCACTTAATTCAATAATATCGTATCCGGCTCGAAGGACCAAATAAATAACGTATTTCGAATAATAATAATTTCCATAAATAATTGCACCTCGGATACTGACAATTTTTGTTTGGTTTATTTAAATTGGAACAATATGTAATTAACTAATTTTAGACAATCGCCATTTTCTTAATTTATAATTTCTGAATTTTATAATATGTATGATATGTACTCTGACTGCTTGTCTTCGCGTTCCCTTTCAGACTAACTCTACACCACTCTTGGCTCCCCGGCGGGGAATCGAACCCCGGTCTCCCGCGTGACAGGCGGGGATACTGACCACTATACTACCGATGACACTATATTTGGTTGGGTGATATCCGGTCAGTCACAACTTCCAAGCGAAAATCACCATGAAATTCTACAAAGTAAACACATTCACATACAAGATGATACAAATTTAGAACTCGCACTCAAGAAGTTCTGGGAGCAGGAAGAAATCGCGTCAACATCAATTTGGACCAACGATGAACAAAAATGTGAGGACCATTTTAAGACTACGACCAAACGTGACGGTTTAAGGATTATAGTACAATTACTATTTAACAATGATACTCCAAAACTTGGCAATACATACATGGCAGCAAAACGGCGATTATTAGCCATGGAGCGCAAAATGGCATCAAATTCACATTTTGCTCAAATGTATCGAGATTTTTTAACGGAGTATGAGTCGTTGGGACACATGGTCAAATTGACATCACAAGATATGAGCCTAGATCACGATGAAGTTTGTTACTTGCCGCATCATGGCGTATGGAAGTATAATAGCGATACCACGAAATTAAGGGTGGTATTCGATGGATCGTGCGCATCCTCTAATGGTATTTCACTCAATGATAAACTTCTAGTTGGACCGACTATTCAACCAACCTTATGGACCACACTGTTACGATTTAGGAAATTCCCTATCGCGCTGTGTGCCGATATCGAAAAGATGTATCGACAGATTTTAATCGATCCATGCCAAACTAAGTATCAACGAATCCTCTGGAGAAACTCCATAGATAAACCTATTGAGCAGTTTGAATTAAAAACATTGATCTATGGAACTTCATCTGCAGCTTTTTTGGCTACTCGAGCTCTATTACTCGTCGCTGAGGAAAATGAAACTGAATTTCCTAAAGCCGCCCAAGCTATTAAAGAAAACTTCTATGTAGACGATGCTCTTACTGGCGCCACAGACGAGTTAGAAGCTGTCCAGTTGAAAAGGGATTTAACAGAGGTACTACAAAGAGGAGGGTTTCCCTTAAGAAAATGGAAATCCAATATTCGCACTTTAGCGGAGCATCATCAGTCCATATCAATTTTGAATGAGGAGAGCATATCACAGGTTTTGGGTTTATTATGGGATCCAGTTAATGACGTATTCCACTTCAATGTTATAATTCCAATCAAGGAGGAATTCACCAAGAGAGAAATTTTATCCGTCATCTCCAGATTATACGATCCACTTGGCTGGTTGTCACCTTTCGTAATCAGAACAAAATTAATTATGCAACATTTATGGATAGCGAAAGTATCTTGGGATGAGAAGATACCAGATGCATTGCAGAATCAGTGGCAAGAAATCAAATCAGATTTTGAAACTCTAAAATCAATTAAAATCCCAAGATCCGTTCTTAGAAGCTCACATACTTTACAAATACATGGATTTAGCGACGCAAGTGAATTCGCCTATGCTGCATGTGTGTATGTACGATGTATTTCCGATGATAAGGTAACTACTTATCTGCTGTCTAGCAAATCTAGGGTTGCACCAATTCAAGCAGTGAGTCTTCCACGCCTAGAACTGTGCGGGGCCCATTTACTATCTAAACTCGTCCCAAAGGTATGCGACGCATTGAAGCTCTCTAATGTTCCAATTTATATGTGGACTGACTCAACAGTAGTATTATCATGGATAAAATCAGCCCTTCCAAAAAAATGGAAGGTTTATGTTGCGAACCGGACAGCTGACATCCAAAGATTGGTGCCAAATGCTATATGGAGGCATGTCAGTAGTAAAGATAATCCTGCAGACCTTGCAACTAGAGGCATAAAAGCATCTCAGTTAGTATATAGTGAATTATGGTGGAATGGTCCTAAATGGCTCTATACAAGTGAAGAACCTTGGCCAAAATTGATTCAACTCAACGAAAGTATCGAGGAGCGACGCCAAAATGTCATCGGTTTACAACTAAATAAGAACAACGAAAACGACTTAATGGATAACTTAATCACAAGATTTTCAAAATGGAGTAAACTGGTACGAGTTATCTCCTTCATATTAAGACTCCTTTTAACACCCGCACCCCTACAATCAAGCGAACGGGATTGATCACGTCACAAGAACTGAACATTGCAGAAGAAATCATAATTAAGCACATTCAGAAAATGGAATTTTCCGTCGAAATCAGTTATCTAAAGAAGAATATGATGTTAAATACCAAATCACCATTAGTCACCTTATCACCTTTCATCGATGAACGAGGCTTATTGAGAGTTAGAGGTCGATTGAAAAACGCCACCTGTTCGTTTGCCACAAAACATCCGCTTATTATACCAAAGGGTCACAGGGTTGCTATAATGATCCTGAATTATCTTCATAAGAAGCACTTACATCCAGGGCCATCTCTACTCGTATCCCTTTCACGAATGAGATACTGGATATTAAGAGTCCGACAGACCGCTCGGAGTGTATACAAGAAATATGTGTTATGCTGTCGATATGCAAAACAGGCATCTTCCCAACTAATGAGTAACTTGCCCCAGCAGAGGAGTTTCGACTTACTTTATAAAGTTTCGACATTATCTACTCATACATCATTTGTTTACGCTATTTTCGACACCAAAATGTAGACAATCTTGAAATGCTGGTTATAGGAAAAACGTTTTGAAGACTGTACCATCAGCAACAATTTTCACCGAACGATAGGAAATCAGGCCATAATTTAAATCGATCAATCACACAACAAAATTTTTGAATCACTTACAAAATACTTAAAGTAGTCTGTTGCATTGCAATCGTGTCAACACCCATCAATCAATAATGATGAAGTGCGATAGATTGAATTTTTCATTGAGTCACAAACAGATTTTGATTTTCGAACTTTGTGAAATGAATAATCATTTTCTTCTCGGTATAATACACACAAAATATACATTTACTTGAGATGAAATCTCATCTCGTTTCTTACGATCAAAAGAAAAAGAATCTTGTATGTTTTATATTTTGTATTACATCTCGACGATTCTAGATTACATATTATATGTATGTACTCTGGATATTATTATTATTGTTATTCCGTATGTAACATTTATATGTTCATTCAATATTTGATAGAGTACACAAGTTTCTTTTATACAGCGCTTTATTGAAATTTAAGAAGATGTAAGATTCGATTTAAAAGTATTTATCTTGTGTATATATGCTCAGACATCTCAGTATATTATGATGATGTGTGAACAGAAAATCACTTTATTATATACGAATTAAGCATGTAGCTCGGGTATGCAGACGCAGAACAAATGTTAATCAAGAAGATAGTTTGTACATACAATACAAGAATAAGAAAAGAAACGAATTTAATCACAAAAAAATAGTGCAATTCTTTTGAGGTGTCAATGTTGTAGATGGCTTATTAGAGGTGCATTGTTTGTTTGCGCGCGCCTCATACAATGTAAGTTGGAGGAGTTATTTATAAACAGTATACACTTTAACCTTGTTTGCACAAATTTCATATTAAGCACAATACAACTTCCAAAGATCCTATCGGAGGAATGATGTACATGCTATAACATATATACACAAGCAAATAGACAAAGGCCTTAACCTTCTATATATCGAACAAGAGAATCGATAGATTTTAGTTTTACTTTATACTTGTTAAGTAGAACGAAACACAAAAACTACACGAACAATAAATCCTATCAGCAACCATTCTACTAACTATATATATAATACATAACAACAAATCTCACATCATCTTCATCAGCATCTTATTGTTTTCTCGATTCACTATGTGTACGCGAGTAGATTGTATTGTGTGGTTCTGTGTGTTTTGATTGTTGTAAAACGATCAGAAATTATGTCATGTTTAGTTCATATAAAAATTGTAAGCAGCAACAAGGAACAATGTCTACACCAATTTTTCTTCTACAAACGTTCGATCAAATCTTAATTTATGGATACATATTTTTATTCTATTATTTCAATCTTATTCTATTTATTTATTGTCTGTTCGAAAGTTTGGATAAACTTGTGAATGGTACCTAATCCATGTAGTTGTTAAATTTAAAGGAGTGTTTTTTTCTAAATAACATGCTTACCTAACTGAGGGCAGTTTGCTTAATTCTAAGATACTTAAGACGAATTATCATATTGTTGTGAATAATCTAAAATGAAAGTTAAACATTAGAAATTTATTTATTAATTATAACATTTAATTCACTTATTTTTGTTTATAAAAATCTTCTGCTTGAAGCTGTCAGTAATGTATAACAATTATTTGTAAACATCAAACTTGTCAAATTATAGGGCAATCCTAGCATATTTGTACCAATTCATGTAAACATAATTCATTGCTGTCTAACTTGGTAAAACAACGACCGAGTAATAAGAGTTTCTTCACCAATATATACTTAATTTCATAAGAAACGCAGACGAAGATACCTCAATCGAAGAATTTCGGACTCGCTTGGCTCGAGTCGAGCAACTTATGGCAGAATTTACGGCGATCGAGAGTAAAATCTTAGCATTCGATCCTATTGCAAAGAGTCAGACTTCGTATACGAAAAGAGTTACTATATGACGCGGTCACGAAGCTCAACATGTGTATTCGTAACAAAGCAATGGCGGCCGGAAATACAACACCGGACACATCCTTTATAAAGCCAACATATCACCATAAAAAGATTATATTGCCAAAGATTAACTTACCATCATTTTCGAGAGAATACACGGAATAGCCATCGTTCTATGATCTCTTCTCCAGCACGATATACGAATCCATAACACTGAGCTCAGTTCAAAAATTACATCATAAATGCCTTTGTTCGTACGTTTATTGAACAACCACCCATTTGCACCGTTACCACCATGAATGTCAAGAAACTAATGGACACATCGGACGAAATCATCCGGGGATTAAAGACATTGGGCGACAGCGCGGAGACAAGAGAACCTTGGTTAATCTTCCTTTTAGTGCAAAATCTGGACGAGAAATCAAGAGCATTATAGGCTGAAGCGATTGCTGATATTGAAAATCCAGGGTTTTCTTGAGTTTTTAGCGAGACGAATAGACACTTTGGAGAGCACCACAAGCAATTCAATCGAAAGGCAGGTACAAAAACCGAGTGTCAAAAGTCATGTTGTTACTGAGGAGTCACAATATACTTGTGCCATATGTCATGAAAAGAACCATTCACTGTTTGAGTGCAAGGAATGCAACGAAATGAATGTAACACAATGAAGGGAATGGGCAAATTTGAGTAACACGTGTTTCAATTGCCTCAGCAAACGACAACAAGTACACAAATGTACTTCAAAACGCAATTGTCAACGATGTAACAAAAGGCATCATTCATTGCTGCACCTTAACGATACTGAAAGAACTATAGCCAAACCAACTCAGTTGTCTTCCAGCACGCCACAAACTTCATCTCATTGTTCCCAAATAGTCGTCACTCATTCGATCTTATCCACGGCACTAATTAAAATCAGGGGTACTGATGGAAATGTCAGTCATTGCCGTGTCTTGCTCGACTCAGGCTCCCAGGCCAATTATATCACGGAGAAATGTGTTCAAAAATTAGGAATAAAGAGACGAAATTTGAAATTGTCAGTTGCTGGATTAGGTAGTTCAAACGCTGGAGTTACCAAGGGACTAGTCTGTATCACCGTAATACCAAATTATCATCCAGAATTTATAAAAGACGTCCACATATTACCCAATATTACATTACATTTGCCTCATGAAACTGTCGAGGGTTTGCAATTCATATGTTTGCCGAACCTTCAGCTGGCTGATCCACATTTCTTCAAACCAGGTGAGATAGAGATTTTAATTGGGGTGGACTATTTCTTTGACCTGCTTCTACCTGGACAAGTTAAATTAATGGAAAGGGTCAAGTTCTTCAGAAAACCTTATTAGGCTGGGTTGTATCTGGGAACGTCGATAAAAACGCTTTAGGAGATCGTATTATATCCATGATATCAACCACTGAGAGCTTGAATCTAAAATTAGATAAAATATTACGTAGTTTCTGGTTATTAGAATCAATTCCAGTTTCCAAAAATAGTCTATCCCCAGAAGAAGCGTTTTGTGAAAAACACTTTTCTGAGCATGTGAGAACTTCTGATGATGGGCGCTTTATAGTTCGTTTGCCCTTGAAAAAATCGCATCAAAACTTAGGAAATCATTAAATACCGCAATCAATAGATTGAGAGGTATCGAACGCCTGTTTACACAGGATCCAGAGTTTCAAACGATGTACCAAAGCTTTATGATCGAATACGACAATCTCAACCATATGGAAGAAGTGAGGCATAACGATACACAAGACACCGGATACTATCTACCTCATCACGGAGTCTTGAAAGAGTCCAGTTCAACCACAAAATTAAGGGTTGTCTTTGATGGATCTGCTGAGACAACATCTAGTATTTCACTAAATGAATGCTTAGCGATTGGCCCTACGGTTCAAGTGACATTATACTCGATCATTCTGAGATTCAGAGAACACCGATTCGTTATAAAAGCAGACGTGCAAAAGATGTATCGACAAGTGCGAATAGCGGAAGAAGATACTTAATTCCAGAAAAGAGTATGGCAGAGTATGTATTAGTATATTACTATCGAAACATGGATTAAATCTTCCCAAGTGGATGTCGAATTCGAAAGTCATTGTGGGGTTAAGTACCAGAGATGTTGATACAGATCCTGCTGACTGAAAGATCAGTAAACGTACTGGGTATCAATTGGAATCCATCAACAGACAATTTTACGTTCACTTCTGAATTACCGAACCGGGATTATTTTGGTAGTATCCGAAGCCAGTCGGCAATTTGATCCCTTTGGTTGGATAGCTCCTGTCATAGTCATGGTCAAAATATTCATCTAAAAATTATGGACCATCAATTAAGGTTCGGATAACCACTGCCAGAAGAAGAGTTAAATCAATAGAAGGGAATCCTAGACAAATTACAACACGTCAACCTGATATTCATACCTAGATGGATCCACGCCAGCGACAACAATACAATACAAATTCACGGATTCGGTGACGCCAGCCAAAACCTTTATGGAGCAGTATTGTACATCAGAGCAGAGACCTTAGAAGGATATGTCCCCATCAGTTTGATTTCGGCTAAGACAAAGGTAGCTCCAATCAAACAAGTAACTCTCCCATGATTAGAACTTTGCGCTGCTGTATTGCTGACTAACTTGGTAAAAGCAGTCGTCGGCGAAACTACTAAGACAGTATCGAAAACTTATGCTTGGACTGACTCTCGTATTGTTTTAGATTGGCTCTCGAACCATCCGAGAAGTTGGAGTACCTTTGTGGAAAACAGAATTTCTGAAATCCTAACCACTCTATTCCGCAGTCAATGGCCACATGTGCCCTCATCAGATAATCCGGCAGATTGTGCTTCCCGAGGATTAATTCCACATCAACTCCAGATACATCAACTATGGTGGAATGGTCATGCGTGGCTTCCTCAAACAATCGAATTCTAGTCTCTACAAGAAATCAGTTACGGCTTAAACGACGAAGAAAATTTAAAACTGCACCTGTTTGCTGCAACCACCAACCCTTTTTGGTTTGATGAACTGATGGATAAATACACCTCATTAACAAAGCTGCAAAGGGTGTTAGCTTATATGCTAAGATTCATCACTTATCTCAAATCTTAAGAGACACCAAAATCAAATGTTATATTCTTGCAGAGAGATGAGCTGATCGATCATATAGTTTGCAAACATGAGCCAAAAAAGTTCTACGAAAATTAAATCGTTCAATTGCACACCAATAATGGTATTAATGAAAAGAGTAATCTCAAGGCTTTAAATCAGTTCCTGGACAAGGCAGGAATGCTTTGAGTTGGAGGGCGCCTAGAGAATTTTGATGCCTCATTCTGTACCAAGCATCCATTAATACTACATCAAAAGTCTCGACTCAGCTGGCTAATAGTTGAAGTCATTCACATCAATAACAAGCACGCGGGGCCATCACTAATGCTAGCGATTTTCCAGACAAGACTACTGGTTTGTAAGTGGTCGAAACTTAGTTCGACATGTCGCCAATAAATGTGTTGTCTGTGTCAAATACCAAGCCAAGATCAATAACCAATTGATGAGCAACCTACCCAGCTGCAGAGTTGATATAATCCGCCCATTTCTGAAAATCTCAATTCCGCCCATGTCCTCTACTAATGCATCTGCGACGAGGACGAGGTCAAAAAACCTACAAAGCATACATATGCCTTTGTCTGCCTAAGCACGAAAGCCGTGCATTTGGAAGTGGTCAGTGACATGACAACAGATGCTTTCTTGGGGGTGTTGAAACGGTTTTTTGCATGAAGAGGAATTTGTCCAGACATCTACAGTGACAATGGGAGCAATTTTATTGGGGCATCCAATACTCACAAATCCAATCGAGTGAGATGGTTCGGCCACGTTACAAGATCTCCACAACAACGGATGATAAATAAAGTGTTCCATCAACAACCAGCCGGAGTGCGTCGTAGAGGAAGACCCCGGCTACATCGAACAAGATCTACGAACATTAGGATGTCGAAACTGGAGGATGAGAGTGGTGGGTCGAAATGGATGGAGGGCCTTAGTCTAGGCGGCGAAATCCCTTCATGGGATGTGAAAGCCAGAGAAAGAGAAATACTCACAAAGAAATATTTAATAAATTAATAAAAAAATTCGAAAATTATATCTTATTATTCTTCCAGACAATTAATATTATGGCATTTTAATCCTCCAAGTTCCTCATTTTGGAGGAATCTGGGGAGCTGGCATCAAGTCCGCGAAAAATCATCTTAAGCGGGTCATTGGCAACACCATACTTGCCTTAGAGGAGAAGCTCACCATAATAACAGAGATTGAACGTATACTTAACTACAGGCCAATCTGTGCATTAAACGCCTCCGACATTGATGTTCTAAAGCCAGCTCACTTCCCCATCGGACATGCTATCACTAAGATACCCGAGAATGGTGTATCTGATCTCAAGCCATCATATCTAACAAGGTTGCAAATGGTACAACACTTAGCTCAACATTTTTGGAAGAAGCACATCAAGTATTTGACGTCGTTGCAGCCTAGGTCGAAATGGAGAGAAAGTCAACCATCCATAAAAATCGGCGATTTAGTAGTTATAAGAGAAGTAAATATTCCGATAAATTATTTGCCTTTGGGAAGAGTTATTGGGGTACATCCTGCATCCAATGAGATCGTAAGAGTGGCGACACTCAAGACAAAATCAGGGGAAAGTAAACGTTAAACGAAAAAATTGGTTGTTCTCCCAGTATCTCCAGATGTTTTTGAGTACGAAGGTAACCTAAAATTCTCTCTAATTTTTTCTAAATTTGAACACGTCTTGTCTTTGATCGGAGTGTTTATGCCAAAATAACAAAATATACAGCGTGATCTATAAATCTTAGACTAGAAAAACATTCAAAAATTAAACTTTCATTTACCATTTGAAATTTTTTAGTAAACACAAATCGCTCAAATACTGCAAGAATGACACAATCCAAAATTTTTAATTTTTGATTGCAATTTGAAAATATCAATCAAAATTATTTGTAAAAACGGCGTTTTTCAAAAATAAATAAAAATATATGTTTGGAACCCTAAAATATAAAAATATTATTATACCATACAAGGTCACATAAATAATATGATTGCAATTACCTACTTATATAAATTTATTGGCACCGGTTGTCCTTACCTGTAACGTAATGATTTTGTTAATGTAAATAATCAACATGCACATATACTCACAAATTATAAAGGGTTATCCAATTCGAGGTTGATAAAGTAGAAATCTGTATACCGACATCTGTCAAAGATAAACGTCAAGTACGCTGTCATTTATTTAGTTGACATTCTGCCATTTAAGAATATGGAGCATTTAACAATCGACCAACGCAAAATTATTAAATCTGCTGATGCTGATTTTTCGAACAAAATTTTCTTCAGTGATGAAGCTCATTTTTCGCTTGGTGGATACGTTAATAAGCAAAACTGTAGAATTTGGGGCTCAGAAAATCCACAATTGATTGTAGAGAAGCCATTACACCCGGAAAAAGTCACTGTTTGGTGCGCATTGTGGTCTGGTGGTGTGATTGGGCCGTATTTTTTTGAGAACAACCATGGACGAACCGTTACCGTCAATTCTGAGCGCTATGGCCGCATGTTAACCGATTATTTTTTTACGAAAATCGAAGATTATGATCTTGACGATATGTGGTTCCAGCAGGATGGAGCAACCAGTCACGTAACACGAGCAAATCGAGATCTTTTGCAAGAGAAATTTCCTGGACGTTTGATTTCGCGATTGGCTGATGTCAATTGGCCTCCAAGATCCTGTGATTTAACGCCTTTGGATTTCTTTTTGTGGGGCTACGCGAAAGATCGTGTTTACGCAAACAATCCTCAAACTCTTGACGAATTGAAAACTAATATTCGTAAGGTAATGGCCGAGATACCGCCCGAAATGTGCCGAAAAGTCATTGAAAATTACCTCAAAAGAATCAAGGCCTGTAAGAAGTCCCGTGGAGGACATTTGAATGATATCTTGTTTAACTAAAAATGGCAAGGATCAATCTGTAAAATGAAATAAAAATTACAATACATTCCGAATATTTTGTGTGTTTTTTTTAAGTTAACTTTATCAAGCTTGAATTGGATAACCCTTTACTTATCTGTTATTATGCTACCAATTATGCTTTCCTAAAAGTATTGTAATTAGTTTATTAGTTAATTTAAAATTGTATTGTTAAACTTACACAGGAATAGCTTTGCGTCAAAATTATTATTTACTTACACAAAATTCGACAGTTAAATTTCATTCATAAATATTATACGATGATTTTTGACAATAATAATTATTTAAATAACGCTGCCATCTGTGGTACGAGTAATAAATGAAAATATTTTCTATTGTACTAAATTATGCTTTATTGCTCAAAATGATAATTTTGCCGTTTAATTTCTAGTATTTTAAACTAATGAATTTGTTGTTGTATCATAATTAGAAATCATTTTTTGTCATTCTTGTTTTGGTTTTTTGTCTGTAAACAACCAAGTGCCAAATATAAAATTATAATTATATATTAAATTATAAATAAAACACAAGGATTAAAACCATAGTTAATTTAAGTGATTGTATTAAATATTTATTTTTGAACCTGCAAACAATTCTGTAAATTATACAAACATTTTTTGGTGCCGAAACCCGGGACACTGTTATTTGAAGCGAGCCAGCATAAACCTGCATAATCTGCCGAATCATTTACGATAAGTAGCCATATTTTCATATCAATATTTATACCATATACTGTTTCTGACCTTGCCGTTTTCTTATGAAGAAAAATTTCTTAAATAATAATAATTGAAAATCAATCGATTAAATTCAAAGAAGAATAACGTAAATTAAATGAATATAAACTTTAAGTAAAGTGATCGTGAAAAAGTGTTGTGTCTGGTAAATCAAACTATTTAGTGTGTATAAATTAAGTGGCTAATAGTAAAATGGAACGACTTATTCGCGCTCGTGATCGTACGGTAAATCAAATAAAAGCTATACAAATTTTTAGTAACGCTATCGAGATGAATACGGTATTGGAAGCTATTGAAACACGTGTAGTAAATTTAGAAAGTCGATATAAAGATTTTGGAAATTATGAAATCGAATTGCTTGTCTATGATGCTTATAAACCGATAGCCGATGTAGTTGATGACCTATATTTGAACGTTTTGTCCAAACTGAAAACGGAAATCAACACCAGGAGTCAACAAAGGAAAACTGAAGTTACCGATCTGAATGCAACGTTAGGTCAGTTTATGGGACAACAACAAACCTTGTTACAAGGTTTGAGTCAAGGTCATAACGTTCGTTTACCAAAATTTAACATTGATCCATTTGAAGGCGATTATAAATTATGGCCATCCTTCCACGATTTGTTTGTAACGTCTGTGCACAACAATAAAAACTTAAGTGCTGTTCATAAATTACAAGTGCTAAACGGACTTCTAAAAGGAGATGCTGCAGCTTTAATTCGACACATAAAGATCACGGAACAAAACTACGAAGAAGCTTGGGCCAAATTAATTGATAGATACAACAAACCGAAGTCTATCGTATCCTCATTAATTCAATTGTTTTTAGATCAAAGGATTTGTACTCAAGGTAATCATAAGGATTTACGAAAATTATGCGATAATTCGGACGAGGTAATTCGAGGATTAAGAGCGCTAGGTGATTCCGCAGAAACACGTGATCCTTGGCTAGTTCACATTTTGGTGAACAAGTTAGATACAGACACACGACAATCCTGGGCAAAGGAATCAATTGACAACGCTTTTCCATCAATCGAACAATTTTTGAAATTTTTGGGGAAAAGATGTGATGCTCTGGAATCATGCGTTGTTGGCACAAAACCAACTGGTGCAATACATAAACAGCTAAAGGTTTACAACACTACCCAGAAACACCAGTGGAGTTGTTTAGCATGCAAGAAAGATCATTTCATCTATAAATGTCCACTATTCAAAAGCATGAGCGTTGAGAATCGAGCCAAGATAATAGCTAGTGCCAATGGTTGTACCAATTGCCTGCAATCAGGACATCTAGAACCACAGTGTTATTCTCGTGCGCTCTGTTTAATATGCAAAAGGCGTCATCATTCTCTCCTGCATAAAGAGATCCCAACAACCAATTTACATACGGCAAGTGAACCTTTATTAATTCCTGAAAACAAAGCCGCTTCAACTACAACAGCAGAAAATTAACACTCAACCGATAATTTAATACAATCGAAAATAACAACGAATGTACACACAGCATCCTTGCATGATTATAGTCAAACACCTCTTAATATACTGTTGCCTACCGCCTTGCTTTACATCCAAGCAAATAACGGTCAACAAATGCTCGCAAGAGCGCTTCTCGATTCAGGATCACAATCAACCTTTATCACAGAATCCTGTGTGCAACGGCTAGGTTTACGCCGCAAACATTCACATGTTTCAATTAGGGCTAGCAGCGAGTTGCGCGGGGAAAACAAGAGGCAAAACTATAATTCAAATTTCATCACGTGTAGTTCCACAGTACACTATAAAATTACGGCACATATTATAGACAAAATATCATCACATTTACCAACGGAGATAATAACAATTCCAAGGACAAATAAGATATGGCAACTCAAACTAGCAGATCCTGAATTTTATAAGCCCAGCCCAGTGGATCTTTTGATTGGAGTAGAGTTCTTCTTGGATATGTTATCAGAACAAAAATTAACCATTCCACATTTACCAGTTCTTCACCTATCCAAATTTGGTTGGCTTATTGCTGGAAGACTAAATCCGGATGAAGAGAACGAGTCTACCCTACAAAGCTACAACGTCAACGTCGATCAAATTACAAACGAAAACTTAATGGAACAATTGCAGAAATTTTGGAAAATAGAGGAACCATTTGTGAATTCAACGAACTATGAAAATAATCCGGAAGATGTATGTGAAATATTGTACAGAAATACTACAACTAGATCCGCAAGTGGGAGGTTTATCGTTAGACTACCGTTTATAACACCACGACCAAAACTAGGAAACTCCTTAATAAACGCGCAATCTAGGATGTTTGGAATTGAGAGAAGATGCGCTAGGTCTGAGGAATACTGTAAAGAATATCAAACATTTATGAACGAATACATTCGACTGGATCAAATGACGCATATTCCCTGGTCTGAAGTACCCCGTGAAGACAATCAAAAATATTTTATGCCACATCATGCCGTTTTTAAGGAGAGTACGACGACAAAGATACGAGTAGTTTTTGATGCGTCCTGTAAATCTACCACAGCAGTATCCTTAAATGACTGTTTACATATTGGTTACAAGCTACAACCAGATTTAACTACTACATTATTTCGTTTTCGGCAAAACATTATTGCGATAAACGCAGATATAGAGAAAATGTATCGGCAAATATTAGTGGACCCGATCGACGCCAACTTTCAACTTATATTGTGGCGTAGAAGTCCTGACGAAAAATTAAGTGCATACAAATGCAATACAGTAACGTATGGAACTGCTTGTGCACCTTTTCTTGCTATACGATCTTTAGTGGAAGTGGCACGAATATTTAAGTCAACGTACCCAAAAGCAGCTAATGTTATCCAAAATCAGTTTTATATGGATGATTTACTTACTGGAAGTGCTACGGTGGAACGTGCAATCTTGTTAAAAAATCAAATTAACGAAATACTAAGTAGCTGCGGATTTAAACTTCGTAAATGGAAGTCCAATTCGGCGATATTTTTACAATCAGTAACAAGTGATAACATGGAAGATATTCCTAAGCTAATCAAAGATGATCAAACCACCAAAACCCTCGGTATTATGTGGTATCCACAACGAGATATATTTACTTTTAAATTAAACACTTTAAAGGGTGAAGTAATTTGGACAAAAAGAAAAATGCTTTCCGAAAGTTCAAAGTTATATGACCCACTAGTTTGGTTATCTCCCATTATTATCACTTTTAAAATGTTGTTACAAAGGTTATGGGTAACTAAAACAGAATGGGATGAAAAAGTACCAAGCAATATATTATGTACATGGCAAAAAATTTATTACAATTTGCAGCACCTTCTAGACAAAAAAATTCTAAGGTGCCTGTTTACATCATCAAACTTAAGTTCTGTTCAACTTCACGCATTTTGCGATGCCTCAGAATCAGCCTATAGAGCAGTAATGTACTACAGAACGTGTAATGAACATGGAGAAATCACTAGTCGCTTAATATGCTCAAAAAGTAAGGTAGCACCAATAAAACAAATCAGTTTATCGCGACTAGAACTCTGTGGCGCGTTAGTCTTAGCTGATCTGATAAAACATTGTAAAACCGTATTTTCGGTAGCAGAGTTAAACATCTACGCCTGGACAGATTCCATGGTTGTGTTACATTGGTTATCCGATATTCCAACGAGATGGAAAACTTTCATTGCTAATCGGACGAGCATGATCTTGGACACAATACCTAGAGACAGGTGGAATCATGTACCATCCAATCAAAATCCTGCTGATTACATATCGAGAGGAATTGATCCGAAATTAATCGCTAAATTAGATAATTGGTGGTACGGACCAATGTGGTTACGTCAAGATGAATCGCAATGGCCCAAAACCACCTTACGATCGCCTCCAGTAGAATTAGATCTCGAGGCTAAAAATAATAAAGTGGTTGCTTTGTTGGAGACAGATCAGCCCGATATTATTGACCAACTACTTGAAAAGCATTCCTCGTGGTTCAAAATTAAAAAAAATATGGGGTACGTGCTTCGCTTTTGCAAATTGTCCAATTCAGAAAACAGATTACCGAAAAATAAAATTTTATCATATGAAGAATATATTTTCGCCGAATTATACATTATACGCACGATTCAGGCAACTAGTTTCAGGGTAGAGATGGCTAAACTAAGGAAAAATGAACCATTACCATCCAGTAATGCATTAAGTTCACTGGACCCATTTCTAGATTCCAAAGGAATTATACGAGTAGGTGGAAGATTAAGGAATTCGCATCTAAGCTATTGTGCAAAACATCCTATGATCTTACCAAAAACACATGCAGCTAATCAATTGATAATTCGTGAAATACATATACGAAATTTACATGCTGGAAATTCATTGACGCTAAATTTACTACGGCAACAATATTGGATTATTGGTGCGAGAAATACAATCAAGGGCTATATAAAAACTTGCGTAAAGTGCATAAGATATCGAAGTACTCAAGGGAAACCAAAATTAGCAGACCTACCAGCAGAGCGGTGTACGAAAAACAGGCCATTTCTAAATACTGGAGTTGATTACTGGAGTTGGTTTTTTATATATATTAAAGCATCTCAACATCGAAATTCGTCGTTGACTAAGGCATATGTGGCAGTCTTTGTATGTCTTGCAATAAAATCAGTGCATTTAGAGGTGGTCAGTATTCTTAGTACGGAATCGTTTCTTGCTGCACTAAAAAGATTTGTGTCACGGCGAGGATTGCCAAATCAAATATGGTGTGACAATGGCTCAAACTTGATTGGAGCCCACAACGAGTTGAAGAGACTAAAAACGGAAATATTATATCAACAATCCAATGAACTAATCTCAAATTTTATCTTACAGAAAGGCATTGAATTCAAATTCAACCCGGCTTGTGCACCGCATTTCGGAGGCTTATGGGAAGCGGCCGTCAAATCAATTAAATATCATTTCAGAAGAGCTACGAAAGAATCTAATCTGAACTTCGAAGAAACAACAACGCTAGTCACTCAGATTGAAGGTTTATTGAACTCCCGACCATTATGCCGAATTAACGATGACATAGAGTCCCTTGAAATGCTTACACCTGGGCATTTCCTAATCGGCGAGTCTCTCCAAGCTGTTCCCGAACCATTACCAGAAACTACACCAGAACGCAAATTATCCCGATGGCAAAAATGTTACACTGATATACTCTGATTAGTAAATTATTTTTTTTTCAATCGGATCTTAATTTTTTATAATTGTTTGATATTTTGCAAGTTTTCTTAGGATAGTTTCCAATATCTTAAAATGTTAATTTCTTTCGCAAATTGAGTGATTTTCTATCCTATATGGAATTTTACCTAAATTGCTAGAAATAACTACATAAAATAGTATATTTTTATAGAAAATAATAAAAATGTGAATTATTGGGAACCGTTTGATTCGAATATTTTAGAGTGACTTTTGAGTTGTCACGAAATATTTCTACAATGTTAAGTAGAATTTTTGTGAATAGTTTTGAGTGAATGTTATAAAATGAAGTTTTTAAAACAAAATACACTACGAATCGCACAGAAATGATCGAAGTGGTTTTGAACTAGTACTTTGATGTAAGAAACAAGTCTCCACATGCTCAGAAATCTCTAAGATTTTTGTTATTGGATAGAGAATATCGCTGAGTACGTAATACAATAGTTCTTAATATATACATATTAAATTCTGTAGCTGGGTCCCTACGGATCGCAAGAGGTAAGACGTGGATAAATTAAACTTCTCTCTTTAATGAAATACTAGTTCAGAGCAATTTCGGTCACATCTGTGCGATCCGTAGGGGCCGAGTTAAACAATTTCAAATGTTTTCGCAATTTCAAGAATTTTCATGTTACACTCAATAATGTTCTTTCAATCACTAATTAAAACCAACTTCGATCACATCCCTGATTCGTAGTATGTTTTGTTTTAAAAACTCACTCAATAGTATTCACAAAAGTTAAATGTTTTCTAAATGAAAATTCATTCGTAAAATTGAAAATTCAATTTTTGAGTGTTTTTCAATTCTAAGTATTTGTACACAGTGTATATTTTGTTATTTTGGCAGAAAGTTCACTCCCATTTGTCTTTGTATTAGTAAGTCTATTAATAAAATCGATATTGAAATACTCACTAACAATAATAATAATAATTCCTGATGGGCCAATCACCCCACATACTTTTCGAGGGTACACCTTTCGATCAATAATGAAATATTATTCCAGAATTGAAAGAATTGTAGAGTACAACCTACGTTTTACAGATAGCCTTATCTCATGCATATAACATTTATGAGGCAATACGAATTTCTAAACCAAAATATTAAAATCGCGTGCAAAAATATTTTATATATTTCACGGAGTAGAAATTTAAATTATTTATTACAAAACGATTGAATTAACGAAAATAAATAAAAATCTGGCTGGATTATCGATGATAGAGGAAATTTTAAATTTTTTACATAAATAAATTACAAAACCAAACCCCGCGACGATGAGTGCAAACAATTTCTTAATTTTTAACTTTTGTTTTTTGGCGCACAAGACAAAACCAAACACCAAATTGAACGAAACCCAAGTCATGTCTGCGAAATTAAAATTTGTAGCCAACAACAAAACCATGACAATCAAGTCGTACATTTTTATACGTATAAATAAATATAAAAAATCCAAGAATATTTAAATGATTGGGCCCCAAACAAACATAACCAAATCAAGAAAACACAAAAACAAAAACTTGCGTGATTACGATTAAGTTTAACTTTTAAGCTGCAATAAAATATCCAAACTATGCCCAAAAAATAAATAAAATAAATCAGGAAATAAAAAATAAAAAAACAAAATTAAGAAATCCATGCAGACAAAAACGCAGGTCCACAAAATTTTTTTTTTTTATGAATTTAATTTTTATGTATACGCAATCCTCGTTACATAAAAAAGAAACATAAAATTTATGTTAAAGCATTATGCTATGGATATCAATAACTTTATAACTTCCTGTCTTACTGTGCATATAAAAGTACCAGGTAGTTATTCGAGAATTAATCACTAACTGTAGATTATTAATTAAAATCTCGTTTTGGCGAGGTCGAGAATCTCCCCCGTTGGTTCGGTGGTTTTGTCGAATGCCCAGCATACCGAAATACTATATTTATTAATGTTTTTGTATCTTAATTTAAATTTTGTGTTGTCACCCGTGTCGTTTTTAATAAAACAGGTAATTTAATCAGTTCGCAGCGGTATAGCACTTATGAGATGCATGGTATTTACTTTTAAAAATCGAAATAAAAATTGATTCAGTAGCGATTAACTGATGCCATACTGTCGTTCAGGTCTAGGCTGTATTTCTAGCAATGATTACAAACTCCTCCGAAAATTTTCGGACGGACCGCCATATCAATTTAAAAAAAAAGTTGGAAAATCCTGGCTTTTATTGTAATAAAAGCTTAAACGAAACATTTCCAGGTAAATAAGTTTTGTTTACAGTTACTTGACAAAATTTTGTAAAATGAATATTAATATTAATATGTGCATGCTATAATTTGTAATAATTTGTTTGTGTAGTACAATAATAAATATCAAAATTATACTTAATAATTATATTATACAAACGCGTTCCGTATTACAGTTTAACCTGTAAAACATTTATGATTGAAAAAGTGAACAAATTTACTTCCTGCATGTAATATGTGTGATGTAATTCAATTTGTGTAAATAATGCAATAAATGCTCAAGTGAAACATTACTAGATAAACTATTCTTGTGACATCAAATTTTGCAAAATAAAATTTAAAATTCACTTCGTGCATGTAATAATTTGTTTGTATAGTAGGATAATAAATATTAAAATTATACTTAATAATTATATTAAATAAACACGTTCCGTATTACAGTTTAACCTGTAAAATATTTATGATTGAAAAAGTGAACAAATTTACTTCCTGCATGTAAAAATTGTGATGTAATTTTATTTCTGTAAATATTGTAATAAAGGCACAAGTGAAATATTACTAGATAAACTATTCTTGTAAATAGTTGTGAAATCAAATTTTGCAAAATGAAATTTAATATTCACTTCGTGCATGCAATATTTTGTGTGTATAGAAGGGTAATAAATATTAAAAGTATACTTAATAATTATATTAAATAAACACGTTCCGTAATTGTTTAACCTGTAAAACATTTATGATTGAAAAAGTGAAAAAATTTACTTCCTGCATGTAATTATTGTGCTATAATTTTATTTGTGTAAATATTGTAATAAATGCTCAAGTGAAACATTACTAGATAAACTATTCTTGTATATGGTTCGGACATCAAATTTTGCAAAATGAAATTTAATATTCACTTCGTGCATGTAATAATTTGTGTGTATAGTAGAATAATAAATATTAAAATTACACTTAATAGTTATATTAAATAAACACATTCCGTAATAGTTTAACCTGTAAAACATTTATGATTGAAAAAGTGAAAAAATTTACTTCCTGCATGTAATTATTGTGATGTAATTTTATATGTGTTAATATTGTAATAAATGCTCAAGTGAAACATTACTAGATAAATTATTCTTGTATATGGTTGCGACTTCAAAATTTTCAATATGAAATGTAATATTCATTCGTGCATGTAGTAATTTGTTAGTATAGTTGGAGAATAAATATTAAAATTATACTAAATAGATAATATTATAAAAACACGTTCCGTATTATAGTTTAACCTGTAAAACATTGTTGATTAAAAAGTAAAAAAATTTACTTCGTGCATGTAATAATTGTGATGTAATTTAATTTGTGTTAATATTGTAATAAATGCCCAAGTAAAACATTACTAGATAAACTATTCTTGTATATGGTTGGGACATCAAAATTTTCAAAATGAAATTTAATATTCACTTCGTGCATGTAATAATTTCTTTGTACAGTAGAATAATGAAAATTAAAATTACACTTAATAATTATATTATAAAAACACGTTCCGTACTTAATAATTATATTAAATAAACACGTTCCGTAATAGTTTAACCTGTAAAACATTTATGATTGAAAAAGTGAAAAAATTTACTTCCTGCATGCAATTATTGTGTTCTAATTTTATTTGTGTAAATATTGTAATATAAGCTCAAGTGGAACATCACTAGATAAATTATTCTTGTAAATAGTTGTGTCACAAAATTTTACAAAATGAAATTTAATTTTCACTTCGTGCATGTAATAATTTTCTTGTATAGTAGAATAATGAAAATTAAAATTTTACTTAATAATTATATTAAATAAACGCTTTCCGTATTATATTTTAACCTGTAAAACATTTATGATTAAAAAAGTAGAAAAATTTACTTCCTGCATGTAATAATTGTGATGTAATTTTATTTGTATAAATATTGTAATAAATGATCTAGTGAAACACATCTTTATAAACTATTCTTGTATATGATTGGAACATCAAATTTTGCAAAATGAAATTTAATATTCACTTCGTGCATGTAATAATTTGTGTGTATACTAGAATAATAAATATTAAAATTATACTTAATAATTATATTAAATAAACGCGTTCCGTAATAGTTTAACCTGTAAAACATTTATGATTGAAAAAGTGAACAAATTTACTTCCTGCATGCAATTATTGTGTTCTAATTTTATTTGTGTAAATATTGTAATATAAGCTCAAGTGGAACATTACTAGATAAATTATTCTTGTAAATAGTTGTGTCATAAAATTTTACAAAATGAAATTTAATTTTCACTTCGTGCATGTAATAATTTTCTTGTAGAGTAGAATAATGAAAATTAAAATTATACTTAATAATTATATTAAATAGACGCGTTCCGTATTATATTTTAACCTGTAAAACATTTATGATTAAAAAAGTAGAAAATTTTACTTCGTGCATGTAATAATTGTGATGCAATTTTATTTGTGTAAATATTGTAATAAATGATCTAGTAAAACATATCTTTATAAACTATTCTTGTATATGATTGGAACATCAAATTTTGCAAAATGAAATTTAATATTCACTTCGTGCATGTAATAATTTTTGTGTATAGTAGAATAATAAATATTAAAATTATACTTAATAATTATATTAAATAAACACATTCCGTATTATAGTTTAACCTGTAAAACATTTATGATTGAAAAAGTGAAAAAATTTACTTCCTGCATGTAATTATTGTGATGTAATTTTATATGTGTTAATATTGTAATAAATGCTCAAGTGAAACATTACTAGATAAACTATTCTTGCATATGTTTGCGACATTAAAATTTTCAATATGAAATGTAATATTCACTTCGTGCATGTAATAATTTTTTTGGTATAGTAAGATAATAAATATTAAAATTATACTTAATAATTATATTAAATAAACGCGTTCCGTATTATAGTTTAACCTGTAAAACATTTATGATTGAAAAAGTGAAAAAATTTACTTCGTGCATGTAATAATTGTGATGTAATTTAATTTGTGTAAATATTGTAATAAATGCCCAAGTAAAACATTACTAGATAAACTATTCTTGTATATGGTTGGGACATCAAAATTTTCAAAATGAAATTTAATATTCACTTCGTGCATGTAATAATTTGTTTGTACAGTAGGATAATAAATATTGTAAGTATACGATATTGGGATGTTCTTTAATGATGTAACATATTTACGGGGGACGGGGTGAAGTACTTGTGACAGAGGGGGAGGGATGAAATCAAATAAACTTTTAACTAAAACAGACTTTCATTTTATTAGCAAACATAATAAATAAAAAATGATTCAAACGCTACCAACCTCCCAAGGGATATTTTCATCGCTTTCATTTGGTGTAAATAGGTTTAGTACATTCAAATCATCTTCGTCGATCAATTCTGCTACTTTAATCAGTTTGAATTAAAATCGCCATCATCTCATCTCTCGTTGTCTTTTGGCTGCAATTCGAGTAAGACGAATTTTTTCGATGTTGAGTGGTTTAGAATTAGCAGCTGTTTTGTACAACTTTCTTAAGTAGAATATTCGATTCAAAATATACATGACAAATTTTTGCAAATTTTGTTCTCAAGTTTATTCTGGACCATCGAGCAATACATATCATACGGAAATATTTTAAATTTCGAATCCGTTTCAAGAACGAAAATTATAATTTTGCTCTTGTTTTGCTTCTAACACTTCTAATCCATCAGACGTATGTAACAGTGGCACTGGTGGTGGTAGAAATATTTCACATAATACATTAAAAATTGATCTATGTGATTCCGAAAAGCAATTTCGAATAACACATTTCACAATTTGAAGGCAATATTGACTCTACATCTACTAGGTGCATTTGTTCCAATAAAAATACCATTTAAATAGTCTTTGATGAAGTGATAAATTGCAACATCTATAACTTTATGATATCCGGGGTTTTCTTCCGGGCCTCCCTCTACATTTAAAAAAATTGGTTTAATTTGGTACGCATTTTTAACGAATGATTCAAATTCATGGAGTTAAGCGAATAAACCGGATGACGAAGAATTCTTTTCATATTGCGATAAAAGTAAGGCCACTGTACTCTACTGCTTTCGGATTACCAATACCATTTTTATTTATTTGAATTGCAGCATAAACAGATCTGATTCGTTTATGACAAGCAGCAACAGCCCAAGTCGTGTTCTGGTAGACTAACTCTATACAATACTCGACATGCATGAGGATAGATGACTATCCATTTGCTGCTGTTATTCCAAAGGTACTCTCGCTTAATCGTCCTAGCTTAAGAAGAACACTTCATTGGGTCCAAGTAGACTAGCAATTTCTTCTAAATGTAGAATTTTTGTTTAAAAGAAAAGTATATTTGGATGGCGTATCATGCCTTTTACTCTCTGCCTACGAGTTTTTTTTGGAAATTAACATATATAAACACCATTCCTACTAATATTAAATCTTTTGGTGTTTAGTTCAGTTGTTAAGTTATCTAAAGTTTGAGCAGATCGATAAATTCCTTCATTACGTTTTTCATTGGATGCAGCACCATAAACCGCGATACCCAATAATAATGGTTGATCGACTTCAAGTTAAGGGCTGCCGACAACATCCCGTTTCTTTAATGCTGCTCTTATTTCTTAACTATTTTTGCAAATTTCTGCGAATTTCCGTTTTTGTTTGTCTCTGGATTTTTGTTGCCGCTCGTGGCCATTCCGTTTAATTTTTATTGTTTTTTCTAAGCTTTGTTTCTCTAGGCTTTGTATTTAATTTTATTTATAAATTTATAAATTATTTTACTACAGCATAGTCGAAATATATAGAGATAACTTACTTTATAATAACTACTACGCACTCGGTAGTAAAACACTTAAATATATAGTATAACAAAAAAGTTAAAAGCTGGATGTGCATCCATCACAAAACAGCCTTAGCCATAAATTAAAAACATTATAAAAAATCAATTGTCCAGTTATCCTTCTTCAAAGAATTTAATTTTATTTGTGTAAATTTTGTAGTAGAAGGTTAAATGAAACATTAATAGATAAACAATTTTTGTTGCGTGGTTTGTGTTACCAAATATGCTTGTAATAATTTATTTGTTTAATACGATAATAAATATTAAGGTTATACGGTGTGTGCAACAAATTAAAGCACACTGTTATTCCATTTGAATTCCATTTGATTTGAAATCTTAATACTCGTACTTTTATGGTTGTAATAATTGGATAATTTACTTCCTGCATGTAATAATTGTGATCCAATCCAATTTTTGCAAATGTTGAAATAAATGGTTAAATGAAACACTGTTAAATAAACTCTGCTTGTAAATATTTATTTTATTATATGAACATTAATATTTACTTCGTGCATGTAATAATCTGTTTGTTAAATAAACTAATTAATATTTGGGATATCGCATATTAAATTAAGTTTGAATTAAATTAATAAATTATTTATTTTAATTTAAATGTAATACATTTATGTTTGTAAAAATACAAGAATTTACTTCCTGCATGTAATAATTGTGAGTAAATGTTATTTCTGTAAATATTGTAATAAAAGCTTGAATGAGACAGTTCTATAACAAACTTTTTTAATTGAACATTAATGTTCACTTCGTGCATGTAATAATTCGTTTGTTTAATAAACCAATAAATATTAAGATTACACTTCACTTAATACACCGCATATTTACGGTACAACTATTTATACTTCTGAGGTTAGGTATTAAATTGCGTGATGTTTTCAGGGAGTGGCAAAATACAAGACGCGTACAGTGCAACGAATTTCATTGGAACCAGTCGTCATTTGACATTCCTACATAAGCTAATCGCCAGAGTGCCAAATCGAATCATTTTTCGATTTTTGACCGCTGTGCCTATGTCGAATGATTGAAATTTCTAAACGCTCGAGGTGTAAGCGAATCGTCTAAATTGTTCGGAATATGAGAGAAATCGGCATTATTTTCTTTGAGAGTAAAATTTCAGACTACCGTGTACAAGCCAACCATGCCAAATGTATGCCTGCTGCCAATCTGCTAGATGTCCGAACAACGCAAGCGAAAGCATTAAAATCCTTTAAGATGGCCTCCATTTCGATAAGTGGTCAGAAACATCAGTGGTAGCCTAAGCCACAGAAACATACGTCAGGCAACCCAACAAGCAAAGTAAAGTTGTCATATTTTTAAAATACATATGGCAGTCCATTAAACAATAATTAACATACACAATTTCTTTCTACGGCCTTATCACGATACAAAATTTCTTTATACCTCAACATCGTTGTCGCCACGATAACAGAAACAATACGGAAATAATTTCATACCCGTTCGAGTACATAACTCAAATTGATATCTCGACACTAGACAAACAAACGTGAATTTATAAATTTCAATAAACTTAAAAAGAAAAATTTCGTTAAAGACAAATAATTTATTTCATGTTCATTATTATAACGAAATGCACCATTAAAATTATCATTTGTCTTCATTTTCCATTTTCTTATCTAATTTTTATGCAAATTAAGTTTAAAAAAAATAAATTTATATAATACATTCATCTTTAAAGTAAATAAACAGTTATATAAAAAATGATTTTTTAACAAACGCGGGCTTAATTGTAAATTACATATAAATACGTAAGAAAGGAGAAGGGCCCCAACCAACGAGAGATTAGATTAGAACTCATCTCTATATTTCGTTAATTAATTTATGAGATTTGAGCATCCTTTCCATCTAATGTATCAAAATGTTCATCAATGAAAAAAAAAATGTTGATGATGTGCGTGTCATAAATACAACAACAAATACCAAAAAGAGTTGACTAATGATTCAATTTTATGTGTATGTATGTAATGATATTGCTCTGCGGGAAGATTAAGAAATTGGGGTGCTGTTGCTTTTGTACATTATTCTTAATTAAGAGCGTCAAACAATTCTATTACATGCATATAGGGTGTACAGCCGGAAAATTTAGAACGAGTCGTAATTTAAAAAATGTTCAGCTTCGGTTCCTTAATGTGTTTATTTATTGATTTTAATTATTTGTATGGTGATTAGGTATTTTAAAGTATTGTGTGGATGGGCACTTAGATTTTTAATTGCCTTATTTATTATGCTGATTTACGAATAGAAATTTTGTATTGAACTTATAGATAACATCAATATATTCTTTACATCAGTATTAGGAAGAATAACGAAGCTAACGATTACTAAAAAATAATTGGTGGATGAAATCGAATAATATGTGTCAATCCTTCACTTCCATCACTTCGGTTATTTTAAAAACATTTATTTGCACCTTATTGGACCCGCACTCTTTAAAAATTGCAAGCCCCTTGCTTTAGGTTATAATTGAGTTTAAAATATTTTCTAGATTCATCGTCGATAAACATTCTGGAAAATAACAAATTCCTTTCATATGAGACAGGTATTTACAAGTACCTGGTTATTTTTGAAGCTCAAATTCTGAGAAGAATAACGATAGGAACGAAAATAAACTGGCATGTTACTCACAATCCTATCAAAAGTGAATACCGAAATCGATTCACAAAGATCTCAGAATTTTTACAACCAAGAAAAAACATTCATTCAGAGCTTGAAAAGCAAGGAGGTATGATTCGAACATTGTATAAGTCGGCTAAGAACCTGAAAGATCAAAAACGAAAAAATACAAAATAATTTCAAACTTGACTACCTTGAATCGTGAAAGCAAACACACATAAAATAGAATGACAAAAACCAAGAAAAGAAAGTGTCCAGTTCCAGATAAACTTTGGGGAAATTTGCAAGAAATTGGAAATTATTGCGTAGACTTCAATAGGGTGGTAAGCGTATTCTTATGCTGTTTATCAAGAACGGTGAGAAAATTCGGCTGCTTAAAGTCAAAGAAGAGCTGAACGATTACATGACAAGAAGGAAACCAACCATTCTCTGAAAAGGAACGTCATCGGGCGATAAACTGTCGGATTAACACTGAAAATCAAAATGCACCAGATATATGGTGGAAAAAGGTCATGTAATGCCAGAAAAAGCCTAAACATAAGAGGCACTTTAGATTTTATAGTATAATCACATGTAACAAAAAATTTATAGTGATTTCAGAACCGGATTTGTTAGAGCCTTAATATAAAGGTATTTTTCTGTATTGCTGGTATGTTCGTCCTAGTGAAACGATTTAAAAGTTCCAAACCGTCCTCTTGCTTTGGTCGACGCAGCGGGCCATAATCCATTTAAAACATAGGACATTTGAAAAGCAATTCCCAGAAAAGTTATAGACAATAACAAAATTTCCGAACTAAGGAGTCAGAGCCTAGAGATTATGAAGATCTCAGTTTTATTGTATCTTCTTCCGACATATTCATGTGTGCAAGCTAAATTACGAGAATTTCGTGCTGGTATGTGGAGTGTGAACCTTTTCCCATTTAAATGCATGGATGTGAGTGCTAAAATCTTCTGGAGAGCATCTTTAGGGTAGGTTTGCACAGCTCATTGCACTTAGACAAATTAGTCTTTGAATTTTATTTATTGTGGTGCAAGTTTTCGTTTGCTATGTTTTTGCCCAATATTTTAAAGCCGCTTAAGAAATCACATAGGCCTTTACAACCATAGTGGCATTTGTACTAATACCCAACGTTTTACCGGACATTTGTTGACATGTTTAGTAAGTTTTGTTGGAACTGTTATGATTCAGTTTTAGATTGAACATAACAATAAGATATTTAGCTTCCGTCATTATTTACAGGGTTTTAACTTGAAAATATTTTACGGAAAACTGAGTTTTCCTATGGTTCGTAAATAGGGTGCAGATGATTTTCCCTGGGTTGACAAATGCCACTGAGATGAATTTCCATGAAGTAGTTGTTTTCTAGCCTAAGAGCATGTCGCATTGCCTCCGGTATTATACTGTAAAATTAAGTTATAAGCATCAATGATTTATAATGAGAGTATTTTTTATTCTGCTGGTCCATCGATACCAGTTACTATAGAGTTACTATAGAGATGGTTTTTCATGGAAGGAGGGTCAGCGGACACTTCCAAGGCTCAAAATGTTAATTGATCAGTTTGACGATTCTGTTTAAATAAATACTTTTTGGTAAATCTATGAAAATATTTTTTTTTTTACATACTTATCTTGTTTTAAATTCCAATTACTCTTCCATAGGGGAGTTCTTAGTCCTTGTTTCAATGTAAACAGACAACAAATGTTAACAGCCCTTTGTATGTTTTGACAAAAGCTGACACCACAGGGTTCCTTGCTCAATTTTACGAAGGGCCCATTATGCAAACCCTAGGTTTTATCAAAGGATACAAATGCGCTCTGGTTTGAACCATTGAGTTTGCACCATGAAATTTACTGCAATTTATCCTCAGTAATTTAGCAAAAATTGAATACAAGCAGTTGTCGCATAACGCGGTGAGAGAAATCTCTATACAAATAATTTGATTTTGTGACATTGACCCGATAGAATCACAACAAGAATTATCTGTTGGTCCATTTTTAAAGAAATCACATATTTGGCTAAACCTTTAATGTTTTCATAGATAAATGCTAAGCTACGCGACAGGTAAGACTAGAGAGCAACTTTTGTCCCTGCAAACCCGAAAAGTAAGTTTAAATTGCTGGTTTGCTACTACTAAAACATTATAGCTTTGAACCAGCCTTGGCTAGAAAAGCAGCGATTTTGTTTCTAACGTTACAGTCAACTGGCATCAACCTAAGTGGGACACTGTTAGATCAACAGGTACGATTGACGAAATGTTGACATTCTGTAGCGAATTTTGAATTAAAGGAAGGGTTAATCTACAACCTCAGATCGGAACACAATACATAACAGGACTAAGCTTCCAGATGATCTGAAAGTTAAGCGGCTGTAGATTCTATAGCCTTCACCACGGTCCAATCGCGAGCCATCATAAGTCCTGAGACATCCATAAATGTCTAGACAGAAAGACTATGGAAATGAATTAGAGAAGTTAAATTCTTGATTAAGGTCTGGATTAATCATACAAACTTCAGGTATTAATGAATTGTACTTGTAAATAATTTGTCGAAGAGCACCACGGTCGTACTTTTAAAACGACAAGACGCAGAACACGCTGTATTTAAAATACCAGACCACAGCTAATGGAGAGAATGGACTCAATTGCAATAAATGGACTCCATTGCAATAAATTAAGTAAAGGAAATGGCACCAGAAATTGCCCTACAGGCAAAATTGGGTACGGGCAGACGGCAGACGAGTAACTTAGCAACGATATAGCAAGCGATTTGTATATAAATTATAACATTTTTGAGGATAATTCCTACGATTTATCAACGGCTCCGCGACATTGACAGAAACTGCAAAAAAAACTTAATGAAGGATATAATTGAGGTTTCCTTTCTGAGATAAGTCTCAGATGCGTTACAGAGTGCACGTCTAACCCAAGGAACAAGCTGGCATAGACCTGGCCTTTCTGAAGTCATGTTGAATGTGACTGATGGGAGTTTAGTACAAAAAAAGGATCCCTAATTAATGTGTCAACTATTCTTTCGAAATCGAATTTATCATCGAACCTTTTGAAACTATTATTCAAAAGGGTCGATAACAAATTTGATTGGACTAAAACTCTTCAGTATAGTGAGGCTAACCAGCTGCCATTAATCTTATTTGGTTCAGAAAGAATACGCTTATACTGTCCTTATTGAGCTATACGCATTTGAGTAGTTTCTAGGACTATATTCGTTTGATCGGCCGTATTCACCACTTATTTGAACAGTGGTGTCCTTGATTCTAATTTGGCATTGTACGTTGTCGTGCTAAAGAAACGATTTTTTGTAAATGTGCCAGGCGTATTTTTGCGGCTCCGTTCCTTTGTGGTATTCAGTTCTTATTACCATCCAGTTCTTAATTTGAGGATTCTTCTCTGATGAAGGTTGTATTAAATGTGGACATAATATTATCTTCGCATAGTAGCACGTTAGCGTTTTCGGTTGGTACATTCTGAGTTATTTTAATAGACGAGTCAGAACTGTCAAGTTCACAATGTCGTGAAAGCTCTACGTGGTGTGTTATAAGTAGTTCTTAAATTAAGGATTGTTATGTTTTGAGAGTACCACCTTCATGGTTGTTATCGATAATATTATCCACCCACTAGATTTTGACAAGGTTGTAAATTCCATCACAGCAGAGCATCTCGCGGAAGTAAGGCTATTTGAAACCGACGGTCCAGATACACGGTGTTCCGTTTTGCGACCAAAGAATTTTCTTGGACTTTTATCCTTTGATACACGTGCCTCACCTCGGAATGAAGTATTTTTTTAGAAATATTTCCAGGTACAAAATTTTATATATAATTCTATCCCAAACGTATAATCAAATTCACCCTAAAACGATGTTTCATTTAATGCACTTGACAAAGCATTTTATCTAAACATTATCGGAAAAATAACATCTGGATTAGAACTATCTCAAACTAAATTTAAATTTTTTTGATGATGGTCTGATAAATCATTCTGATGGATGGAAACATAAGAATAATAATAGTTTATAGAGTTTGATATATTAAAACCTTTTTCACTTCACAGTTTTAAATATATCTTAGTCATGAGCAGTCAAATCGTAATAACTCCCTCTAGTCTCACTCCAATATTAAATTTAAATAACAACCATAAATAATGAGACATCGATAGATTGTTAATTAGGTTGAAAAAATAATTCAGTTATTTATTAATTTGTCCATGTTCCTAAGTAAAATATGCAGGAAATACCCGTAACACGAAAAATACTGAAGAATATTTAATGCAGTAGAACGAAATTTTCGATTAACATTAGAAAAATTTTGTACCTGCTGTCTAGGGCATTAGTTAAATAGATTACTTTCTCGGCGTGCAGTCATCTTACATCTAAACAGTTTCATGTCGGAGTGGAGGCACTAGATGGATTGGCCGATCTATTTGTTCGATTAACATCAAAACGACACAGGAAACGCTTCTTTCAATCGGTAACCACCAAGACAATTACCGGTCGCCAACAACAAGAGACGGTTAAATTAATTAAGAAAATGGAAATAAAAAAGTGGTAGTACAACAAGATTTTGTGTTGATTACCACAAATTAAACGACGTGGCAAAAGAGGATAATTAATCGTTATTGCACAATAAAAACACATTGGGCACGCTGTCGGGAGCCAAAATATTCAATATTTTGGAACTAAAAAGTGGCACTGACAAGTAGCATTAATCATGACGAAGGTTAATTACTCATGACGGAGTATTAACAATTTTTTGATAAGGCCGTTCGAATTGAGCCATACGCCTCTGCTACATTTCAGTGATTAATGAAGCAAGTTTTTAAGGCCTCAATTGAAAAAATGTCAGGATTACTTGAAGGCATCATTTTACTTGGCCACGCATTTGATAAACACATTAAAAATTTTAAGCGAATTCTAGCTATATGCTTTTTGGGTGGCGGGATTGAAGTAAAGTGCAAAGAAATGTAGCCTGTTCACTGCTTGAAAATAGTGGATTGGCCAACATGAAAAATGTATAAGTCATCTAGAAAGTTATTTAGGGATTTTGCTGCTACTCCAACAAAAAACATCAGACAGGACATATACCAGCAACCGTCGAACAGAAGAATCTTTTTAAAACATGGGAAAATATTTTTGTAACCCACAGAGAAGAGTTGGCTGTGGTGGACCTTTGGTGGAATATTAAACCTTTTCCATAAGGATTTTTGTCGAGAAGAGTTTGTTCTTCGCACAGATTATGGAGCATTCAAAGTTTGATGCAATGTAAATGACCCGAAGGGCTAATTGCTACCGATGAATTATTAACAAATCGTACTACCATCTCATACAAGAGGTTCTACAAGAAACACACAATTGGTTTTTTTCAATTATGGGGCACATTTGGAAATCAATAAAACATTGGATTAGAACGGAGAACGGAATATTTGAGTCAGCCTACTTAATGATCAAACTTGAGTTGAATTTCAAACTATAAGGGATCAAACTTATCTAATTTCATAACTTTGAATATTACGTCTCATGATGGAGCATTTTATGCAGGTGTATGCGAGATGGCAGTCCTTTCAATACATTGAATGAAAAATACTCTAAATGTTTACAAATTCCAGCATCTGTAACGAATCGCACAATATCTCGTATAATTACCGCCGGTGTGATCACAGCTTTAGCGCGCTGAATAAAATATTAATTTTAATAAATACTTCTTCCACTGTAAAAATATAGATCAGGTTCCAATGATGAAATGTCTAAAATAGATCGTGTGTAGGAGAAATCGATGGTAGATAATACAATGAAAACGAAAAAAAAATATGGAATGGAGGGTAATCGGCGGCCTATATAAAGATTGGAAATTTTGGTGCAAGGAGGATTTTGTTTTGGGTTTTGACGAAAAACGAGAGGAGGATATACAAGAGTGTCGTGCGTTGAATATATGTATTTATAATATAATACAGAAAATAAATAAACAAAAATAAGTTGCGAATGTAATTAAAATGATAAATTAAAATTATAAAATGTGTAATGTAAATTAACTATGTAATAACCAAAAATAATAAAAAAAAAACCTAAAAAGTTAGTATGTACTCGTGTAAATAAAAATTAAGAAAATTGTGCCATTTTGGGCTGGAACTTATAAAGCTTATTGTTAAGTTAAAACAAATTAAAAGTTATATATGTATATATATATATATATATATATATATATATATATATATATATATATATATATATATATATATATATATATATATATATATATATATATATATGTGGAATGCTATGATGGTTCGTGGTTATTATTATGCCTATACCTGATATTTTGCTTTATATAATTTGTATTTCAATTATCCGTTAATTTATGTTATATACTAATCGGTTAATAATTTATATTGTATTAGTAATGGTTACTTTATACCTAAGGCAGTTGTGGTATATAAGGACCGATTGTAAAGAAGATGAGGAGAGTTTTTTTGTATTGCTAGAAAAATAAAGTCGATGTTGTGAATTCAGTTAGTTTTTGAATCTGTCGAGATATACAAGTACGCGACAATATTAATAAACTCCACAACTGGGGGCTCAACCTATTTTAATTCGGGATTATAAATTAAATTAAAAAGTATAAAATTAGTATTGTTTATAGTGCGTAATTATTACACATGAGTTATAATTTATTGTGTATCGTTTAGTGCTAAAATCTACTGTGCCACTAACTGTGAATTACAAAAACTTTTATGTGTTAAAAACGTTATAGTGGTACATATCAAGTGAAAATCATATTTTGAAATAAGAGATACAAGTGATAAAATAACTTATGATGAACACTGTGGAGAATAATAATACATTCGACGAATATTTAAACGACTTCGAAACAAGCATACTGAATGCTTTAAAAACGGATGACGGAGCAACAATTCCAGACCAAGTCAAGGCCGAATTGGAACAGTTAAAAGCCAGAGTAACACTTTTGTCTCAAGAAAATCAAGAGTTAAAAAATAAAAATCAAGGAACAGCGGAGGTCGCTACAACTGTGGTAAGCCGAACACGAAATGATAGTTATTCCGGTAAACAGGTTAGTAAATCAACAATAAATAATTCAATCACGATACAAGATGCGCCCAACGATAATTTTTCTATAAGCGGTGGTTCGAATTACGGTTCTACTTCACCAAATCATAACGGTAATAAACAAATAAAAAGTTATAGCAACATAAACGATGATAATGATTATAGAAATATTCGAGAAAATTGCGGTGTTCCTTCGGCTATTCATAATGAGAATAAAGTCCGTCGAGACGAGTTTTTTGACAATCGAAATATGCAAAGTCATCACGAGCATTACGAACGTCCGAGTGCAATACAGTTAAGGGATATTCAATCTACTATTACAACTTTTTGCGGCAATACGAATTATAGAGTTGAAGCATGGGTAAACGATATGGAAAGTTCAATTAAGCTATTTAATTTAAACCCAATTCAGTCATTCATATTAGCTAAGAACGCTTTATCAGGAGCAGCGGCTATAGCTATTAAAGCCTACCCTGAAGTAAAAACGTGGTATGCCTTGCGGAAAGCTTTAGTCAAAGAATTTCATGTAGAGTTAAGTAGCGCTGAGGTTCATAAGCAGTTGCGTCAGAGAAGAAAATTGAGAACCGAAACTCTTAGGGAATATATGTTTGCATTAAGAGAAATAGCAGTTAGGGGAGGTGTAGAAGATCAAGCGGTAATTGATTATTTTGTGGAAGGAATAGATGATACTCCTTCGAACAAAATGTTGCTATATGGAGCTAAACATTTCGATGAATTGCGTTATAAGATGGATGCTTATGAAAATTATATATCTAAACAGAAGTTCCAAAAACCTAATCATTCGGGTAGAGGTTTTAGTTCTTCAAACGAGAGATGTTACAATTGTGGTAAACATGGTCATTTGTCCAAGTCATGCAATAATAAAACGAATGGTCCGAAATGCTTTAGATGTTATCAATTTGGTCATAAGGCTTATGAATGTAAGAATGTCTCAAAAAAGGCACTCGATCCTAAGTCACCACAACCGAGTAGCTCAAATTATTCAGCATCTAATGAAAGGAAAACATATGTAGCTCATGTTTGTGAAAAGTCTAACCAATGCCTAGTCAAGCTTGAGGGAAGTAACATTGAAGCAGTAATAGATACTGGTAGTGTCTTTACAATAATTCGTCAAGATGAATTTATAAAGTTAGGACGAGAACTTGATAGCAACAGTAACGACATACTAAGCGGAATAGGAAACATGAAGGTTAAATTACTCGGTACTTTTAAGGCAGAACTGATAATGGAGGATGAATGCTATGAGGCAGATATTAAGGTGGTCGAATCAAATATGTTACCTGTACCATTTATAGTTGGATTTGATATCCTTAAAAATGTGGTAATTTTCACTGAAAATGGTCATATAAAAATAAAAAAGAAAGAAGAATTTGCTATTTTGAATTGTCTAGTAGCACAGCAAGAACATTCGATTGAGGTTGGCGACAAGCTGTACGAAAAAACAGTTTGCCAAATGATAGATAGTTACAGTACAAATAAAACCAAAAGTTGTCCGTTTTCCTTAAAAATATTGTTAAAGAATGAAATACCGATCTGTCAGCCACCACGGCGGCTGAGTCAAAATGATAAAGAAGACGTGAAGCGGCAAGTTTCGGAATGGTTGGAGAAAGGGATTGTAAGAACAAGTATTTCGGAGTATGCTAGTCCAATTGTCTTGGTCAGTAAGAAAGATGGTGGAAAAAGAATTTGCATAGATTACCGACGATTAAACAAACAAATCATAATGGATCGATATCCGCTTCCACTAATAGAAGATTTAGTAGATCAATTGCACTTCGCTAAGTATTTTTCAACTTTAGATTTACAAAATGGGTTTTTTCATGTGCCAGTGGACGAGGATAGTCGTAAATTTACAGCATTTGTAACTCCACACGGTCATTTCGAATTTTGTTATGTACCATTTGGTTTGTGTACAGCACCCCCAGCGTTTCAACGGTTTATAAATATAATTTTTCAAAAGCTTATTAATAATGGTCTAATTTTAGTTTACATGGACGACATTATCGTCCCTTCACGGACGATAAGTGAGAACTTGGAATCACTAAAATCAGTGCTGAGTATAGCAAGCGAATATGGATTGCAGTTAAATTGGAAAAAATGTCGCTTCATCCAAACGTCCGTGGAATATCTAGGATATATAATTCAAAACGGGGAATTAAGGCCATCTGAAGCAAAAACCCGAGCTGTTAGGAAATTTGCGGAACCGAAATCGGTTAAAGAAATGCAAAGTTTTCTAGGCCTCACTGGCTACTTTCGTAAATTTGTGCCAAATTATTCGCTAATTGCAAGACCATTAACTGACCTCCTCAAAAAAGATGTTAAATTTGAGATTGTCACCGTTCACAGAAACGCAATTAATGAATTAAAGTTATTATTAACATCGGAGCCTGTGTTGAAGATATTTAAGCCTGAAGCTGATACCGAACTTCACACAGACGCATGCAAGTATGGGTACGGAGCAATATTATTACAACGTGATAGTGAAGACAACCAGTTCCATCCAACGTATTACTTCAGTAAAAGAACCACAACAGCCGAAGAAAACTATTCAAGTTATGAATTGGAAGCCTTAGCCATTGTGAAGGCACTCGAGAAACTAAAAGTATATTTACAAGGAATTCAATTCAAAATAGTAACCGACTGCGCCGCTTTTAAGCAAACGATGAGCAAAAAAAAGTTGGCCTCAAGAATTGCTGGTTGGGCTTTACTATTAGAAGATTTTTGTTACACTTTAGAGCATCGTAAAGGAACAAGAATGCAACATGTGGATGCATTGAGCAGAAATGCAATAGTGTTGGTGGTGAACAGTGAATTGCTAAATCGAATACGAATGGTACAGGATAACGATAGCAAAATCCAACTTATTAAGGCATTATTAAAGCAAGGCCCTTATGAGGATTACACTATTAATCAAGATATTGTATATCACTGCAACGAAATGGGGGAACACCTTATCTATATACCAAAGGGGTTAGAAACGGAAATAATTCAAATGGCACACAATCAAGGGCATTTTGGGGTCCAGAAAATGATGGAGCTTGTACAAAGACAATATTACATACCAAAACTTAAAGGGAAATGCGAAACTGTACGAGCAAACTGCATTGAATGTATACTTGGGGCGAGAAAACAAGGAAGGCAAGAGGGTTTCTTAAACCCTCTGCCAAAAGGCGAGTATCCATTAGCGTTATTACATGTTGATCATTTGGGGCCTTTGCCCTGCACTAATAAAGGGTATAAATATATTTTTCTAGTTGTTGATGGGTTCTCAAAATTTTCATGGATATATTCTACTAAGACAACAGGAACTGCTGAAGTACTGGCGAAATTAGAAATACATAGTGCTATATTTGGTAACCCTGAATGTATCGTATCAGACAGAGGACCTGCTTTTACTTCCAACGAATTTGAAGCTTTCTGCGAGACACATCATATTAAGCATACTCTATGTACTACAGGCGTTCCAAGGGGCAACGGGCAAGCCGAGAGAGTCAACGACGTCATAATTCCTGTTTTGACCAAGTTGGCATTAGCTGCTCCGGAGAAGTGGTTTAAATTTACAAACGACCTGCAGCGATTCCTAAATTGTACGTGGCATCGTACAATCAAAAAAAGTCCTTTCGAAGTTTTATTCGGGGTTAAAATGCAAAATCCAGAATACAAAAGCATAGCTGATGTTGTTGCAAATGAAATAATCAACGCATATTGTGACGAAAGGGACAAAATGAGGGTCGAAGTACGTAGAAATATAGAACATGCCCAAGAAGAGCAACGAAGAATCTACCGTAAAAGAAGAAAAGCGTCTACGAAATACCAGATGAATGACATTGTTGCAATAAAAAGAACCCAGTTTGGGGTAGGAATAAAAATAAATCGTAAATACCTCGGTCCATATAAGGTAGTGGAAATTCAGCCAAACGACCGGTACAAAGTTCAAAAGATTGGGGAACACGAAGGGCCAAAATCTACAACTACGGCAGCCGATTTTATGAAACCTTGGAAAAATAAATCAACCTATATCATTAGCAGCGATGAATCAAATGACGAAGACAAATGAAAATACTATTGCCACATTCCATCTATAAAAAAAAAAAAAAAAAAAATTTTTAAATAACCCTATCTCGATGAATCGATCTGAGTGATATTTGTGTGATAAACAACGTACCTACCTGAAAATGAGCTAGTTATAAATGTTACCTGGAAGACGAATATTTGTTGAAGAAGACGATAGAAATTTTCTACACTGAAAAAAAAAAAAAAAAAAAAAAAAAAAAAAAAAAAAAAAAAAAAACAAAAAACGGTTGAAAATGGTTAAATTAGACGATGAGTTACTACTTAAGATATGAAGTGGACTTTAGTGGAGTAAATCAAAGACGTTAATCATAAGGACGTACCTGGTTGAAGGAGGAGCTATATAGTTATTTTGAAATGTTTATGCTAACAAGGATGGGGTTACTTTCACACAGGTTTCATCGAGGCGATGAAATTTTCAGAATGGCCGAGTGTGGAATGCTATGATGGTTCGTGGTTATTATTATGCCTATACCTGATATTTTGCTTTATATAATTTGTATTTCAATTATCCGTTAATTTATGTTATATACTAATCGGTTAATAATTTATATTGTATTAGTAATGGTTACTTTATACCTAAGGCAGTTGTGGTATATAAGGACCGATTGTAAAGAAGATGAGGAGAGTTTTTTTGTATTGCTAGAAAAATAAAGTCGATGTTGTGAATTCAGTTAGTTTTTGAATCTGTCGAGATATACAAGTACGCGACAATATTAATAAACTCCACATATATATATATATATATATATATATATAGGTATGTTGTGGTTTAAGCAAAGAGTAAGTAAGACTACGTTGTTATTACCTTTATTGTGTTGTTTATTGAAAAGTATGAAAAAGTGTGAACAACGCAAGAAACATTCAACATGGTTTTATAATATTTACTATTTGCATAGTTGCAAATTAATGAGATAAAGTATGATTCTATATAATACAATAATTATTGTTGTTGTTTTCTTAGTAATGAAAATATAATTACTTTTTGCATATCTGCAAATTATGCGCTAGCATATAAATAAGATAGTAAGTATGTAATATAATTCTAGTTATGTTGTTTTTACATATTACCGGCCAAATGTGGTGTTGACTTGGACTTTGGTATCGTTGATCTGGATTTAGGTATTTGTGGCATTACGGATGTTAACTCCTCCCCCCGTAAATTGAAGCTGTCCTCAGCTTTACCAGTCATGATGAATCTATTGAATTTAGTTAATCTATTCCTGTATTTCTTGTAAAGGAAAAATAGAAAAATAAATGTTAAAATAATTAACACAATTGATGATATGGCATAGGTGTGACTGTATATGAAGTTCCATTGTTGGTGAATCTGCATTTCCTGGATATTTTTGATTTTTGCCTTTGTCAGGTATGGAATATCCAGCGTTTCGATTTTTGTTTCGTTAACTCTTATGGTATTAAGTGGTTGAATAATACCATACTTCTTTGTTATGGATGACTTGTAGTTTGAAAATGATTGATGGCTGGTTTTTATGGTACAATCGCTAAATTTAAGCAACTTGACTCCTTGAATTGCTAATGAATCCGGTCCACAGGTCGAATATATTATTTCCCCTTTTCGTGATGACATAAATAAGTAACCATCTTCTAGTAGCTGCGTTTCGTCGTGGTACTGTGCTTGTATTAGTTTACAATCTGCTGCTTGATTATTGAGCAGGTTGGGTATGCATGTGTTGTTGTTGTGTTGTAGTTGTTCCAATTGACAGTAATATACTTGTTCCAAATTTTGGCAAGGTTTAGAAATTGTCATGTGCATATTTTTATGGGATATGATATGATTATAGGAATTGGGAATAATGGAATCGTTCATGATATATGTTTTAATTTTGTTATAAAGGAACGTTTCTTTGTGAAATTGTGGTATTTCTATTATGACAACCAAATTAGTACTGGGCTAATATGCTTTAACTTTAAGTAACGAATAAACTTGTTCTTGCGAGTGAAGTCGTATATTATTTTTTTCGAGATCTTTCAAAACATAACTCATTTCCTCGTTATCTAAGATAAATCTTGATATTACGTTAATTTTAGCAAATGTAATAATTTCATGAATTTCTTGTGCGTGATCGAATAATATTTGTATGTTGTCGTCTATTATGGTGTAGTACATTAGAATGTCTGCGTGAAGTATGAATTTTGAATCTTCATCAATTTTATCTGACATGATTTTCTTTGTTGAGTCAATAATTTGGTTTATTGTTGAAGTAGTTTCCTCAAATCTCTGTATTACTTGGTCATTTATTTTTATCTGTTCATTAAACTTATTTATGAGTTCGAATTGTCCGTCTGCTGTATTTTTTATTGATTGTTGAATTTCTTCATAGTCTTTCTGGTCCAAATTTCCGGTTATGGATTTTATGAAAGTGCCCAATGGGTCGAAAAGTCCTCGTTTAAGTCTGTTCGGTATGTAAGGCATAAGATTAGAGATGGATGTCCTAGTTTTATTAAATTTTCTCTCGAGTATATTGATACGACACTCCTCTGTTTTCCTTTTAGAGACAATGAGTTGTTATAGTGAGTTAATTGCGGTTTCTATGTTTGAAAGACTTGTTTCTAAATCTTGCAGTTCGATCACATGAAATAATTTGATGTATGATGTAATTACTCTAGCGTTTCCTAGTGATATGGCTAAGAGTCCTTTGTTGTTTTGTAGGTCGAAAGCTTCCAGGTTTTTTGGCTGGGCTGACCTGTTTATAAAAATGAAGGATATTAGTTTGGGTTTTTCCTTATTTTATTCTTATGTACTGTTCTTTTGTTGGTTGTTAAAGTGACGTCTCCGTCTTCGGTAACTATATGAGGAATATATTTGGACTCAAGTTTGTTCCTCGTAGTTCTTTTTTCAAATATTTGTTGTCCTGGTACGTATGGACTAGGGAAATCGCGTGAAGCGTTCAATTTTTGAATGTTTTTGGCTTTAGACAGGTTATTTAGCTTAGCTATGTGTTCTGCTATAGCTGAATATTGGCGTCTAATGCCTTCTATATATTGATCTTCGCTTTCCGGAAGATTCAATGAAATGGGTTTTATTACTATGTGGCCTCTGTGAAGCTTGAATGGTGTTAATTTTGTACTTGTATGGATAGTGTTATTATACGCGAAAATTGCTTCATCCATAGTTTGAGTTATCGATGCTCTTGGATTTTGTGCATGAATTATCCTGATAAGTTCGGTTAGCGTAGAATGGAGCCTTTCTATGGGCGAATTTCCATTGGATGACTTAGCTGTAGTTATATGGAGATCGAATTTTAAGGTTTTTGCGAATTCTTTAAAAAGAACCGAGTTAAATTCTGTTGCGGAGTCCAATGTAATTAATTTGGGTATTCCTTCTCTACTAAAATAGGATAGGAATTTTTGTATCATTGTTTCCGTTTTCCGATTTGGAATCTCGAAAGCTGCTGCGTATTTCGAGAATTTGTCTAGGAGGGTTAAAAAATGTTTTCCTGAAAGGGCAAATGTGTCGCCGTGGATTATTTCCATGGGACCATTTGGTGTTTGGGATAATTTAAACTTTACGTTAACTGGTTGTCGTTCGTATTTGCTCAAATTACAAATTTCGCATTTGTTAATTATTTGCGTAATTTTTTGTTTCATTTGAGGAAAATAAAAATTCCGTTTAAGTTTCTCATAATTTTCCTGAACTCCCCTATGATAAGGTTTGTGTTCATTATTTATGGTAGATGTTTGTTCGGTCTCTAGTTCGAGATCGGTTTTCATATTTTGTACCCTAACAATTTTCTTAATATCACATATATGTGGATTATTTGCATATATTGATTGGATTTTACTGAAGGTATCGTCATTGGTGTAGATGGCGGTAACTTTTTTATTGTTGGTGTAACTGTTTAGTATTATGTCTAAATCAATGTTTGAAAATTCTGCCTTTTTCACTGTATTACGCTGGTTTCGATTAAATAAAACTCTAACGTCTTCAGTTATTTCATTACAATTTTTATCTTTAGAGATAACTAATTGGTAGCGGAATTCATTTAGACTTGAATTGGATGTTGGTATTTGTTTGTTTGTTTGTACCACAGGGTCGTCACTCTGGGTATTTATATTATTTAGTTCAGATAGCACACTAAAAAATGTGTTATCAATTTTTATTTTATTACCTTGAGTTATCTGCAGCTTCTCTAGGTTGTTTATTTCAGGAACAATGGGATTTTTATTGTAAGTAAACTGTTTACTTTCCAACTGCCTATTGATTTCAAGGCGTGAAAGGGCATCTGCATTAGTGTTGGCAGAGCCTTTTTTATAAGAAATGGTGTAATCGTATTCTTCGAGTGCCAGTCGCCACCTGATTAGTTTTGAAGTTGGATCTTTGGCGTTAAAGAGCCAAAGAAGTGGTTTATGATCAGTGACGATATGGAATTTTCTACCATATAAGTAAGGGCGAAAATACTTTGTACCCCAGACTATGGCTAGACACTCTTTTTCGATGGTCGAATAGTTACACTCTGTTTTAGATAAAGTACGAGAGGCGTAAGCAATCGGAAGATTGTTGTTGTTAAAATTTTGGCTTAAAACAGCGCCTAACGCGTAGTTAGAAGCATCTGTTGTTAATGTAAACGCTTGAGTGAAGTCTGGATATCTCAATATTGGTTCAGATGTTAATAAATGTTTACATGTTTCCATACAATGTAAAAATTCTTGATCATAGTAGATCACTGAATTTTTAGATAAACAATTTTCTGTAGTAACCGATGAGACCAAGGAAAGATTTGATTTCTTTTTGTGTTGATGGTGTTTTGAATTGTTTAATCGCCTCGATCTTTTTGGGATCGGGTTCTATTCCTTCGGGAGTTATAATATGCCCTAAGAAACCGATGGATTTCTGCAAAAACTGTGTTTTCTCTATTTGTATTTTTAAGTTGGCTTCAGATAATTTTTGAAACACTTGTTTTAAGTTAAGAAAATGTTCCTGCAAGCTGGTGCTAAAGATGATTATATCATCCATATAACACAAGACGTTCTTGCCTTGCAAGTCGCCCAGGACATTGTCCATTACACGTTGGAACGTGCTTGGGGCGTTTTTTAGGCCAAATGGCATTCGCGTAAATTCGAAATGACCATTAGGTATAGAGAAACCAGTTTTGGGAATATCTGAGTTCTTGATTTCTATTTGATGAAAACCGGCAGCCAAATCTAATGTTGAAAAGTAGTTGGCTTTTCCGATTTTTCCAAGAATATCCTCTATATTAGGTAGAGGATACTTGTCGTCAACGGTTTGAGCATTTAGTTGTCTAAAATCGACAACTAATCTCCATTTTTTATTTCCACTAGCGTCAGGCTTCTTTGGCACCATCCAAATGGGCGAAGACCATGGGCTAAATGAAGGTTTAATTATTTTATTTTTTAGCAACTTATCTATCTCGATTTTAATCTCCGGCTTTTGGTGTTCCGGGTGACGATATTGCTTTACAAAGTAGGGTTTTTCTTTTAACAAATTTATCTCGTGTTTGATGTTATTTGTGAACGTTAGTTCTTGATTTTCATCATAAAATAAATGTTGGAATTGTTTACATAACTTTAATATTAATTGTTTTTCCTCATTGTTTTTTCCGTGTTGATCTTTGCTTCAAAGTCAACTTGCATAACTTTTTTGTTTGCAATGTGGAAATTTATTTCGTGGAAATTGTCGAACTTAGTGACGTTTATTGGAGTCATGAGCTCGAATATTTCGTCTTCTTGTCCTAGATTAATAATTTCTACTATAGCTTCGTATGGGGAACATGTGTTGTAAATACCTTCCTGTATATTTAGATTTTGTGAGAGATTGCTGCTTTCAATATAAAAATTTCCTCTCTTGTTTGTTACCGGTATAGTTACCAATTGTTTAGAATTTGATTTTATCTTGATATGTGGTATTATTGATTTAAATTCCCTATGAATTTGAAGGTTATAGGTTGGTGTTTCCAACTGGTTTTGTTCGATATTTATTTTTGCATTCATAATTTGCAAATTTTCGTAGCCAATGAGTCCATCAAAAAAATCGTGAAACTTAAATAGGAAAAATTTCAGTTTCATTGGAATTTCTTTGAATTGCACTGTTACCATTTTATTTATTTCCGTTGAGGAAAATACAGACCGTACTTTAAATTGCACGTGCTGGTGATCGTCAAATAATTTTGAAAATCTTGGATTTATATAAGATGTGTCTGCCCCCGTATCTAGCAGAATTTTTAGAGTTTGGTTTTTTCTAGTGAGTAACAAAAAAGGAAGTTTATTTTGTTTATTTAATTTATTTAAAAAGTTAATGTCTGTTCCGAGGCATCTTGTAGAAAATCCTCATCATCTAAGTATTCTAAATTATTTACGTTTGGTTCTTGTTTAATATTTGTTCTCGGAAAGAATGTTTTCTGTTTACCCTGATAAGACGATTTATAATAAGGTTTATTATCAGACTTTGTTTCCGGTTTATTATTAGTGGTATCGGAATTTTGTTTTGTATAATTAACTGAAGTTTGGAAATTACGTGAGTTATAACTTTTTACCTGTGGTTTTTGTAATTGAATATTTTTTAATCCTAAGATGCTTTGTTCCTGTTGTATGAAATTAAAAGCCTCTTGCAAACCGCTTGGTTGTGAAGCCCTTAGCGAGTTACCTAAAGGATCAGGTAAACCTGCCATGAAGACTGTTAAACCAGTTAATTGGTGTTGTTCAATCAATATGCCCATTGTACGTTGATCTATTTCGGTTAATCGAACTTTGTTCGAAAGTAATGTTAATATGGCTTGCATTTTTTCGAAGAGTTTTTGAGGCTCTAAGTTAGCCTTTATTAATGAAAATAGTTCAAGTTGTAAGTTAGGTATGCTTCGATTATCAGCATATTTATGGACAAGATGTCGTATTGGTTGCCACTCAGTGATTACACCATGTGTAGTTAATGATTGACTTGCACTATCGGTTATTTTATTTCGTATATTTTGGATTATAATTTTATAACTTGGTAATTCCTTAATAGGTTCAATTGCTTCTACCACTTGGTCTACTGAATCAAGAAAGTGAAACAATTCGTCTCTCTTGCCAGAAAAGGTTGGTAGATTTTTTGTAACTACATCTACTTTGTAGCTATCAAGAATTGCACTTTGTTTTTCTAACAATTTTTCCATTTTCAGTTTTCCGATATGGATTGGTTTTATAGTTTGATAACCAAGATTGTGTTTTTTCAAGAACCTTTCTAGTTTTTCGGTATCTATATCGAAAGACCCGCTGCTTCTAGATATTAAATAATTTTGAGACTCGTTTAATGAAGAGTTGGCGCGTGCGCCAGATTGTAATGATTCGTCAGATAAATTTTCCGAATCGGACATAGAATTTCACGAAATTATTTTTTTTATTTGTGCACCTGATTACTTTATTTATATTATAACGGCAAGTCCCGATTTGAGGTTCTTGTCGGTTTTGAAATAAAGTCCCGATTTTAGGTTCTAAATTTCTATTACGCGCAAGAACAAGATATGTAGTTATTAATCGCGTAATACATTTATTTTTTACAAATAGTTTTTTCTATTTGGGTCACTTTTTCACTTCACAAATTTCACAAATTTAATAAATATAGTGTTGAAAAGGTTTTTTAAAGGATAAAAAATATGCAAATTTCTAATTCACTTACCTCGCCAAAAGTATTATCGCTACTAATACTTTAAAGTTAAACATTCCCCAAGTTGATCACTCTCGATGAAGGTTTTATCACTTTTTCCACTATTTTATTATATCGAACAGCTTGCCACTGGTGAGTGCTATTACATTCGATTTATTTTGGTTTTATTTAGTTATATGTTCTAAACCAGTTGTATGGTAAAGATTTTATATACACTTTTTTTTTTTTTTTTTTATTCAACTGCGCCAGTTATGTTGTGGTTTAAGCAAAGAGTAAGTAAGACTACGTTGTTATTACCTTTATTGTGTTGTTTATTGAAAAGTATGAAAAAGTGTGAACAACGCAAGAAACATTCAACATGGTTTTATAATATTTACTATTTGCATAGTTGCAAATTAATGAGATAAAGTATGATTCTATATAATACAATAATTATTGTTGTTGTTTTCTTAGTAATGAAAATATAATTACTTTTTGCATATCTGCAAATTATGCGCTAGCATATAAATAAGATAGTAAGTATGTAATATAATTCTAGTTATGTTGTTTTTACATATTACCGGCCAAAGTAATATAATTCTATATAATGCAATTATTGTTATTGTTGCTTTTACATATTACCGGCCAAATGTGGTGTTGACTTGGACTTTGGTATCGTTGATCTGGATTTAGGTATTTGTGGCATTACGAATGTTAACTATATATATATATATATATATATATATATATATATATATATATATATATATATATATATATATATATATATATATATATATATATACATATATATATATATATATATATATACATATATATATATATATATATATATATTGATATGAATAAAAGTTATAATAAAGCAAAATAAACTAAAAATCTAAGAAAAGTGATATTTTCTTCTTCGAGTATTAAAACTAAAAACATTGTTTTTTTCTTGTGGTATCACTGGTACAAGTTATTATGTATTCGGTGTGAGCAATGTTGTTTTGAGGTGCGACACTGTATCTAGTTACAATTAGAAGTTGCTGTGAACGTTGCCTGAACTGGCGAAGTGGTCGATGTTAATTAGTATATATTCACGACCACACCCGCAAACTTTTAAAAGATTAAACTACACCGATAGTAAAGAGCTGCGAACGTGTTCCATATATCGAGGCTTCGGAAAGAAAGGTGTATGTATGTAAATTTTCTCAACGGTACGTTTAAGCTGAACCGGCATCAACTGTAAACCGTAATAAGACAGTGGGACTTTATATCACCCACATAATCGTAGAGGAATCAAGATAATTTGGAACGTTGGTTTGCATCAAGGTCATCATCACGAAGAGGGATATATTTTAGCGGATCTAGTGATATAAAACTATTTATTACATTTTATTATATTACTATATTATTTTGATCCCATATTCTATTTCTGTGTTACTAGTAAGCATTAAGCTTGCGATTTAATTCTTAATTTTACATACTTTGGTAAATATTAGTCAATTATTGTTGTGTGTCATCTTAATGTTAATTTTCTTTTCGATCTATACCTAACTTAGCATTCTAGTTTTCTAATTTATAAGTTTAATTATTTTCTGTTGTGGGGTAATATTTCGGTATGACTCAGCTGGTATTATCATTTCCATTTCTTTAGTAGTCAGTAAATTTGTACAATGAACGCGGCTGACTAAACTTTTGGGTATAATGGGATGACTGGTTAAAGGCAATTTTTCGGATTAATCGTAGCCACGCATTGTTAATTTTAGGTTTATGTAGCACACTAACTTCGAACAAGAATTTTTGTAATGGCTGTAGGTACCACATGATAAAGATCGAACCTGAAGGCTATCCAAATTTACAGTGTGCCATGTGGTAGGCTACCGATCCAAGCCAAAGGTTACACATCTAGGCAAATCCGACTAGCAAAAACCTGTGGTAGTTGCTGATAAATTTCAAAAATTACGAGGTATATTTACGAATCATCCGATGAAAAGCTAGCTAAGTCTCTAGGCACTTAGAGGAACTATAAAAAGGAATTTGCATTTTACTTATCAAGCATGGGTTAAACATTGGCATCGGAACTCTTTATCATAAATTACCTGATAAATTTTTGATATAACGCTGTGGTGTGTTAGAAGGCTGCTCATCCAGATCTCACTCTCACTATAGAGTTTACGCAATGACAGCAAATTTCATTACCTACACCGATGGTCCACCGATGTTTTCAATGTGGAAATAAATATCACACAATACATATCAGCATAATAAACACAGCCATCCTCAGCACACAAGAGGTAACATTTCATCAAAACAAAATCACACTTCATAAAATATCGTCCTAACAACCACTGAAACTACATTCAACGATGCCAAGAATCCTCCAGTAAACAAATATAAAAGCCAATAAAGACCAATATGGTTTAGTTAGATTAAATAAATTATCTATACAGCAAACTGTGATATTTAGTATCATACCATCAAGGTTGCCGATTAATCAATTAAGAAATGACCGCCACATGGCTATTACTAAAAATCTGGAATTGGCTGGATCACTTCTGGTCAACCAAAAGTTGCAGCATTCATAGAATCTCTTTCGTTTATTACACATATTTTGAAGTATATATTGCTTGTACAAAAAAAGTAATACAGGTAAGATAGTACGTTTACGTTGATAATTGACCTCTTATGTGTATCAAATCTTCCGGAAAAAAATCCTAAAATCTTGAGATAGACGACGAACGTAAAACGTTTCATTTTAATATTATAGATACCATAGGAAGAATTCTCAAAAAACGAAAGCGATTTTTGAATAAACTGTTCTGAAATCTCTCCTATAAATAAAACCCATAAACTTGGCGTAAAATAATGCATGTAATCATAACGTTTATAATAAAATAACAAAAAATCCTCCATCCAAAGTGTTGCTAATAGTGATACATCGTTATAATGGCCTCTAATCTTTAGTAATAAAAACGCGATGGATTAGCAATTAACCGTCGTAAGAGATTATCATAAATTAACCAAAAATTCTAACAAACATATTTCAAACGTAAAACTATTTAAGAAAGGTTTCATTTTGTTGTGAATATGTCTTTGATGAAGAGGCAATCAAAGCGTATCTCTCTCTCTCAAATATAAACACCTAAAAGATTAAAATATAATGACAAGCAACATCTCGTAAAAAATTTCTTCACACACAACTAATCGATACATTATCAAACTTTCTAAAAATTTATAAAACAAAAATATTCGTACAATAAAATTTATTTTTGTTTTAATATCAGGTTTCGTCTGTTCAACAAACGTTTACCTCAAATAACCAAAAAAAATATAAAAAATTAATAAGAATTCTAAAACAAGTTCTTGTTTCGACGATTTGTTGTTGTAGACACAAATCTTAAAATTAAGAAATCAAAAACAAAACAAAGATTTGTTTCTCTCAAAAATATGTGTGGTGGACCTATCCACCTATATATGGTGGGATATACACATCCAAATCCTAACGATTTAGATAAAGGTTCGATTTAATTTCATTTCCCAGGTATCCAACCCAAAACACATAAAAACATATCGAAGTGTGGTATTTAACATTTTTTTTACACTCACATATTCCCATCAAAGTCGATTTAGGTTTCGTTTGTAGGTATCAGGTTGGACGGAATTGCCTAATCACGTCGTCTACACACACATATATTATATGTATACGAGTACAGGTACTATATATAGTGTGTACAACTCTAATTTAAATGTCATAATATACACCTGGATTTACCTGGAAGCACGTAGTGAATTCCGTATACCTTCGTTTTGTTGTTTTTGTTAAATTTGCTTCCATTCCTGATCGCCATCATCGTGCATCTACATATTATGACGTAGAATCAAATTAAATCATTTCACATTAATAAGAAAAACATACACACACACACTCAGATCTAAAAGCAAATATACAGAGTCACACAAAAAATTTTAATTAATTTATATTATATTTTTTTTAAAGTGAAAAATAAAAATGCTAAGGAAAATAAATCAATTAAATAAAATATCGATTCACGATTTTGAAGACAAAACGAAAAGAAAAGATCTAAATGTATTAATTTAATTTAAATAAAGAAATAATAAAAATTCTTAAATCAAAATTAACCACACGATTTATTTGTGTTGCTGCAGAAGATTTTTTTATTTGTTGTTGTAGAATTTTTTACGGTACCTTTGTTATTTACGTTTCTGCAAATCGGTGACGTATATATCCTCAAATCGGACAGAATTCTTGGAATGAATTAAATTGTTCGGTTTGATTATGTAATTTACGCTCAGTAATTAAGAAATTTGCGCCAGTGGAAGGTGTTCCGCTAATCGTTGCATATTATTGGGGAACAACATCAATAATAATTTGTGGCGTGTGCCTAGACCAAGAGGTGCGTCATAAATCAAATAACAAAATCGCCAGAGTTTACGAATTAATTTAACATCAAATGAGGAAAGATGAGCATGATGGTGAGAATTTTAAAATAAACACTACAAAAATTTCGTTCACAAAATTTATTATATTAAAAATGAAACACTTGGTCATTTAATTGACATTTCGTATTTCCATTTAAATGTCTCACCAACTATGGCGTCCACCTAAAATAAAATAAATCATACATTAATGAAATAAAATGTTACTTACCATAATCCACTGCGATTTATTAAGCCCCTAATACCTATGACAAACTATGGATTAATAAAACGCGATTAGAGATTTTCTCGAGTTAAGCGCAAGTATGTCAAGTAGAAGATTAGCTAATCTCGATTGGTTTAAAGTTTAGTGACTAAACTGATTTAGTCAACTAACCTTTCAAAAATTTTGAAGATTTATCATATATCTGAGATTAGTGGGAGGGATTACAAGTAGCGCCATTACGCGTTGGAGATTTTAACTCTTTTGATATTTCAGTGTTTGTGTGCATTTGATTCAAATAGTAGTAAAATTAAACAAACAGAAAATATACTTGTGAATTGCAATAAACCCTGACCCTATTAAAGTTAGGTGAAAGATTCCAGCCGAAAGATGGTAATGCAGATAGTGTCTTTGCTATCACAGCAGAAAAAATAAATTAAGGCCGAAAGTTACAATACTTGATATACCTAGTGCTATATATTTATACTATGTTTATTGGTTAGGTCATAATCCAAATCTCAGAAATTTGGCTCAAGTCTTGGGGGTGTAATTTAGTATAATGTACCAGAAAGTCCGAAATTTTCGAAACTAAATTAATGAAATGTATGCCACTTATTTATTTATTTTTTATTTATTTGGATGTTTTATTTATTTATTTATTTGGATAAAGTCTGAAGGGGATAGGAGGGTGTAATTTAGTATAATGTACCAGATATTCAAAATTTCCGATACTAAATTCATTAATTAATAATTCATTTCAGACTTGCCTCAAACTCCACCTGGGATTAATTAGGAATATGGTTTTACCTCTATATTATTCTACATTTAACTGAAACCACATCATCGTAAATATTTAACCAAATGGTCATATCATCGTATAAACACTTAATCGTAAAACCAGTTAATCGTTTTGTGTCAATTAATTAATTATTACAATTTATTAATTAAAAAGTAGTCAGTGGTATTTATTTCAGACTTTCTGGTACATTATTCCAAATTACAGCCCCATCAATCCCCCCCGATCCCCTTCATTCAAATATCGAGTGGGCTTACCTACAATGTTTATTGGTAAGATAGTAATCCTAATCCATGAAATATGGGGCAAGTCTGAAGGGAATAAAGGGGCCCTCTATCTCCTAGCCATAGTATAAATAATATAGGACTAGGTATATCAAAAAATTTATCTTTCGGCCATAATTATTTTTTTCGGCTGGGATAGTAAAGGCAATATCTGCATTACCACCTTTTGGCTGGGATAGCAAAGACACTATCTGCATTATCTTTTGGCTGGAACCTTTCGGCTAACTTTAACATTATTAAACCCTGTTTATATTCTAAAACTGAAAACGTAATTAATTGCATATTTATTTAATGAAATAAATAACTAATAAATTCAAATGATACTCGTATGTCATTTGTTACAATATAAATACCGTGCAATCATGGCGCCACTATAGTATTTTACATTTGCACCGCGATTAGCTAAACTGTAGTATGCCAACGCAAGAGAATTTATGATCGATTAGCTAAACGAGTTTAACTAATCTCGTTTTGTTAATCCCTAGTCTGTCACAGGTATAATGCACTTAGTTTTAATTACCTGAAAAACAATAATATTATTAGAATTTGTTACAGTTAATATTGAATTTATAACTATTAATTGGTATACTTACCTTCTTAAACACTATTTACACAAATGTCAACAAAAAATTATAAACAAAACCGTCATTAAATGTAATTTCTATGTAAATCAAAAAGTATAAGAAGTTTGCGGTACAAATTGGTTCATTGTGCGCAAACGCAATACAATTTTAAAATTGCTATAATACCGGGAAATTTAAGTTTTCTACTTAAAGTTTAAAAAAGGCTTTTTCACTATAAATCTATTTTTTTCTACAATTTTTGGTTTACAAATTAAAATGACGATTTAGTTTCTAAGAAATTAAAAATATTCATTCAATTGTAATCTGGTGAACAGAAAAGATAAATTTGTACGAATAAAAATACATTGTGTTAATAATAAAATAAAGTACTTTTTAAAATAGTTTGGTTCTAAGTTTTTTCGTTCAGTGTTTTCCCCATCATTAAAATTCTACTCTAGCCGTCCTAAACCACATTAGTTCTGCAGCAATTCATCAACAGACTTTTCATCCATTTTTAATAATTGGTGGATTTTTCATCACGACCCACGAACATTTTCCCACGTACAGAGCATACTGTTAAAGCTAGTCGATAGTTTCAAGCCAAAAGATGGTAATGCAGGTAGTGGCTTTGCTATCCTAGTCGAAGGATTGTAATGCGGCTAGTGGCTTTGCTACCCCAGCCTAAACATGGTAATACAGATGATAATATTTAGACCTAATATTTTAATGCGTCGATAATGCAGATTGTATCGATAAAGAAGATTAACTTCATTAACCAAACGAAAAATACCAACACAAATGACTAACTTTGGCAGATGAATGCCAATCTGACTGCCAATTCGATATCCCATAATCATAGGTAGATTTTGATTATAGGTGAGGGGTGGCTTTGGTGAAGTTATAGGGATGAAATGCCATATCTGCTTCATACAGCCGAAAGTAGTCGATAAAGAAGATTTCAAATTATCAAACATTAAATGGTTTGTAATTGTTGTTAAAATTGTTTGCAACTCAACTCAAGATTATGCCAGCTAACGATAAAACCGTTCGTTATTCAAGATTTTAGCTTCCTAGTCACCAATCTGACTATATGCCGATTTAATAGCCAATTTTAAGGACAATTACAACCATTTAATGTTTGATACTTTTTAATCTTCTCTATCGACTACTTTCAACTGTATGAAACAGATATAGCATTTCATCACTATAACTCCATCTGACTCACCCCTAACCTAAAATTAAAATCTACATTTGGTCATGGGCTATTAAATCGGCATAGTCAGATTGGTGTCTATACGTCAAAATCACAAATGATCCCCAATAGACCCATCCAAAACCTATACTTAAAATGTGCCTATGATCACAACCCATCGAATTAACGTAGTTAGATCTATGTATGTTTGGTATCTAGTCTTGAATTTCAAACAACTTTAACGAAAATTATAAACTATTTGATGCTTGAATATTTTAAAACTTCAGAAAGAAACAGATATTACTGCTTAAAAATTACTTTTAAACCTCTTCAAATGAGACATTTTCTAAACATAACAGTTTCCAAACGTTAAATTTTAATAAATTAAATATGTTGTTGTTTGTTATAATACATGTATGTTTTCGGCTGATTTTCTAAGTTAGTCACTTTAGACTAGGATATTTAAATTAAATATATATTTTGTTTAACTTTCGCCTGAAATAGCCAAGACACTATCTGCATTATCGATGTTTACACTTTCGGTTGGCAACTTTCGGCTAACTTAAACAAGGTAAGATGAGCAGCATTGAATAACTTGTAAAGGAGCAAGTTCAGAATGGTGAAGATGCTGGTCGTCACATCAAAAATTATAAAAAGGATAGCGAGGAAAGGGTAACAAGGTATATGTTTACAAAAAATATTATGATACCGACATCATTATTACAAAATTACCGGCAGTGGATCTACACTCGCCTTACTTCATCGAAAGGAAGCAAATACGGTGAAATTCTGACGTCATGCTGGATTATTTTCATAAAGGATTAGAAGAACGCCACGTTCATCGTTTGGCTCTGAAGCTCCTCCGAGCCACAGTGAAAATAAACGTAAGCTACTTGAAACTAAGAAGGTAGAGGATCCCTCAGAAAGCAACCAACAACAATGCGCTGGAGGAATTGTCAGAAAAATCGCTAAAAAGTGCCACCAACAGTTTATTGCAGTAAGCTCGAGTATGTTCAGAAGAGGATCGCGGTATACTTCCCATTTAACCCAAAATTTACAACAGAATACAAATGGATGCGCTGAACGAAGAAATGCTCGTTGAAATACCAGAAAACAACAACAAGATACTTCTTACTTTCTCGACCAACTTTATGGCATAATAAGACAAAATGTGGATGATAGGTAAATGACTGGGAAAAATTATCAACTGGAAATAAAATTACCACTTTACCACTAAAAAAATTAATAATCAAATTGAAACTGGAATAAATTACGCGGATGCTTTCAAAATAATTGTAAACCGCTTTAGCAACAAGCGTTTACTTATTACCAATCACGTAAATACGCTCTTGAATATCCCAACGCACAACTCCGAGTCAGCATAAAGCCCCGCTACGACACAATAAATGAAAATGTGCATGCCATAAACAACTTAGGCATAGAGACGTCAACGTGGAATGTAATATTCATTCCATTAGTGTTTAGAAGGCTGGATCTAGGGAGACACGGAATGTCGCTCCCAAACTCTAAAACCATCGCAAACAACAAAGGGTGCACAATAAAGCAGAACAACATCCATTCAACCTAAAGCTGCCAATGGACCACTGCGAAGAACCTTCGCTGGAATTAAAAAAGGTGCATGTAGTGTATCTTACGAAATAACAACTTGCACAGTTTTTAAGAAGATGCAAATTCTGGAAAGGTCCAAAATAATAGCAGCAAACCAGTGCGGTATATCATAGAAGGCATAGCACATTTTATTAAAGGTTTTTAACAAAACACCATGACATTTTCTGATCCAAATTTTAACTTACCTGGCCGATATGATTTTAGAAACAGAGGTGTAAGCCAACATCTTGTTAGAAAATGTAAAAAAGAAATCGCCGCACCATCCGGTAGCTCAGATAACGAAGTTAGGATGGATTCTCCAGGGTCTCACGACAGAATTAGAGCTAACATCAAATTCACTATCTCTGGTAGTGCAAAACGACCTAGACATGAAACTGCGTCAATTTAGGGAAATTGAAGAGCTACCCAAGGGAAAACTATACTCAGAAGAAGAAGGAAAGAGTATGGAGCATTACACAAATGCTCACAGAAGACTAACAGAAGGATGATATGAAGTCACTATACCATTAAAGAGAATCAAAAATTACACTTATATGTTTGGGAAAACTAAGGTGGCTCCAATAAGTCAGAAACTAATTCTTCCAAAACTAGAACTTTATGTCTCAGTACTATTTCTATGGAAATAGCCGCCATAAAGATGAACAACGGAAAAGGGTTCTAACAGTCAAAGAGTTAGAAGCAGCTAAATTTAAAATTGTAAAGTTGGCACAAGGTTCTTTCAGGAGCAGAAAGCTCCAAGGGAGGACGATTGCAAGATTCAATGTTGAAGTATAACAAAAAACATCCGCTTATCCTATCACATAAGGTTCATCTTACGAGCTTGATGATTGATTGGGCACATACAAGTACTCAGCATGGAGGTTTGAACTTATAACGCTCGCATTCATAAGGAAGGAAGCAATTTTGGATTCTTCAAGGCAAAAGAGCAACAAAACAATAAAATCGCCAATGACACAAGTGTATTGTGGCCGCAAATAAATATTTACAATCCACTCAGCATTCAGCCGATATTTCAAACATAATATAATGGTGAATTAAGAAATGTTTGGTGTGAGTTGTATAGGAACGAAGTTAGGGTGCTTCACTTATACGAAACCAATGATCAATCATACACAAGTAAGTGAATACGCAATGAACAGTAATTATGCCGTTTATTATCTTTCGCTATACAAAGAAAATCCACTATATACAAAACTAACTAACTCCGCCGGTAGATGTATTACACCTTGAAAGACTATTGATTCAAATGTTGTTCCGCTGAAAAATGTTTACAAGCTTACATTTGGTCAGTCAATTACTATCTATGGCGTTAGAGAGCAGGTTCTGCAATTAATTTATATAATGAATGGTTGAAGCTGAGTATATAATATTAGTTTAAGGAAATTAATGTCTTTGGGGCGTGATATACACCTAGTAACTTACCCTTTTCGTCCTCGCATTTAACGTTCCCTATACCCTTGCGGATTCGGGCCGGTAGAGATTTGGGTGCAAATTTAGCACAAAATCTGTTTATTGCATTACTCTGTTGGAAAATTGGTTTGTACTTGTTCGTGAATTATAGCCAATCGGTCAGTCATAGGTAAGAACTCAATTTTCTTTTCTTCCAAACAGAGCATTTTGTGGAGCATGTCATCCGCTTTTTGAATTGCCGCCAATATGAACCGGTTCGCTCGTACAGTATCGTTACTTTGTGGTTCGAGTATGGCGAATTCCGAACTCTTCCATCAAAGCAGCGAATGGTTTGCTAATGAACTGTGGGCCATAATCACTATGAATAGATTCGAGCGAACCGAATAATAGAAACACATTTTTTTTTCATGTAATCAATTATTTTAGTAATTGTTGCTGAACGAATAGGCTCTAACAAAACAAATTTTGTGAATTGATCAAGGACAATAAAAAGGTAAGTATTACCATTTTTCGTGCGCGGATTAGGTCAACGAAGATTTTCTGCCACGGTCGTACTGGTTTAAAATGTCTGCTAATCGGTGGCGTTAAGGTTTGATTACTAGCTTTTGACCTTTAACAGGTTTGACAGGTGGTGATATATTGATAAACTTGTGATTGTATTTTAGGCCGAAAATAAAGCCTTCTCAACCGTTCTAAGGTTTCTTGATTTCTCCATGTGAACCCGTAGGTCGATCATGGCATTCCGCGTTCAAATTAACGTTTTTGGAGGACAGTACATATAATTTCCACACTGGCGAGTCCAGTAATATTGCATTGCGTTTAGGCTCTAACGAATATAGCTATTTTCATCTAGAGTTCGTAAGTTTGGATTCGGAGCCAACAGAATGTTACTTCTCAGCTCCAAGTAATCTTCATCTCCCCAGGATTCCGGTTTACAGTTTAAAGAATTTAAGTGCAAAGATAATCCATCCTTAATTATTCTAAAAAGTCACAGTGTGCTTGACTCATAGTATCCGCCACCACCTTTTTGGAAACTTTTTGGTGTTCTATTACGAAATCATACCCCTGGAGTTTTAGACTCCAGCGAGCAAGTTTACCATTCAAGTCCTTTTGGGACATTAGCTATTTGAGACTTGAATGGTCTGTAATTAGAGTGAAAGTGCTCCCCTTAATATATGGCCGGAATTTTTTTTTTTTTTTGCTTAGAACAGCCGCAAAACTCTCTAATTCTGACGTAGAATACTTTGACTGAGTCGGGCTTAGTTTCTAGGGTATATTCAACTCCCTCATCAGTTTTTTGGTACAATAGGCACCAACGCCCAAATTACTGGCATCGCACCTGATAAAAAACCTTTTACTATAATCGGGATTTCATAAAATGGGAGCTCTAGTCATGAGATCGTTGATTTGGTTTCAAATGCTTGCTGAACTTCTAAAGTTAACACAAATTTAGGACGTATTTTTAACAGATCGGTGATAAATTCTTAACGAAACTAGGCACAGGAAAGATTAGTATAGCTTCAATTTTTTCAGGATTTGTTCGTAGGCCATTTTCTCCGATTAAATAACCCAGGTAGCGTATTTCACGCAGAAGAGAGTGGCTTTTATTCAGATTAATGGTTAAATTGGCTCGTGAGAGCCACCCGGATAATAATTATAGCAATCAAATATGTTCCACTAATGTGGCAGATACTACCAACAGATCGTCCAGGTACACAAAAATATTGTCTTAGTATTGGTGCGGCACTACCTTGTGCATTAATCGGCAAAGGGTCTGCGGTGGATTACACAGGCCGAAGTGCATAACGCAAAACTGATACAAATCTATACTCGAGATAAATTTTGTGTCTTTAAGGCGTCCCAACAAACCATCAATTTGAGGTAACGGATAGGCGTCCTTTTTGGTGACTGCATTTACTTTCCGGGAATCTAGGCACAATCGTGATTTACCATTAAATTTTTTGACTAAGACAACTGGCGAAGACCATGCACTTTCATTTTCTTCGATAACACCTAGTTTAAGCATACGATCAAGCTCTTCACATATTAATTTTTGAATTATGGGTGATACGGGATAATACCGCTGTTTGATAGTGGGGCTATTATTAACATCGATATGGTGAGCCAACAAAGTTGTTTTTCCTAGACCTTTTTCTTTAGAAAACGGAAAATGTTTAATTCTACCCTGAAGTAAACGATCCTGCTCTAATGCTGACGCTATTTACGAGAATCTCTTTCACATGTGCCACTTCCTCAATTATGGTAGGAACAATGGAAAACGCCTCCCAAAAATCAATACCAAGATATAGTTTATTTCGAAGAGTCGGAACGGTATAAAATCTAATATTTCTTGTGTGGTCTAGGCAGGAAAGCGGCAAATCTACATATCCCAATATGACACTTCTAGTGCCATTAGCTGTTCGTATATCACATCTAAATTTCTTATAACAATTTCTCGAACCGTTGGCAGATTAGTCTCAAATCTTCTATCGATTCAACCTGTAGCGTCAACGTGGTATTTTGCAAGGCCGGTCCCATATTTTCCTTAACTATTTCTACCAATTCTCGGTCAGTGCAATGATTTTTTTACCGTAATCTCTCGAGGATTTTACGAATTTTCCTTTCAGTTTCATAGCTGCTGAATCGGTTAATCGGTTAATCATGGCTTTGATATCTCGATAGTTGTCATTTGTCGATTTACGGCAAAACTCAAAACTACTTTTTGGCGCCATCTTTCATTGCGAGTGTTTCTAACCGAAACAGGCAGTCTTGCACCTCTAGTGTATTTGGTTTACCGCTAAACTGCAAATTAAATTTTGGTTCTGGTCGTTTTATAGTCGGCCCCAACTGATGTACATAAGGAATACCATCAGTGCTTAATGGAGGGTATTGGCTGTGTCTGTGTAAATGGCTTTTTGCTCTTCATTCAAATCGACGGAATCGAATTGTTGTTCTCGCTGTATTTCATTATAAATTAAATCTGCTGCCAAACGATTTGGTGATCGCATACCCAAATTGATCTTTGGAGTATTTGAAATGAGAAGGCAAACATCCTCGATCAAAATCAATGCTTGTTTGTGTATTTCCTGTGATTGTTATGGCATCTTAAGGCCATATAAAGTAAATTTGTAGGATTTTTGTGTCCGCATCATGCATTGCCTTACCAAACCCTGAACAATGTTGGTTGCGCAAAAGACGTCATTTGGAAGTACGATTTTATTTTGTGAATTTTGCACAAAAACAGCTGCGGTCACGACCATCCATGAGAACTTTAAATGGTTCGGGACGAGCAACAGATGCCCGATGCCACTGATTTGAATGTTAATGTATGAAAATATTGGCGTTCTTTGTCCATTTCACAGATAAAAATTTTCGGATGCATCGAATATTCAATGTCCGGTTCATATTCAAACGCAAAATGTTCTGTGTGTGCCAGTGGCACGTTGACGTTCATGCCTTAGTTTCAACGCAATTGCTCCGATTTTCGGTTGCACGTACATTGATGTTTCGTACAGCTTGACAGCTTCGTGGCATGTTTCTGTACATCAATGTCGACTAAAACGATAATTAATTCACTCAGTATGGACGCAATTTCAATAGTCGCAATCCGAAATTGAAAAGTCAAATCAATGCCAGCTACGACGCAATGAACTTGCACATGTATTGATGCGATAAGTCTCAATCAGTCAGGGCGTAAGAGCTTAAGTCGACCTCTATTTGGACCCTGTTTCATTACGATTTCATGATTTCCCTAGTTTGTAACTCTTACGGACTGACTGGTTCAGCTTTAAGTCAAATGGCACAGATTATTCAAATGATCAGTTATGAATGAAACGCTGAATTAAAAAACATTGAGATGTGCTGGGAGGCTGGCATTTTTGGTTTACCTATATGTTTGTCTAGGGGAGAGTTCCATAAAAATACAAAAAAAAAATTGAGTGGGGGTAAGTAGAAAAAAACCATTAAAATCGGTCGCCGTTTAGAAGGAGGAGAGTTTCCAACACACGCACTCCGGAACTTTATATATATATAGACCCAATTTAAACACGACTTCCAGTCCCAATAAATTTGTATTTAACGGATTTTCCACCATATACAAACCGAGAAAATGTTTATATCGTTGCTACAAACATTGTTAGCAACGCTAATGACGTGACCATGGTAAAATAAATAATTTTCAATAAAAATCAATAAATTTGTAAATAAAATTCTCATATATAGTTTGCATTAAAATTTGGTAGTGACCCGTAACGGTAGACTAAAATGACAAAAGCTGATCAAAATTCAGCTACACATGGATCCCATCAACATTCTCATCAGCATCACAATCCACCCGGTGGTGGACACTTGTGTGAAGAACTCGAAATGCTCAAAATGGAATTGGACAACGAAAATAAAAATCGGTAAGTTTAAACCATAATCTAGTAAATTTTTTTACTAACAACTTGCCGCGGTACACAGAAATTTTGCTCAGTCAAAATACTCCGATTTAAATCGTCAAATTGATGTGTTCGATATGTGTTGTACGGAATCAAAGAAAAATCCCGAATCCAAATATGACACGTTCATAATGAAGCAAGGTTGTTTGAATGATGCCCTACAGGGACAAATAATGGAGGCGAAAGAAAAATTATCACATCTCAATCAACAGCTCAAGAGTATTCAAGTGTGCGGAAAAGGTGAGTTTGAAACGCATCTGACTCTCAAATATAACATGGTTTTATGAAATTTTTATGTTCAAAGCGTTATGTTGTTCTGCAGACTGCAATTTAAATATGAAGGATTTGTATATCGACTACAATTGCATCACAAAGGGAGAACTGACGAAAGAGGTGAAGAAATTCGAACGGATGCAAATCGATTTAAAAAGTAATTTGGATCGTTTGCAGTGGCGTTTGGACTGTGAATCAAAGGTGGTACCATGTTGACAGTTGTTGTCACGTACTTAAATAAAAATCTAATTATTAATATATTTAATTCCGCAGGTCTATTACAATCTTCTCGACCAATACCAAAAGTTACAAATTGAATTGTATTATTTACAAAATTTGGGTGATCGTTACTGTCACAAAGGACACTACATGAATTGATTATCGAAGGGGGCAGACGAACAAAAGTTTAATTATTTGCTGTTAGTCTAAATGTAGGACATTTTCATTTCAACTTCACAATAGTCGTATTGAACCCTCGAATAAATTATTTATATATAATCGCAGCACTATATACCAGTACTTAAATATGTAACGTGACAAATTAGTCACGTTGAGAGATAGAACGAGGAGCAAAAACCTTACGTATCTTTTATATTGAGTTAAAGTAACCAAAAATTTATTTTACGAAACTGAGTAAGAAGAAGCATCAACATTCTTATTCAATTGAATTTAATCGAAATAAAAATCCCAAAAAAAAAAATTTATCGTCTAGGGAATTAGTCGAACGTGTTGTCGTTTAAACATTTCTTGGTGTTGTTGTTGTATAGTGTTTTAGTTGAAGTTTCTTGTGCTTGGTGTGTATCTCTTGTAACGTGATCAAAATATTTTTTATTTTGGGTTGGCTGCCGTTTATTATTAATTCTGGTAAAAATCTCACACATTTGTTGTTGGTATTTTTTATTTCAAATTTGGCAAAGTAAAAATGCCATTAGATGGTTGGGATTACAGCAAAAAATACTGTAATTGTTGCAATAGATTATTGATTTTTTTGCGATGTTGAATACTTGGATATTGAAAGTGATTAAGCTCAGCATAATAAACTGGCTGACTCGAAAAAATGGAGAAATGATTAGTCGTCTTCGGAATTTTGTTAGAAAGGGGTGTTTGCAAACTTTCCGAAACCCATAAACGAATTAGAAAATTGGGATGAAACTTCAGACTATGATCTTTCTTTTAATTGTGGAAATACCAGTGACTTTGCCGAAAGTGGAAAATTACTATATTAACTTTTTCGTTTTTTCGTCTGAGAGAGATGATTATGAACTAATGACTTTAAATAAAAATTATAACATTATATTTAAAAAAAAGTTAAAATATCTGCAGCCCTAATAAAAAATGAAACTTCATTGTTAAGCGTTTTTCATAAATTGGGAGAACCTAATGTAATTTGGAGGAAATATATGTGTGCACTAAATATTTAGTGAATGCCAGGCCTATCAAACACAACCAGGACTTGTAACTACATCGTTTAACAGTGGCCAAAATACACGAGTTAAATACAATACTTTATCTTCAAAATAATATAATTGAGATTATATCTTGTAGATGGATTAGCATTGCAATACACCTGTAACACAAAGCACATCTCGCCCCAATAAACCATGAGCTTATTATTCACAGTGCATATACGTAGCTCCATGCCAACCTATAGTACTAACATGGTCAAAGTTGTTTTCATTTCCATTACCAATTGTAATCAGATGATGAAAAATCCTTTTGGTATACTTACAGGATCTAACCAAACATCGAATTTTGAGCGATTAACTTGTCTTCTAAAATATCAACACGGCCGTCTCGTAGCACATTAAAAAATCAGTTGATCCCAATTATTATGTCTACTACCCCGGGTGTATGGAAATAAGAATCTGCGAATTTTACGGTTTTGATTTGCTTTAAATTGGTGCACGATGGATGACAGCTACCTAATTGAAGGACGTCAATTTGTATTGTTTTTGATGCAGAATGTATAATGACGTAGTAAGTAATTTCGCATTATACGTCGTAATGAGAGTTGTTGGATGAACGATTCGAAGATGAAAGATTATGATATCTGTGGGTTGTAGTGCCGTAAATTGTTTTGAGAGTAGTATAGGCATAAGCAATGTTGATGTATTTGATAACGACTTGTGCATATTCTGATGTAATGTTGTATGGGGTCTCGCTCGGCATATACCACATCTAAATTTTGAACAGCATCGTTGCGATTGATGATTTGGGAACATCGATATAAAACATAGCTAATTCTCAGAGTTTCTTCTATCAATCAAGACAAAGCTTCTTCTAACATTTACAGAAAGCAGTGCAAAATTGTACGCAATTCCTTAGGAAAAGAGTTTCAACTGCACATTTCAAGTCACTTACTCATTTCATATCTACATGCGAATTGCTTTCAAATTCATGAGTGTAGCTATTTGATGTACTATTTCTCTCGAAGGTTGGCAACTTTCTAGCGAGTCACTCTGTTTGTTTAAAAACGCGAAGAAATTAGTTTTGATGGGAAATTCAATTTCACAACTGTTTTGGGCACTCCAATCATGTTTAGTCACTTGATCCAATTTATTGCGTGTTTCAGCTTGGCCACCTTAATCTGTCTCTGCTATTGAGTGACCACAAACTTTTAATTTGCACAGATTACACATTCATACACAGAGAGCAAATACTTTGCGTGGACCATGAATATAAATTCATAAATAATGAAATGGATATTTTTCGTTTTTTATGGATGTAATTCAGAAGTTATGAATAATAGTCAGGAGTCATGAATAAATATCAGTGCAAGCCTATTCAAAATTCAATCCAATCAATCATAATATTTTAAAAAATATTGACGGTTTCAACCATGAATATAGCTCATATTACATACTTTATTATGCACGTATAATTAACGCACGCGCATTTTTAAAAGGATGCTAATTAATTTTTACGGCAGCGCATGCGTATATTAAAAAATGCTCATTTGTTTTTAAATGTGCGCATGCTTAGTTATATATTCGTCCCTTTTATTTCAATCATTCGGCAAAATTGACCGATTTTTGCAGATATTATACATACTATGCACATTTATGACTATAGACAACAAAAGTGAAGCATTTGACGCTGTTTTAGTTTTCTAGGCATTTCATGTCGTATAGGTGTTGATGATCAATTTAGTTTCAAATGTGAAAAGAGTTAGGTTGTGCTAATCGTAAAGTGGAATTGTTAAAATTAAGTTATTAAATAAAAAGCACGTAAGTATACAATTAATTAATATTCAATTTAGAGCTAGTGTGTGGTGGGAAAATTTGGTGTATTTAGTTTTTATACGTATTATAGTATTTTGAGTAAATTAAACATGATATATTTCATGTACTATTAATGAAAAATAAATTAGTTAAAAAGCGACATTTTTCGTAATATGTAATGCAAGCGTTTTTATCGAAAAGTCTAATGTGTTTTCAGTAAGCTTTTAGTAAAATGTTATTTTGATTAGTTTGTTTCGTACACGTCACTCAAAATAGACTGGTTTAACAGGCTTGCTATTTCAGCAAAACAAATTATTTAAATTATTGTATAAATTTGAAACTACTGAAAATTCTGCCGAAACATGTCTTAAAATTTAATCAAAACACAAAAGTTTACGCTAAAGCTAATTTGTTTCATTTTCTTACAGCTTAATTTGATGTAATATTATTTTTTGGAAATACATATTATTTAGTATTAATTGGAACTAAATATTTTATCAATAGGAATACTATTTCATACGAGGAAAAACTCCTGGTGGTAGCCTTTATAATAAGTACCGCGTATCAACCAGTAAACTGAGAAAGGTGGGTATTTTTACTGATAGTCAAAGAAAGCGAGATAAAGCGAAACCTTCAAACTGTTACTGAGCCTTCTTCCAGTGTTAGTAAGTATATACAAATTAATTAAAATAATGGTTGATTTACTTTTAATTTAAAATACAATTGTAGAATATGTTTTTGGATTATTTTAGAAGTCGCTTTTTTCAACTTGTGCAGTTTCTGTTGGAGTATTTTTCTAGCTCAATAGCTTTTATTCTTGTTCTTTAATTATTTATTTTCTTAAAATCTTAGTTTCACATTTTAATTTGTGTAATGTTATTGTTGTTTTAACAGGTGAATTTGATAAACAGGAGTAAGAGTGGGTAAAGATTCACCACTCACCGTGGGAAACATTATAAACGAAATGAAAGAGCACATTCGAAACTAGACAAGAACAATTATCTAAATGCGGCAATAACTGTGCTGATATTATCACGAATTAGCCGCTCTATAAATGTTCTAAAGATTATAGACTTGTAAGTTACAGAAATAATTTAGATTATCATACATTTGATTAATATTACTCAAAATTCTAGATTGATATTGACTTCACCCAACTGTACCCGGCCGAAACTTTAAGCCTGCATCAAAATTGGTACCATTTTGAAACAAAAATTAAACAAACTTTTTAAACTAAATTAAAAGAAAAGACGCTTTTGGAAATTTTGCAAAATTTGCTAGCGAATGAAGATCAGTTTTAATATCATGACTACGATCTACGAGTACAGATTTAAAAAAAACTCAATATATGAAATGTGGTCATGGGATTCTAAAACCAAAAACAAAATTTAGAACCAAAGATGGCAAATTTAGCAAGACAACAATTTGTGACTCAATAATTCATTTATTGTTGAATGTCACAGAGTGACAGATATATTTGAAATAATAGAAACCAGGAAAAAAAATTGCCAAGGAACAAAAAATTCGACACAGCCATTTATCGTTCAAGTCTCTATGGAAACTTTGTAATTTGCCACGGTGTTCGATGAGTCATTATCCTGAAATAATTAGAAAATCAGATCCTATAAAACTGGAAAGCTGCATGAGGCTGGAAAGCGAAAATATAGATATAAAATCTTATTCCAAAGCATCTAGGTCTCGTGTAGAATTATCATTTTCCCTTGCAAAATTTTTTGCATGAAATTTGCTCACAGTAATTTATAACAGCGAGCTTTGGAAGTAATTTTACTGTAGAAAAATGCGAAAAAATTAATCTTAATGACCGATATTATTTTACGCATACATTCTTTACCATTTGAAATAAGTTATCAACTTGTGACAGTTTCTTCACATAAATATACGAAGGCACAGCAGCTTTTAAATTTTAAACTACCATGTTTTATCTGGACAAAAAATTTTTAAAATTCTTGAAATTTTATTAGAAACAAATGTGGTCTATCTTGTATTACAAAAGTATGCAATTATTCTGGATAAATAGTATGGCTTTTTTAAATTGAAAATGTATTAGTACATATATTAACATGTATTGCGATAAGTAAATTAAAGCATAAAAACCCATTTGAAATTCATACAATGATTAATAGAAAAAAAAAACAATTTTATTCCAAGATATTATTAGATTTAATGAACTAAACAATTAAATAAAATAATTATATGTAAATAATAATGTAAATAATTTAAAATGTAACTATATTTTTGTAAATAAATTTAGAGAAATATGGAAAACAGATTTATATTTAACAGTGTGAATTCAAAGCTTACAGCGAGTGTAAACCAACCACGCTATATTCAGTGTATTAAATGTATACATCTTAACTATGAATCATGCAAAATAAAGCATATATTTATGAATTAATAGGTATAAGCCATGCGTTAGTTAATAAATTATGCATTATTATTCATAAGTAATGAACCGCTAGCCAAAAATTTGGTCATTATTAAGCATATAAGTCATAACATAATCTTTAATAAGATTCAGTATATGAATTATACGCACGATTTATGCTATACAAATTATGCAATATAAAGCATAAAACAATGTTTTAACGCGCATATTTCATGAGCTAGTTATTTGCATAAATATGCATTATTTTTTACTAAATATGTATAACCAAACATAAATATTATAAAAATATTATGAATACAAGTCACAATAGATGAAAAAGTCCTTATTCACAAATTATGGATAGTAATCGTTTATTATGAAATGGTCATGCACGGTGCCAAATTAAAAGGTTTTATTCATGATTTATGTACCCTTATTCAGAATACGTGATACGATTTCTCTCTGTGTACACACAGATATTTGTAAACACAACTTTTTCCGACTTCGGTGATATACTCCATCAATCCATCATCTATAAATATAAATTTAGTCTATTATCGCCCTAGTAAACTCAGCTTCGTGACTTATTGGGGTTCCTCGAAGATCCGTGTGTGGTGTAAGCATATCTCATCTTTACTGGTTGATAATGCGACCACATTTTTTGATCCCAATTAGTTAATCCGTTTGAGCTGTAGAGAGGCTACAGATATTTAGTCTGCATAGAACCACACACGCACTCTCGCACACACACACACAAAACGATTAATAACTAATAGATTCTAAATAAATTTAGCATCAATATCGGAAATAATTGATCGGGTTAAAACCTCATAGTTAAGCTTTTACGATAAATTGGGAGGTCACCGTGATGTTTGGCCGAAATCGGTACAACGGAAGTAAAAGCTTCAATAGATGTTTATTATTATCTTGAAAAGTATAGAATTTAAAAAAAACGACTATGATCTAGGAGATTGTTAAATTATTTTGTATCAATTCCCGCCTAGATCAGTTTTCCAAAATTTAGGCAGCAATGATGAGTTTTGTCAAAATTCGGGTTTTCAGCACAAATTCAGTCCCTGTATAGTTCATACGGATTGATTCATAGGGCATACCCCAGTAAATTGGGAGGTCCCAGTGATTTTTCGCAAAAAACGGATTTAATTGGCACCTCCATGCGAAATTGGGACGTTTGTGTACCAGAAGTAGCGTAGCAGCTTCAATTTGAGCTGTGAAAAAAGTTTAACATTTACAAAAAAGGGCAAAGAATTAAAAGATGCAAACAAGTGGTAATCGGAAGGAGCATTTCTGGTGAGTAAGTTGCATGGGGTAGAATTTCTCAGCTGAGTGATTCCAACGTGTCGCGAACCGATTTTGGCGTATGTGATGGAGTATTGTCATGAAGAAAAGTGTCTTTGTATTGCCTGTTTCGGTCTCCTGGCTTTTTTCAAGCAGAGAACAGTTTAAATCTGTCTATTCAGGTTTTAACACAGAGTAATCTTTTTTACAGAGTATCGTTTTTCTGCCAAAGCGATTCGGTCTTGCGGCCAATGTGGATGGGTGGATGGTGCGCCTTAGTCTGCACCCAGGAATTTTGCACTTGGGATTCTCAAATTAAATCTACTTTTCATCCTCTGCAACTATACGCAAAAACGACTTCCTTTTGTACCGAGCGAACAAAATGTCACATCATGTGTAGTTGCGTTTTTTTATTTTCCTGTCGTTCAACTCATGTGCTGTACCCATCTACCGGGCTTCTAAATCGTTACCGTCTCTCGTAGCCGATTGGAAACAGCTACAGGACTATCGCCTAATTGCTTGGCAAGTTGTCTTTGTATTTGAGAATCATCTACGTTCAACATTGCTTGCTTCTACGTTCCTTGTCTGCAACATCGCAGTCATCACTTTTGAAACGCCGAAACCATCCTTTACACGTATCTTGCGATGGGACATGTTCACCATAAGCTTCTCGAAATAATCGGTTCAGCTCAGCAGCAATTTTCTTCAAATGAAAAGAAGAAATTAATGCTGTCCGTGGAATGCTCTTTGTTTGGTATAAATATGAACATATTGAACAAATTAATATAACACTATGCCCACACCTCTAAAAGGAGAGTCAAATTTTTAAAGCACCAACTGCATGTCATACTTGTACACCTGGTACAAGCCCCAATAATTGCGTTTCCCTTTTCATAAACTGATACGTCTTGTCGAGTTGTATCTTTAGATTGAAAACCGAAAGTTGTTTTATAAGAGTGCTTAGATTATTTCAACGGTTCGTTAGATTTTTCCCCACTATATTTTTCCCAATAGCCCTTGTAATACATTATTCATGAACCGGTGAAATATTACTGGACCATTCTTCAGACAAAAGGCAGTTTAGGAGTGCGATTTTTCTTCAATTTGTATTTGATCGTGGTCAATCTACTTTTTAGGAAGTATACAGCAAGCGGTGTTGAGTAAGGACTATTTGAGTGACTGATAATGCCATTGTTCATCATTTCTGATCGCTTTTTTATTCGCTGTTGTGGGCTTGTAGATAGCCGCAGAAGGCGAGTGTAGTAAAAAATAAAATAAACTATCCAAACTTGGATAGTGAGTTAGTCCAGTAATCAAGTGTAGTATGCATGGTGCACCCATTTGATGGTAGAGTGTTAGGACTCGAGTAAGTGTTCACAGTAAGAACACGGCCAAAGCAGAGAGGGTTGTTAGGACTACCTAATTTAAATGTAACTGGCAGCAGAATTCAGGTGCGTGGCCATTTGCTCTCTTCACATATTGTGGTTGATTTGTCCGATTCATTTTTGATTCAAACGGTCACTTTTGTATGATGTGTCTCGCCCTAATCATCCTGCTCTCAAGAGCATAGGAGTTTGAAAAATTGTCTACCCAAGCCACCGTCATTCTAAACATTGAGAATTCACGTTACACACTTTAAGCTAAATAATCTTTTACTAAAGACTTGCTTCTCAACAAATGCAAAATAATTATTAAGGTACAGCTAACGACTTGTGAAACGTAAGCATCCGCCAGGCACAGACGCGTTGTATAAAGTGACACACCTAATTTTAAACACCGTATTCTTATTATGTCAAATTATTCTCATAAACAATACAATAAAGTAGTTAGGTATAAAGATCACAGAATTCTTTTAAAAACGACGGTGATCGATATCAAATTTAAAAAACATTTTTTTTTATTTTATGAACATTGATCAATACATTTTTTTTTTCACTTATTTTATAATAAAATTGAAATAAATATTCCAAGCCGGAGAAACGGAAAACCGTGATCAAATAATAATAATACCAATAACAATATTGATCGTGTGCGATCAATCGATCGATCGATTATGATCATCAATAATCAAAATACAGTATAAATCTGTAATTATTCTGATCATTTAAGTATTACATTTTTTTTTTTGTGAAGTGGATTTTATTGTACATTACAGAGATTATAGATAATATTCAAAATGGTTGGGGTTTTTGTATATAAATGTTTGTATCGTGATTTCAATGATCATTAGAATTTATACGATTTCTTCACAATTTCTTTCTTCTTCCTCCTTATATACCCAATAAAAATAATACATGATCGTTTTGTGCTAAAAATGTTGATATTCTTGCTATAAAAGATTCTGCAATCATCATCATCATTTAAGTTTTATGTTTAAAAATTAAATGTTTCTATTATTATGATTACTTTATCTTATAAGTCCGGCAAAAAATAAAAATAATATATTTTTATATATATTAAAGCGATATCAGAGACGATTAAACGAAATGATCATCAAACGAACATTATATCTACACACGATTGGTTCATTGTAATTAAAATAAAATACACGAATCAAAATTATGTTGCGTTCCCAAAATGTATGTAAGTACCACTTACAGCAAGTAAGTTAATTCATCACTTGCGATCAGGCCTCATCATCTCCGCGTCATATATGTATCTGCGTATAAGAGACGCAACCGAGATAAACGAATACTTTCCTGAGATAGAATTATAATCATAAATCAGACATCTTTGCGATGCGTGTACATGTGGATCTGTGTATATGCAATTTTGTTTTTTATCAAACAAATTCTTAAAGAAGATATAATAAACAAACAAAAAACTTCAAGAGCCAAAGTGATTGCCATTAATTGAGACATCAAAAGTAAAAATCAAAAAGAACGTTTTACATTTTATACAGTCGGTGAAAAAATAAATATGTTATTCGTGAAATACACTCCAATTTAAGCATTTTTCTGCAAAATTGAATTAACAACGGTTTGAAGGAAAAAATTCGTTAGTCGATTTCCTTATTTCCCACCACAACAAAAAATCTATAATTGGATGTCGCTTTTCTGGTGTCGGATGCTGCGTATAATGTATACTATTATAGAGCATACATGTAATCTGTTACATGCATTTTGTCATCATCACAATTTTTATATGATTAACTGATTAAATTGCCGGCATTTCAGCAACTCACATCAAGTCACGATAATAGGCTTATATCGTTCGCTAATGCGATGTGCAAAGGTTGTTACTTTGAAATGCGTATATACGATGATTGTTTCTTTTGTGTGTTTTGTGAATTAATTACGATTGCCTCTATGGAAGACTTTACGTCTAAATGTCTATTTATTAAAAGATCAAGACATCATCGTCGACATGTATTAAAATAATCTTTACATCACTTTGGATATATGCATATAAGAGCGCTGTAAGTCATTATTATTAGTCAATGCATACTGGTGCTACATGACATTAACCCCCAAAAAGTAGCCAACAATTATTTATTGGAGGTTATGTTTCTTTCTATTGTACACAAAGCTCTATGTTTATTGGGGATTATGACCATTTTCGGTAGATCAGAAAATCTCACATTAAACTGATCGCTTGCCAAATAGTGATTTAGTTGAAAAATTGTAAAGCAAAATGCATGATGCATTGGTCTCAAAGTATTGCATCCTTAGAGCATGTTTTCTAACTATAAGCTTAAAATTAGTTCACATTGATCTAGTGGAAAAAACAATCCCTAATATGTATTTGGAAGAGAACCAAATACTGAAAAGAGGATTTGCACTTTGAGAAGCGTATTCGAAGAAGAATCATTTTTTTCGGTTACACTTTAACTAGAATTGATACTATACCGTATTGAAACTCATATCAAATATCGTAAAATAAGTTTCCAAGTTATCAATCGGTTCGGTAAATAACTAATATTACCCGACAGCTTAATTCATATAATTTTCCTAATCCCTTGGCAGACGGTAATCACCAACTACAAATTTAAGTTAACAATTGGCTAAGATAACAGTTAGTTAGGCGAAATTGGGTAAGAAAGACCCATTGCAGTGACGCTTACCGTAGTGAAGTTCATAAAGTTAAAAAAATGGAAGGGTGTATAAATTGTGTTACAGGCTGGCTACTGCCAACCTGCAGATATTCACTAAGCGCATGCAAAGGCCTCCACGGTGATTTTTGCCGGCTACGTTCTCAGGGAGAAGTGCGAAGGGTCGTGGGGTTTGAGGCATGCATGGCTCCTGGCTTACACCGTGATTAATACAGATAATTTAAAAAAAAATAAAGCGCAAATAATAATAAAATACCGGAGTTCCGCCGAAATTCGTCGGCCGGAACCTGAGGAACGAACAACTCAAAATTATAAATGGGAGAGAGGTGCCTTGGCGCGCGCATCCATTCGAATTCAAACAGGGCAAAGCCCCGGTTACGAAATTGGATGCGGGCACCAAGGGACCGCAAACACTAAACCGACACAGAGGGAGTCTCCGCTCCCATCATACCATTTACCTCTATACAAGAAAAAAAACATTTTTTCAAAACGTTTTACTTTGCACACACTCGATGCGCACTGCTCTCTCTCTCTCTCCCATCTTCGTTCCGTTGCCAACATAACAGAAGAAAACACACAGGAATCCATCCACCAAGAAATCACGTTCGGACAACAAAAACCCGGACGCAAGAAACCACGTGGAGAATAGAAACAAATTTACAAAAATGTCTTGTTAAGACCACACAGTCGTAACAATTGTGGCCAATACTCGACTTTCTTTTACGACACCACACTTAATTTCTAAAGTGAATATTTCAACGATGCCTTTGGTAAAACTGTTTTATACAGGGTGAAAGTTAAGTATTATAAATTCGGAAGTGATGGGGGAGACTAGTCTGAACAAAAATTATAAGAGAGCACAAATCCTATCTGTAACGGTGGAACTCACAACCTGTTGGCACAAACAGTAACCGTTATAGAGATAATCAAGGTTCTACTGTAAAATTAGTCACTTCCAATTTCGCTGAAAACTTAAAACTATTAATTTCTGAATAAACGTTTCCTTATCGCCAATTAATTAGTTTATCAAACACTACACCAATAATAAGGTAAATTGACAGTATCGGAATTGGTTCAAAATTTAATTTTTAATTTATTTAAATCTTTTAATTCTTTGTCGTTTTTTGCTATATTTTTAACATTATCACAAAAATTTAAAAAGTTCCCATAAAAGCTGCCCCTTACGGTACACCAAATTTCGCAAGGATCTTCCTATTAACACTATAACAACCACACGTCATGAGTTTTAGCGCGACAGCATCGCACACATGTTGTGTGATCGGACATTTATAGTTTTTCAACTATCACTATAATTCTGTTTTTTTTAAATTCTGGTAAAATTCTGATATACATTTCAAAACATGTATATATCCAAAAACGAAAAAAGCACCTATGAAAGCTGTCACTTTTAGTAGACCAATTTCGGCAAAAATTCACACCACAGATCTTCCAGTTTGTGAAATATGCTTAGGTATGAAATTTCATCCCCCAAATTTTTGTTGAAAGACATTTTTTTTGTCAAAAAACGTCATTTCCGCTTAAATTTTTTAAAACTGTTTTGGACCGATGATATTGCAAAATTAATTTAGAATCTTACGGCTCAAAATCATTTTTCTTGCGAATGATTTATTTTTCAAAATATTTGCAAAAAACGAGAAAGCTCTTATGGAGGCATACGAGTACGTCACGTAAAAAAAAACTTAATTGTAAACTAAAATGCTGATAGCGAAATGGTTTCTCGGTCCTCCAAAACTTTTTAAACGACCGACCAAACGTCAGAGTGGTTAAAGCTTTGACGCTTGGATCGGGAGGTACCGGAAATCTGTTCACCAAAGCAAAGGATTCGAGCCTGATACGGGTACAAATTCAACACAGTTTAACCCCTGTCTGGAAATCGGCAGTGCGTAGGCCCCAGAACAGATGGGATTGAGAAAATGCATATCTGTAGTGACTCCACATCCGGTCCATTATAAAACAACAAGATCTTACTCCTTAAGTACCCGTAGAGAAGCCATTTAGAGCAACTTATAGATCTAACAATTTGACCATTATGAATTGAGCCAAATGGTTGTGACTTATAATGCCAGACAGGAACCATGAAAATGAACTACTGTTTTTTTCTCCTCATTGTCAATTCAACTTCTGTAGAAGCCATTAGGTTCTAGACCCAACCTTCTTACATGTCCTGACAAAATCCTTTCTTAACCCTCATTCTATCTCGGTAGGAAAAATTATATTTTGCATACATCAAGTTCAGCTTTGGTAAAATTTTACTTGTTGTTTTACTTATGATGTGGCTTTCCGCTTAAAACGGCATTTTCCCCTTTCCGTTACGCTGAAATAACAATATCAATCGGGGATATTGTAAGTATAGTTTGCCTCAACCAAGTCAAGGCCAATTAATCGCAATCAGCTCATCTTAATATACACTGAAGTAATTAAAGAGAACAACTGTTTCAATTTTTAATGTGCAAGATAATGCTCATAAATCTCTTTTATTAGTAAAAATGAATCCAGAGCCGTTTAATATCAAGAACAACATACATATTTTATTTCCTGTAAAAAAAGTTTCAGCTGTATCTTGCATGGGCTACTACTATGTCATTTTACATTACCTGTTTAATTGTATGCAACAAATATATTTCCCAGAGACAGCATCTTCCACATACACGACCTTTCTTACTTCCCCTCTCACCAGTTCCAATAGAAATCCATTACCAAATTATCTTACGAAACTTTTCAGAGTTTTCATAAAAAAGACGATAGAGTTAAAGGTCTGGAGTCTTTTTCCTGCTTTCGGGACAAATACCATTTTGACTTAAGTTTATTTCTTAAGAATATATTGTATATCAGCTTTAAAAACCCTATCGCGATTACCTCAAGCAAAAGTAGAGTAACCTCCAAGTTTTTGTGCATTTTTTAATAGAATGATCCGATCTGGGCCGATCGATTTAAATAACTTGATCCTGTTATAGGCTTGCCACACTTGAAAATTTCCAATATCAAATATCTTGAAGTTGTTGGTTTAGTATAGAGAGAATCTGCCTAACTCGAGATGCAAAATCCCTTTCACTTTATCAGAGAAGAATCGCCAAAATTTCTTGGTATCTTCCTCAGTTCTGACCTGACTTTGAACTTTACCATTGTATCACAGGGTAAACAGCACCTAGAGAACCTTGAAGACCCTCGTGATAACATCTATTATGCAGCCAGTTCCTTCACTATCTCCGATAAAATTCTTACAATGATTATCCTATTTATGCTACAGTTTATCTGCTATTCTTGCAGATAGCAGAGCAAATGTCTAGATTGTACTTCAAGTGTCGGTAATCCAAAACGGAATACTACTGCGGTTTTTCTAATCTTCGACTATACAAAAAACAGTATCAGATTAACTTCGTATTTTTTTATAACAAATGTTCAAACTAGCGTTTTAAAACCTACGAGATTAAGTATTTATTCAAAATATGAGACACTCCTTTCATTGAATTCTGTGTTCTCCCATGATGCGGGTGAAACTATACTATTAGTTAATAACTCAGTTTGTATTTGCAAGGAGGGCTAAGATTCCTTGTAGACTAAAGCCATTTATTGTTTTTCAAAATACCATCATAGAGCGGAGGTTTAGTGCCTTAAGAATCAACTTCCATTTTTTATTGGTTTTATTAAATTGTATATATTCATTTTCCTTGTTGGTTCGCCGACAATCGGAGAAGATAAGATCCATCATAGTTTAGGGTATTTAGAATTGTTAAACCTTTTGGTATCCTAAGGGCTTTGATCATCATGTAACTGACCAAATATCAGCAACTCGAGCTTAATTGATGGCTTTTTCAATTAGGATGCTAGAATTTTTAGTGAAAATTAAATGTTTTAAATGTTTTAAAAATGTTGTAAACCCGATTGTTTTGCTGTAGTGCAGTGCAGATCAATTTTTGCTCATATCTATCTATACTAACTTTCGCCAATATCTGCTAAACAATACTTTTCAAAGTCATTCAAGATCACCACTAAACGTAATTTTCTATCATCGTTTCCGAGGTCCGATTGGCGTTTATCACATGTCAAAATCTGTTGGAATATTATGAATTCAAAATGTTGAATGGTATACCAGTGCGTCGGGAATGAGTTTTCCGGCTATTCCAAAGGGCTACACTAAATGGTCGAAAGGGGTATGATATCTGCTAACCTGCACAGAGTACCAATCAACGATGCTCGATCAACTAGCAAGCAATAAATTTGCTACTCCAAAATCTGCCTACTTAATCAATATTGGGATAGATACTCGACCGGCTAGCAATCAAGCAATTTGCTAGCAAAAACCTGGCTTCTCAATCAAATTTACCAAGAAAATTTGGGTTTCAAATTATATTTTGTGTACAATTTTTGTTTATTTTTGCACAGTTAAACAAAAAAATAATTTACTGTTCATTTTTTGAAGCCGTAAAATTTACTGTACAATCGCAAAAAAAACAAATTTTGTTTTGAAAAATATAATTTGAAAATCAAATTTCCTTGGTAAAATTGATTGAGTAGCCACGATTGGCGAGCAAATTGCTTGCTTGCTAGCCGATCGAGTATCTACCCCATTACCAGGCAAATAATTTTTTTTATAAGTTTTTAATATTATTTTGCGAGTACACAGTAAACTTTGCGTCTTAAGGCGGATTCAATGTTGTGTTCTTTCGTTCCTTCCTTCGTTCTGAAATTTTTTTCAACCAATTTGTTGGTTAAAAATGACGTTTTTTTCTTGTGAATTTTTTTCAGCAACTTGAATTGATTTAAAAAATTTCAAAGGAAGGAAGGAACGAAAGAAGGTAACCCTGAATTCATCTTTATAGTCTGTACAAACTGGAAATTAGCAAACCCGATTTTGCAAAACTTGAATAAGCACTCTCGGAAATAACAAACATTCAATTCAGCTCGATACATAACGAAAAACTCGAAAATCTTCTAACCAATTAGAGTTTTTTCATAGTGAGTGCAAAAAGGTATTTTTATAAATCGGGACTGTGTTATAAATTTGTCTTGGCTGGCTTTGAGAAACTATCACGTTAATAATTTTTCTAGTCTGTGTTCTTATAAACTGTCGTGATATACAATGTTTGGGGCTGGTGATTAAATATTATATAATCATAATGTTAGTGTTGCCATCGCCCATTAGGTTGAAACCAATTCAACCTGCCTTTTCATTGGGTATGCTCTGTTACTTATGAATAGAAGTGTTTTCTAATTTTCTATACTGTTATAATATCTTTGGCGTTTTAAAATTTTCATTAATTTTAATTTATATTTTGTTTTGTAGTGTCTTTTATTTTATAAATTTTTATTTTAAATTTAAATAAAAATAGAGGGTGACGTATCATTAGAAAATGTCGGCAATATTTGCCGACAGGATAATCTAGATACTTTGATAATTCTCTTAATAATAAAAGAAAATCCAATAGTGAATGTAATGATTCTAATATAAAAATGTTAAAAAATACAGAGAATAATATCACTAATTATAATAATATTAATAATAAAAAACATAATAAAAATAATATTTCCAATGGAACAATGACCTTGAAACCAAGTGACGCATCAACTAATACAAAAATGGTGGAAAAATTCCAGAAACAATAATAAAAATAATATTCCTAATGGCGCAATTGGATCTAAATCAAATGAAGTAAATAATACAAAAAAGGTAGATAACTTATATATTAATACAGACAAGGGTCCTTTCTATGTTTTAATTAAATCAAAAATACCAAAAAAATTACTACCTATCATATTATCAAAAATATTTATGGAAAATTTCATTAAAACTACCGACATCATTCAAATAAATAAAAAGCATGGCGAGAGTCGAATTTGACGCCTTTGATAAGGCTAACAAATGCGTTAGAAAGGACAACCCAATTTGTAAAATTCTGACTGATAAAGGATATTTATCGTTCGTCCCTACAACTTTCACTAATGTGGTCGGTACAGTTAGAGACCTATTGAGTGATTTTAGTTTTAATGAAATTAAAGATAATTTAAAAAGTCAAGATAAAATTTCTAATTTAGACATCATTAAACTTTGGGATAACAACCACAAAATTTTGAAGGACTCTAATATTTTGAAAATGGAATTTAGAGCTAGTGACTTGCAAAATTTGTGTTTTTCTATGACAAAAAATTAAAGTTGGGATGTTTATTCCAAAATTAAAATTTTGCAGCAAATGTATGAGATACGGCCACATCAAAAAATTCTGTGAATCTGAAACCACGAAATGTATGAAGTGTACAACTGTTATTTTAGAAAAAGAGCAACATAAATGTTGTGAGATTCCAGTATGTAATTTCTGTATTGGCAAACCTCACTTTACTAACTCAAGAGGATGTGAGGAAAAACAAAAACAAATTAAAATTAAAATCCACTCAACTAAACACAAAACCTCCTTTTCTCAATCAAAAAATCTTTTGTTCCTAAAAAATTAAAATTTTAATATTAATAATAGTAGTTATCCTGAAATCAACATCAACAACAACAATGACAATCCACCTAATTTTTGGATCAACAGAGTTAATAATAACAATTTAATCATCAACGAGCAAAAACCGGACAAGTGGTGCAGTGGTTAAAGCTTCGGCACTTGGACCGGGAGGTACTGGGTTCGAATCCCATCAGAGGCTGGATGCAAAGTGAATTTTCGTCATCGATTACGATCGGTAATGTTAATAAACACAACTAAGACCCTCTGTTGGAGTGCAGAATTCAGCGCCGACCCACCGTCCATGTCAGTTTACAAGTTGACATGGAGGTTGCTATGTGCAGGTGGTATACTGTAATTGTGTGAATGGGTGGTCTGTGCGTGAATGAAAGAGGGGTATTAATTGACCTTCAAAGGACATTAAATCCACTGGACAATTAATACCTCCTTTTTAAAATAAAATAAAAAAAATCGACCTATTTGATTCGGCCATTAACAAAATTGTCAAAATTAGTAATAAGATTTATAACGAACCGGATTTATTAATGTTTGACATAAAATCCGTAATCCAAGAAATTAAATTAAATTAATATGTTAATTTTAAAAATGTTGCAAATTAATATAAGGAGTCTTAAAAGTTATTTCAATTTGTTAGATTATTTTATAAACAAAAATAACATTATATAGTAATTCTAAATGAAACTTGGCTAAAAGATAACCATAATATACGTTCGAAGTACTTTTGTAGTTTGAAAACTATAACTTATTTACTAAAAATAGAAATGATGGTTACGGTGGGGTTGCCTTTTTAACTAACAAAAAAATTGCAGTTAATAGATATGATATCAATTTCAATTTACTCCATATAGAATTTAAAATTTTAATAACCCTCCAAATAATAATTTAAACTATGACATAATTCATTTTAAAAATATAATTCAATATTTTAACAATTTTTCCAACTCTATTTTATTTGGAGATATTAATGCACATCATACTGTGTGGGATTTATTATCTAAAGAAGATAGAAAAGGGAAAATATTTGCTGAATTAATTTATGATAGTAATTTTCATACTCTTAATAATGGTAATCCAACAAGATTAAACTTTAATAAATTTTTTAAATCGGCAATTGATATTACTTTATGCTCTAATGATATTTTTAGCAATAGAAAATTGGTATATTATGGATAGTTTAATTGGTTCAGATCATTTACCAATTTTAATCAGTTTTGAAGCGGATGGTTTCCAAAAAATTATTTGTGTAAACTGGAAAAAAGTCATATTAGATACAAACAAAATTTCCGATAATGGAATTAACAATAACATTGAATTTACGATAAATAATATTTATTTATTTATTTATTTAAAGAAATCTATTTTGTAATATACATGTATGATTTCAGATTATTTACAGTTATAGTTAAAATTATATTAAAACAACAAAAAACTTTAAAACAGAATAAAAAAAAAAAAATAAACCAAATTTTGGTTTAAACAATTAAAAATTTAGAAAAAAGTCTTTAAGGATATTTTTAAAGTTGTCCTTTGATAAGTTGAAGTCAAATAGGTCGTCGATTAAGTTGAAAGATTTAGACATCCTATTAATGGGGTTGTTTTCTCCATAGTTAGTAGAATGGTGTTCAAGTGCTAAAAATTCATGGTTTCGAAATGTTCTGCATGGCACGTGAATTGATATGTTTTCCAAGATGTAAGCTGAATCTACGTGACCAAGCAAAACGTTACCAATAAAAGCTGCTCCCAAGAGAAGTCGTCTATTTTCAAGCGTGCATATTTTGTAATCTGTGCATCTTGTTGTGTATGGAGGTAAGCGAGCCACATTTTCATGGAATGGTAAGTTGTGGTCGTAATCCCAGTCACTTTTCTTTAACAAAAAAATCAGGAACTTCTTTTGAATGCTTTCAATTCTTTTTATGTGTACAGCATAGTATGGATTACAGACCGTTACAGCGTATTCCAGTTGAGATCGAACATAAGCGAAATAGAGTGAACATAAGGTTTGAATATCCTTAAATTTGAAGTTTCTCCGTATCTAACAATCCATCAATAGTACGAAAAATTTTCACATCATCTGCAAATATGAGTACGTCTGAGTTTTTGATTATCTCGGTTATTCGGTCTATGAAAATAATAAAAATCCAAGGCCCGAGGTGTGATCCAAGGGGGTACAGCAGATGTAACTTTAAAAACGTTTGATTTCTCATTTCCCATTAACACAAATTGGCACCGGTTTGATAGATATGATTTAAACCAATTTATGTAATCGAGCGAAAACCCAAAATTGAATAAACTCTGGAGTGCTTTATGATGACAGATAGAATCAAATGCTTTACTAAAATCCGTGTACGCTACATCAACTTGACGGTGTTTTTCTATCTCGTTAATTAGTTTACTGGTGAATTCAACCAGATTAGTCGATGTGGATCGGCCAGGCATAAACCCATGCTGGTTTATTGATATATGACGTGCAATTGTGGATTTAAAGCTGTTGCATAATACTAACTCAAATAATTTTGGAATTGATGATGTAGTTGATATTCCTCTGTAGCATGAGATATCCTCACGTTTACCCGATTTAAAAATTGGAGTAATTTTTGAAATTTTCCATTTTTCAGGAAACACGCCGGTGTTTAAGGAATGATTGAATAGATAACATAATGGAATTGTTAAAATTTCAGCGTACTCCTTCAGAATAGAAGAGGGTATATCGTCAAGACCGCAACCATCTCCAAACCCCCTTAAAGCCGATAAAATGTTGTCCTCAAAAATAATAGGAGGAGTTATTGATGTGCTGTTGTTGCTGGGTTGTTCGTACAATCCACTAGTAACGCTTGGTCTATAGACTGATTGAAAAAACGACGCGAACATGTTAGCTATATCTTTGGCGTTTGAAGAGCAGGTATTGTTGTTCGTCATATTAGCAGGGTATCCTTCAATTTCGCGTTTATTTCTAAAGTATTTCCAAAATTGTTTTGGATTTACTTTAATTTTGTCTTGAATATGATTAAGATACGACCTGTATTTAGATTTGAAATAAATTTCAAATTCATTACTATATTGTAGAAACGTAGTTTTGTCCGCTTCTAACCCGCTTTTCAACATTTTGGCATACGCTTTCGACTTCCGATTTTTTAAGTTAACTAGTCTATCATCAAACCAATGAGGGTGAGCATTTTGTGGTTTACAGCACATAGGTACATACAAATCGAAGCCTTGAAGCATGATGTCATTAAATGTATCCACATTTTCGTTTATATCATTGGAATTGAGAGTTATTTGCCAGTTGATGGATTCCAGGTAACTTTGTAGCCCCACACGGTTAGTTTTTTTAAAGTTGTATTTCATTGGTTGTAGGTGTTCTGATCTCGCCATTTTAGTTAAGTCAAATACAATATCCAATGATTTGTGATTAACATCATTTATGACAAAAGGTAATAGGGATTCAGAAATTTTAAAGGTGTCAATGTCGTTGCTGAAGACAAGATCCAATAATCTATCACGATTATTAGCAATTGTGTTTATTTGGTTCAAATTATAACCAAGCATGGCGTCCACAAATAAAGATTCCGCATCTGTTGTTATATTGCAAGGTAAAATACAGTTTAGTTCTGGGTCCAAGTTCCAAGTTATATTTGGAAGATTAAAATCACCAAGCACAAGAACTAAATCTGACGAGTTTGTTGTATTAATAACTTCATCAATCGCATCGATGCAAGTTGCATAATGATCACTATTTGATTGAGGTGGTATATATGCTGCGTAGATGGTTAGATTGATTTGGTTGATTTTGATTTTTACACCGATCTGATCGACTCTCGATGGGGCTAAAGTTACTGGAGCATTCCAGAGTTTAGAATGTACTGCTATCAGTACGCCACCACCCGATTTCTTTGAACTAGTTTCAGGAGACCGATCGCATCTATAAACAACGTAGTCATGGCCAAAAAATTCGCTGCTCCGTATGTCTGGTTTTAATGAAGTTTCACAAATTACATAAATAAGGTAGTTTGATTTTAAAACGAATTTGTAGAATTTAGATGCTTTTGATGCCATTTTGTTTACGTTTTGATAGTAAATTGCACATTTCTCATATACCGATCTTTTTTTGGACTTTATGGGCTGATTTACCTTTTGAGTAATAGTATAAGTTCGAGCTTTCATTAAAAGTGAGTGTAGTCTATCATTGGCCACCGGAGAAAAATATTTAAATGATTTTGTGTGTCTAGAGATTGCAACTATGGCATGCGGTACACTATCGAACAGCTCAAGAGGTTGAGAATTGGTTCTTATACATATTACATTTGGTGAGGTTAAACCTTGTGCTTCATGGATCGTCAAGACTTTACTGGTTTCTGGTATCTTAAGCTGAGAGATTAATTGTTTATCAGCTCTGGTAAAAGTTAGATAGAAAGCGTTCTCTAACACAGGTAATGATGATAGATTTGGTGGCAGGTTTATAAATTCGGCGGAAGTTTCCACTGTGTTCATACTAGTGATGTTAGGGTAGTATTCTTTGAGAGCAGAAGTAACATCAGCTGGGCATCGATACGTTACATTCAAGTATTCAGTCTTTGTTACAAAAGCACTTGCATCGGAAAATTTCATATTGACATGATGTAATCTGTCAATATATGGTATTTGGTTTTTGTCACCTAGAAGATATATTTTAGAACATTTACTTTTGATAACCACAAGTCCTATATATCCAGCATGCACCATCATGTACTCATCAATAAAAACTGTATCGTAGGTCCGGTTACCATTTATTAGGTATGAGGCAATCGTTCTGTAGTTTAATTTGATGTTATTAAAGTTAGTGTTTTTGTGCTCGCAACGTGATGTTACCTTTAATTTTATATCTGCAAGTCCTTCTTTTGTAGCACATAGAACAAGATCAGTGCCCAGATTATGGTTGTTTATAATCCATGTTGATTTACCACACCCAGGTACACCTTGAATATTTGTAATGTCCGGCATCTTTATGTTTGTTTTAAGATAGATATTGTTTAACGAGTTGTAAGTCTGATGATCTAACATAATTACCGTACCCGATGAACAAAAAATGTATCTGTTTGGGGTAATAAATGTGTTTGTGTCTTCACACAGTTGTACCAGATTATTCCCATCGAAGCCAAACTGATGTTTTGTGGTCGGTTCTTCGAGATATTGTTTGGTAGCGTTGTCAAATATAAATATGTTTAATTGTCGTAAGGAAGAAGCGGAGAAAGGCAATAGATTTATGTTCTTAATGTAATGATCCTTTAAGTGGCTTTTTATTAGGCTGTTTGAGTGTTTCATGTAAAACATTATTTCCATGATCGAATTCTTATAGCTGGACTCTGCAGACAACACCTTGTGAAAAGTCGGAGATGTGGATGGAAAATCCGTACAGTTTCCATATGAGAACTTCCAGGGATCACCTGTAATCCAACGGGAAGATAACATTCTCTCATATTGCAGTGACATATTGAAAGGAATATTTAAAACCCATTTGATGTTGTTAAATGGAGAGTTTGTAACATAATCCAACACTGGCAAAACCTTGTTGACATGATGGCTAACATCCAAGGTAATTATGAAAGGCTCATTTTTTCGATGCTGCAAGTAGGATGTTAAAGTTTCTAAAGCGTAGATTAGATCACTGCAATCAGTTTTAGATTGATGAGTAACCACAATAACGTAGTTACCTCCAATTTTATAAACTTTTGTAACTTCATTAACTGATTTAATGTAGAAGTTATGTAGTATAAGTCCATTTCGGGATAGATATTTTTTAAGATTGCAATTATCCAATTTTTCTTCAAAAGCAACACAAATAAAAATAGATGATTTTATTAAGTGTTTGCCATTTAGCCAGGTTGAAATCTGTGGTTCAGCATGCATGAATTTTTGAGATGGGATATTTTTAACAAACTCATATCCGTTTATATAATCTTCTTGGTGGTTGTTACTTATGCTTCTTGTTAACATAAGTTTAAATTTAAATGAGGAGATGATTGATTTGTTGTATGTTGATTTGATGTCAATATCCGTTTGAGTTTCGCAGTGTTTAGATGTGCACTTATTACCCAGTCTTGGAGTCTTTGAGTAGTTTTCTGAAGATGAAAAATGAAATAAGCCTTGAATCGCACACAGCATCTCTCATTTTGATGGTTTTAACTCTCGCTGTCTTGACGAGGTTTTCATAGCGCGAAAAATTCATCAAGTCAGCATTGACTTCATCAACTTCATCCATAGTACGTATATTAAAACCACCATTGAAGTTGCAGGCAGAGTTGCTCGTTTTGGAAGTTTTTAAGTTATTTGGTTGTGGTTTATTGAATTCCGAAAATCCGATTGCTTTTTTGGAAACTTAAGTTCATGTTCAGAAAGGTTGGTGATTGGTGCCATAAGTCGAAAATTTTGGCGACGTCGTTTCCATTCAAATTCTTTAACCAGTAGTCCTGAAGGCCACAACGTGGAATGTAATGCAGTTAAAAATTGATTTGCTGGTAAACTAACACGGAATGATGTATAGTCATACATATGACCGTTTTCCTGGTTGCGGGAAATTTTGATACACACGGCGTTATCCAGGTTCATTTTAGTTTTTAGAAAGTCTTGGAATTTTTCTTTCGTCACAGAGTTTTCAATTCTACTAACGAAGAGCCATCGTCGAGGTTCTACAGCTTTTATTTCATCAGATGCTGGCTGATATGACTGTTCATGTGTAAGATGTGAGTTTAATGAACCTGCAGTTGTGGTTACTGATGATATAGGCTTTAAGTGCGATGATTCCATTGGCGATACAAATGTTGTTTTTGGAGATATCGCTGATGAAGGTGTTGATAAAAAGTGAGATGTTTGAGGTAGCGGGTCTGTGGTCTTCGATACAGACGGTATCAGGATATCAGTAGATAAAGTTTTATTCACGATAACACCAAACAAACCAATATCAATAAAAAAAAATCACCCTAAACCATGGTGGAATGATTATTTAAGTAAATTATGGAAAATTAAATCTGAAAAGCAAAAAATTTATAATAAAGTTAAAAATCTTTTTACGGCTAAGAACTTTTAAAATCTATAGCAATTTTAAAAAGGGAAATTATAAAAGCTAAAAGGAAATCGTGGAAAAACTTGATTGGTAGCTTCAATTTTAATATTAATAGCAAATATCTATGAAATACGAGGTTATGATGATGCTAAATTCAAATAATGTTAATAAGTTTAATAAAGAATTTTTATTCCAAATTTTAAGAAAAACTCCAAAACGGCTGCCGGTAGTAATAAATTATCTATCAAATTATTAAAAGATATTACCGAAAATAAACCTTGTATTTTAAAATATCTAATTGTTTATTTAAATAATATTTATAAGAATAATATTTATCCTCCTGATTGGAATACAATTAAAGTTATCGCTATTAAAAAACCTAATAAAAATAACTTTGATACAGATACCTATATGCTTGCAAAATTCCTTTCCAAAAATTTTTGAAAAGCTATTTTATCAGATTATATTCTTCATTTAGATAAGAACATAGTTCTTCCTTATAATTCATATGGTTTTCGTAAGGGTTATAGTATTATGGATTACTTTATCAATCTATTTTCCGAGATTATGGAAGGGAAAAAGTAAAAAAAAAGTATGATTTTGATAGTAACAGATATCAAAAAAGCGTTTGATAACGTTAATAAAAATATTCTTATTGATAATTTAATTAGTATAAATATCCCCAACAATGTTATTAATTGGATATACCAACATTTAACAAATAGAACAATTATTTTTAACAATGGTATTAAGTCTATAACCCAAATTACAAATAAAGGAATTCCTCAAGGTTCATGTTTAACTCCTATCTTCAATATATATACTTCTAAAATACTAAACCTCCAAAATGAAAATATCTCAATATATCAATTCGCAGATGACTTAGCCATCCTGATTAAATGTAATAGTGCAATTTTAACTTTCAAAACCAGTAATTGTTTTTAAAAAATTTAACGCAGGAACTTTCTAAAATTAACTTAAATATTAATCTGACCAAAAGTAATTATATAAGATTTTTTAAAAATAAAACATCTACTCATAATATTAAATTAAATAACATCAATTTAAATGAAGTTAAAAATGATAAACTATTGGGTGTTTATTTTATTAATAAATTATCTGTATTGAAACATTATAAAGAATTAGATAAACAAATTGTTAATGATTCCAACTTGTTAAAAAATTTTACTTATAAAAAAGGTGGTGCTCATCCTCAAATAATGTTAAATTTATGCAAAGCTTTAATAAATTCTAAATTAGATTTTCCTGATATAATATCTCCTTTAAATATTAAAAATTTGTTTAATATTAAACAAAAAACTATCAACAAAAACTTAATAATTTTAGCTGGTTTTATTAAATCCACACCTATATCTACATTACTTGCAGAAACCAGCTCTTTATCTGCTGATAATAAAAAGAATTCATTAAAATTTTTGGTTAAAAACATTTGTAAAAATAATAATAGATACGAGAGAATTAAAAATAATAAAAGTATATCTAAATTTAGTGATCTTTACTCTAAATATATCTTCTTACATAATATATCCCTAAATAATAAAAAATTTAATAAGATTGACAATTTATTTATTATTAATAATTTTATGGATGACTCAAATATTATGAATAATTTTAAAATTACTTCAATTTTTATTCAAATTTCTAATAAATATAAAGATTACTCCCAAATTTTTACGGATGGCTCATTAATTGATAACAGTGGAGGTGTTGGCATTTTTTCAAAAATATTAAGATACAGTTTAAATTTAAGCTAAAAAATAATGCATCTATTAAAAATATTGAATTGATAGCTATAAAAATAGCTTTAGATAAAGCTATTCATTTATTTATTTATTTAAAGAAATCTATTTTGTAATATACATGTATGATTTCAGATTATTTACAGTTATAGTTAAAATTATATTAAAACAACAAAAAACTTTAAAACAGAATAAAAAAAAAAAAAAAATAAACCAAATTTTGGTTTAAACAATTAAAAATTTAGAAAAAAGTCTTTAAGGATATTTTTAAAGTTGTCCTTTGATAAGTTGAAGTCAAATAGGTCGTCGATTAAGTTGAAAGATTTAGACATCCTATTAATTGGGTTGTTTTCTCCATAGTTAGTAGAATGGTGTTCAAGTGCTAAAAATTCATGGTTTCGAAATGTTCTGCATGGCACGTGAATTGATATGTTTTCCAAGATGTAAGCTGAATCAACGTGACCAAGCAAAACGTTACCAATAAAAGCCGCGCTCAAAAGAAGTCGTCTATTTTCAAGCGTGCATATTTTGTAATCCGTGCATCTTGTTGTGTATAGAGGTAAGCGAGCCACATTCAAATGAATTTAAGAAAAATCATATTCTTTACTGACTCTAAATGTAGTTGGGATTCTTTGATTAATATTCATAATTCTAATAAACCTAAATTTTACGAGAATGAAATAGTCAATATTATTAACAATAACAAAAATATATATGATATTATTCATTGGATCGCAGGCCATTCTGGTATTATGGGTTATGATGACAAAGTTGATAATTTAGCTAAATCAGCTGTAATTGATAATAATAATGAAATTTTTAATAATTTAATAATTGTTGAAGATTCATATAAATTAATTAACTAGATTATTAAACATGATTGGAATTTAATATATAATTCTTGGACCTTAAATAAAGGAAAATATAACAAATTAATTAATAACGCTCCTCCAAATAATACTTGGTTTAAAAATGCTAAATTAAATGCGTATGAAATTAAATTAATTAATAGACTTAGATCGGGTCATGCTTATAATAATTTTTTTTTAAATTTAATGGGATTGGAAGATAATATTTTGTGTGAATTATGTAATGTAATTGAAGACAATAAACATATTATAAGTAAATGTATTACATATAATAATACTAGAATTAATTATCCAATAATTTTAAATCTGAAATTAATAGACATTTTAAAATCGAATAATATTGGTCATTATAAATTATTGTGTAATTTCATAAAAGAAATTATTATTACTATTATTATTATTATTATTCTCTTTATTAAGAAAAACAGGTTACATACATTTATAAAAATCATAAACTATTTCTAATAAAGTTAGAGCTCCTAATAGGTTTTTAGAACCTGTGGGGGAGCAAGAAAGAAAAAAATCATGAAATTTAGGTTGCCAAAAGTGTACAAATAAAAATAATAAATTAAAAACTATCATAAAAGAATAAATAAATAATACATACAATAAAATTAAAATTCCAGCTCATATTTAGTGAATACAATACAAAAAAGAAAAATTAGAAGTAGGTTTCAATGTTGTCTATATTAATCAGCCAATGTCGAATCATTTTATCAAAATAGTGTTTGCGGCCAATCGGAATGAATTTCAACTCTATTGGTAATTTGTGAAACCAATACAATCCCATATAAAAGTAAGACCTTCTGAACCTTTCATTATTACAACGTAAACCGGCAAAGTTGTTCGGATTTCTTAAAGTATACGTGTGATGAATACGACTATGGAAACTGGAACTCCGAACAAAAAACATCTTTAATACCTTATAAACATAGAGATATCTTAAAGGTAATAATTTCAAATCTCGAAATAAGGGAATTGTTGGAGTTGTTAAAGGCCGACAATAAATCAATTTAATAATCCGTTTTTGTGAAATGTATAGGTCCTCTATATTGGAAAAATAAATCCCACCCCAGCTTGATATACCATACATAATAATAGATTCAACTAGTGCATGATATAGAACTCGCAGTGTTGACGGTGGGCATAATTGCTTCATATGGTAGAATTTATAAGCCGCAGTAATAACATTTTTTCTGACAATGGTGAGATGAGAATTCCATTTCAACTGCGAATCGATGGTAGCTCCTAAGTACTTAAACTCATTTATGAGGGAAATTTCAAAGCACTGCGATGAACATGAGTGTCCAGAGCAAAATGGAACATGATACAAAACCTTAGAATTGGGAGATGCGGCCTGACCAAAAAACATTACTCTGGATTTATTACTAAGAGCCAGGCGATGGTAGTAAAACCAATTACCAAGATTCACTAAGTCTATGCAAACTAGGTTCTGTAATTCCGAAGGGTTTGCTGAAGTGTAACTTAATGCTAAATCGACCGCAAATGCAGTGGTGTGCCCCAGAAGATCGATGTCGAATATAGAATTTATGTAGATTAAGAATAGAATAGGTCCTAATACTGATCCCTGCGGAACGCCGCAATTTAAGTAACCAGGTTCACTAGATTTATCATTTATTTTAACAATTTGGCTACGATTGTTGAAATAACTAACAAACCAGTCAAAAACTTTACCTCTGATACCTATATTTAATAATTTGTTTGCAAGAACCTCGTGATCCACCGTGTCAAACGCTTTTGCAATGTCTAAAAATAACGAAGCGGATTTTTGCGAATTGTTGAAAGCCGAGTACACATAACTGAGGTGATGTAGTAGTGCTTCTTCAGAGGATCTTCCTGCTAAGAAACCAAATTGACTACGGCTAAAAAAATTGATTTTCTCCAGATAACCGAGCAACCTACGTTTTATTATTTTCTCAAATAGTTTGGAGAAGGAACTTAGCAACGAAATAGGTCGATAATTATTTAGTAATAGCACATCACCTTTCTTATGAATTGGAATTACAAGGGCTGATTTGAAAACATCTGGAAATACACCACTTTCTAGGCTGAAATTGAAGAGGTAAGCTAAAACATCTACTAGATACCACACGCAATTTTTTAAGATTAGATTGTCGATTCCGTCAATTCCACAAGAGTGTTTATTTTTCAAACTACTAATCTCTTTTATAATCTCTCTGGCGCTAATCGAATCAAACACACAAGACATACTAGGTGAAGTGGTCGAGCCTAAAACATATCTGCTATAGCCTGGAGAATTAGGCGAAAAGTTAGTGTTGTTCAAATTATTTGTTATCTCCGATGGAACGTTGAGGAAATAAGTATTGAATTCATTACTTATAGATTGATAATTTGAAATAAGAACATCAGATTGGTATTTGTAAATTTTGGTGATTCGGTTTTTGTCTTTATTTGTTCCCAAAACTTCATCAATAGCCTTCCATGTGAGTTTAGAACTATTTTTAACATACTCAAATTTCTTCTTGTAAAATGAATTTTTGACAAATTTAATTCTAGCATTTACTTCCTTGGAGAGTTTCTTGACAAATTTTTCCAAACGTGCATTAGTGGGATTATGGCGTAATTTTCTAGAGAATTTTTTTAATTTATGAACCTTCAAAAGGAGATAAGAATTCATCCACGGTTTCAGTTTTTTTAATGTAGGGGCAGAAGATTCGACCTTAGATTCACGAATGTGCAATTTCAGAATAAATAAGAACCTATCAAAAGCGATATTGCAGTTATTCTCACCATAAACAGTCGCCCAACTTTCAGATTGTAGTCGAGCATTCAGACGGCTATAGTCAACTCTCGAAAAATTAGCAGCTACACTATTTTGAAGCACAGGGATCTGAGATGCAAAAATGTTTAGCTTTATTAAGTTGTGGTCAGATAGTTGAATCGGTGTGTTTTCCACAGTAAAAGTAAACGAATTTGTTGATTTGATGAACACATGATCAAGACAAGATGAATGTCTAGTAGCTTCATTTAAAAGACTTAGAAATCCGTGGGAGGCTAACATGGTAAGATAACTATAGCATTCATTGATATTAAGTAAATTTATGTTGATGTCTCCCAGAATAACTATGTTATTGTTATTAATTGATAGAAGTAACTCCTCAATATCTACACAAAACGAGTTTACCGGTTTATTACAAAATCTATAAATGCAGATAAAGGTCCAATCATGACGCCCCAAGGTAACATTTAAAATTAAAACATCAGCTGTGGTCCAGTTGTAACAATGAAAAGAAGATACAGTTAAATTTTGATTGATAAACACACCAACACCACCAGATCTATAATCATCATTACAGCAAGCAATGAAATTATAATTTGGCAGTCTGTAATATGAAGATTCGTGTGAGTAAATCCAGATTTCCGAAACAAATATTAATAGTGGTTGCACTTTTAAACTAGATAAATAAGCATTGAAAATGTCGAAGTTTGCTCTCAAACTTTGAATGTTTTGGTGAATTACACTACTCATAATATAAGACTAACAAATCAATATACATACAACAAATGCCGAAAAACAAATTTTGAAGAGTGAGAGCAAAGTACAACATTTTCAATACAGCCAGATAAATCACAATAACGAATAATCTATTCCAAGTAAATTTCAAAAAATTCCGACTAATTATAAATAAATTTGAAAATGTTAAAAAAATAAGTTTTAAGTTTTTTGAGTAAATCACTAAAAAATAACTCAAACAGTGTTTAAACATCATCCAAATCATAACAAACACTACCACCATAAAAAAAATAATTACCGGAATCAAAACAGCTGACTGATTAATATAAACAAATATTATTTTTGACAACAAAATTTATAAAGAGTTAAGCTGGAATATGGAAAAAATATATAAAAAACTAATATGAGCTAATAAAGGTAAGATAAAAAAACTACTTAACGTTACATTATTTAATTCTAGATACCGAAGCAGCAACCGCTTTATCCAATTGCTAGTGTATGATGTTCTGGATACGAAAAATATCGTTCATGGAATGAATACGATAGACGTCAGAATCAGCCGATTTCTTTAGGTAAATTTGTCCGGCTTTGCACCATAAATATTTAAAGTTTGATGACAGTTTTATGTTTTTAGCCTCATGATACAGCTGTGATTGGAATTTTGAAAGGCGGTGCATTATATGGATTTGATGCTCCCGGTGGTTTTGTGGCAAGATGATATCCAGATCTTTAGTGTAAAGTGTTTTAATTTTTCGCATTTGCGTTAAAACTTTTTGTTGTAGATCGATGGATTTTAGTTTTACAATAAAGAAGTTGTGATGAGTTACACAATCGTTGGTTTTATTCAGTGTGGTTTTGCTAACGTTTCTACGAATGGGTTCGATCGATAAAATATCATCCGGTTGAATCGAATTTTCGACTTTACTAATTGTGTTGAAAATCATTCCACTAATGTCAACATGTTCCATCGGCAAGCCACTGATTGTAATGCTTGAAGCGTTTAGCATTTGAGCTGGTTTGTCATAATCAGCCTCCATTTGATGTAATTTTGCAGAGTGGATACTAAACTGGTCTTCTAGATGTTTAAGTTTCGAAGTGAGAGCATCGTTCGCAGCTTGGAGAGTATGTACTGCGTCTTTAACTTTGTCCAGAGCAGATAGTTTCTTTTCCATTCGTTTTAATTGAATCATAATATCGGCTAAACTCACGTTCACATCACATTCAGAGTCCGAGATTTCGTTTTCAATCACAGATTGACTGGATTGTAGACGACAGCTTTCACATAGCCAATTGACAGTTCGATTATTAATATCACTTAACAATTCCTGTGAGATACAAGCGCACTTAACATGGTAGAAATTTTCACAAGGACCGCTACATTTAATACCAGGAAGTCGTCCTTTTTTTGTGATATTGGCACCACACGAGCGGCAGGTTACGGTCATTGTTTTACAAAGGCGCGAAATTGATTGACAATAAAATGGTTGACGATGTTGTACTTTGCTATGAAGATGTGAATCACGCACGAATAAATTAACAAATCCCTTATATTTTTGATGAACTATATTTTAAATATGACTTAATGATTTTATTAATATAAAAATTAAAGCAAAAATTAGGTAAATTTAATTATTTTATTTATTTTTATTATTTTATTATTTTAGACGTAATTTAGATGTTTACACTTTGACAACTCGGAGTTGAATTAATTATAATCTTTAATTTTAGTTTATATTATATTTTTATCTTGTATACTTTAAAGGTCTTATACAGCTATTAATGCTAGTTGTCCTAAACAAATGAAATAATAAAATAAAAAATAAAAAAAAAAAAAACTATATTCACTCTGTATAAAGAGTTGCCATATTATTCCTGCATCCCAAAATTTCGATCAATCCTATATTTCAACATTTTCTAAATTGTTTTAGAACCGGAAAGTCAACCGTCTCTTTATAAGTTACATAAACGTAGACAATCATAATCCTTTCTTAGTTATCAGAAAATCGTTGAACACGGACTTACATAAATATTCCAAGAACATTCGTCTGGATTCACAACATATCGCTTCGCTGTGTTATGTAGTCGTCGTATGTAAATATGCAAAACGCAACGAATATGTACAAAAATTGATTGTTGTTGTCGTTTTATTATTATTTTTGTTTTTTAACATAAATCCAAATTTGGTTTTGTAGTTGTTGTTTTTGTTGTTGTTATGTATTTTGGTTTTGTAATATTTTATGTCTTTTTCAGCTTATCATGCAAAAATAAGCAAATTTTTCTTAAAAGGTATTTTCACAATTGTTGTTGTTGTTGTAATCCAATTTGCATTGATAGTGATTCTCCTTCTACTTCTTCTTCGTCTTACATTTTGCTAAATATTATTTAGTTGATATCCAATTTTTTTTTTTGTGTTGTACATATTAAGTTTTTTTCACACTTTGTTATGTAAAATCTAATGTTACACTTTGTACACATTACCACTCAATTGTATTTTTATTTAATGCCCGGTCTATAATATGTCTAACATATTCGCTGTTAGCCATCATTTTGGAATTTTATCATAATCATGTGCATTAACCATATCGCGTGCATCGCACGTTTTCGCATATTTCGTATATGGTGGAGGCGTTTTTGAATTTATACACTGGCCATGAACTTGTTTGTTGTATTGTGGAAATTTTCCGCACCGTATACATGAAATTGGATAATATTACATATCCACATACACCAGATAGAAATACACGAACGACAACACAATAAAAGCAAAACAATTTTTTAAGAGGTTTCATTTTTGATGAATTGGTACGTTTTGTTTAAATCGCGCGAGGTGCAAAAAGTACCCTTACTTGTTTTCCTTTTTTTTTTTTATTAATTTTTAATCAACAAAAATATGCATAACACCTACTGATAACCCTTCTGGCATATTATTAACACTTGATATATTCCAATCGTATTTGTAAATACATTTCCGTGCAGAGTGGGACTAGATTATGTTCCAACTGCGCGACTTGGTTTCCTATTTTATTGTGTTCTGTCTGCCTTTTCTGTTATTTTCAATTTGTTTTCCAATAATTTTTTTGTTTTTCTATTTTTCAGGTACGGTATAGGTATAATAAATTAATAGAATTCAATAGAATTTCCCTTAAGCGCTATTTTTACAATTTTCACGAGTTTACAGGTAATTGAGAGAAAATTGATTAAGACTAATAGAATTTATGACTTTTTTGTTTTACATTATTCTTGAATAATTAACGTGTATCGAGTACCTTGATATCATGTATTATGAATTTTTATTCGATTCGTTTACAAACTTTTTTTTTTAAGTTTATGATTTATGTATAGTGAAAAGACGATAAATTAGGTGGAAAATATGTAGATATTGCTTTGGTTGGGTTGGTTAACAAAAAATGCATTTTTATATCACAGCGAGCAGGTGTGAATTAATGAAGGCACGCACATATTATTATAACTGTTTGATACTGGCACCAGTTTTGTCTGACGTCTGAACCATAACATGTCTGACATGTTAACTTTACTAAAATATAAAGTCCCTCTCGTGCTTTTAGCCTACTTGGAATTTCAATCTATCCATATCTATTTTCCCTTCTACGCATACAATTAGCCTAAGGCACCCTCGATATCATCCGATATATCTGAAGAATAGGGAAGATCTCGAATATTTTATCAGAACCTTCAAGAAGGTTGAGTTCAGCCAATTGTACACACTTACTGACAAATCTCCGTTAAGATACTTTCTCTTACACTCAAAAAGTTCTTAATACCATGTCTATTTAGTGCAAAATTACTACTCCATGTGTCACCAAGATGTAACCTTCCAAGGGACCAACATTGGAACTTTTTATTAAATATTTGTTGGTAATATTATAAAGTCGAATAATAAACTACCGGACTGCCACCGTCTTGTTAATGCTGTACAGTAAACACTCGATTTAATGGACTAATTGGGGGTGTCCATTAAATCCTAATGTCCGTTAAATCCGAATGGAAAATTTTTAAATTTTATCAACTAAAGATTTTGCACTTGTTCTGGAATATGGTCACCTAGGACAGAACTGGTTTATCTTTTAACCGATTATGAAGGGATTTTGTTTGTTGGATGGAAATGAGATTCATAAACAGTTTTTGGATGAAGTTCTGGAATATGGCCATCTGAGACGGAAGTCAGTAGTTTCTTAACCGATTATGATGGGATTGGGTATATGTTGGATTGAAATGGGATTCTTAAACGATTTTTGGTAGAAGTTCTGGAATATGGCCATCTGCGGCGGAACTCGTTCAATTCTTAACCGATTATGATGGGATTGTGTTTGCTGGATGGAAATGGGATTATTTAATGATTTTTGGAAGATGTTCTGGAATATGGCCATCTGGGACGGAACTCGTTCAATTCTTAACCGATTACGATGGGATTGGGTATGCTGGATGAAAATGAGATTGTTTAATGATTTTTGGAAGAAGTTCTGAAATATGGGATTGGGTATGTTGGATTGAAATGGGATTATTTAATGATTTTTGGAAGAAGTTCTGGAATATGGTCATCTGGGACGGAACTCTTTCAATTATTAACCGATTATGATGGGACTGGGTTTGTTGGATGGAAACGGGATTCTCAAATGTATTTTGGAAGAAGTTCTGGAATATGACCTCCTAGGACAAGAATTGGGCATTGTGGATGAAATGAGATTATCAAATAATAATTTTTGGAAAAAGCCCTGGAATATGGCCAATGGATTATGCGCTCTTGTATTGCAAGTATCACATAAATGTAAATTGTCGCTTGATTCTAAAGGTTCTGAAGATCTCATGATCTTAGAAGACATCATATTCTATGTTCCCGTTAATAGTTTCCAAGGTCGTGATTGATAAGAATAATATAAATTTATCCGAGCCCTTTGTGTAGGTTTCATAACGTGATTTTTTGTGAGAGTAAGTAATTGACCTACAGCTCAACCCACTAATCCCATGACTGGGGTGCGTACTTCTGATAGATGTTAAGGCATCCTGCTTTACCAGAAACATGTTGGCATCACAAAACGCTTGCTGTAAGAAAAACGGCTGCTTACTATCGAGTTCCGCCCTAGTTGAAATTACCGAGTTTCGTGGCGATATTCCAGAGTTTCTTAAACAGAGTTCCTTTTCCATACGACATACCAATTCCCATCATAATCGGTTAAGAAATGGCCGAGTCCAGTCCTAGGTGGCCATATTCCAGAACTTTTTCCAAAAATCATTTAATAATCCCATTTCAATCCAGCATACCCAATCCCATCATAATCGGTTAAGAATTGAACGAGCTCCGTCCCAGGTGGCCATATTCCAGAACTACCTCCAAAAATTGTTCAATAATCCCATTTCCATCCAGTATACCCAATCTCATCATAATTGGTTAAGAATTGAACGAGTTCCGTCCCAGGTGGCCATATTCCAGAAAGACTTCCAAAAACTGTTCAATAATCCCATTTCCATCCAACATACAAAATCCCATCATGATCGGTTAAGAATTGATCGAGTTCCAACCCAAATGACCATATTCCAGAATTTCTTCTAAAAATTGTCCGTTAAATCGAGCGTCCGTTAAATCACCTATATGAAGTTGGCCCAAAATTCTATCCCAAAAAATGGCGGTTTTAAAAGCTGGCAACACTAATGCGAGTGTCGTGAAAAAATGAAACTATCGTGATAGAAAATATTAAGATACAAAAATGATAAATCTTTAAAAAAAGTGTTGTGGTTCCTTATGTAAATGAAGTTGGGCCAAAAATGTTAACCCCAAAACTATTAAGGTTCTGTAAAATATACGAACATTTACTACATCAAGAATCTGCTAAATATTTTTTTTTTTGATATGTTGTTTTTGATATGTTAAATATGTGATTGATTTTAATTCTGTATCGGATTATTTTGAGTATGGCCCCTGAATATGAATCGCTTTTAAGTCAAACGATACATCAGAGCATTGAAGGACATAAACACTTGTTGGGGAATCGGAGGCTTAAGGGCTCCCCATAGTCATTATTGCGATGATAGTACCATTCAACGAAATATATGATTGATATATTCGTTGAATGCTCTGATGTATCCTTTGACATAAAAGCGATTCATATTCAGGGGCCATACTCAAAATAATCCGATACAGAATTAAAATCAATCACATATTTCGTTGAATGGTACTATCATCGCAATAATGACTATGGGGAGCCCTTAAGCCTCCGATTCCCCAACAAGTGTTTATGTCGTTGAAAGCTCTGATGTATCGTTTGACTTAAAAGCGATTCATATTCAGGGGCCATACTCAAATTAATCCGATACAGAATTAAAACTTAATTGCATATTTCGTTTTATTTTACTTTTTTGGGTTGACAGTAATATTTTTCTTACATGATAGTATCACGACAGATTTATTTTGGGCTGACATTAAAACATGACGATTTTTCTTGTGTTGATTGAATAATTTTTGGGTTGGTATATAGGAAATAGAATATGTTTAAACATTTTTGGGCTGACACTTGCCTATAGTCATAGTCTGTATATTTTAGTGTTGCCATCGATTTTTTTTTGGGTTAGAATTTGGGCCAACTTCATATACATCGTTAAATCGAGCGTCCGTTAAATCGAGCGCCCGTTAAATCGAGCATTTACTGTATCTGTAACTTGTCAAAAAACATGTGGACTATAAAATCGGTTTTTGACCACAAAAAATTACCAGTTGGCCTAAGTCGTTCTGTTGAATTTTCTGAGGAACTACGGTAATTATTTATACCTTAATCGATATATTTTTGTCTTGTTATTTTTTTTTAATCTTACAAAATGACATGTCAATGACATGTTGAATATTTTTACTAAATGCCGTACACAATTTTCATTATTCGTTTTTTTGCACTGAACTAAAATAATATATAGGGATGCGTCCACTAATTGTCATTTATGAACACTTTCTTAAGGACGATGCTAAATGTATAGTAGAGGTACTAATGCACGTTTATCGAAATAAAATGTTTAGTCTGTCGATGGTTAGGTTTCAAAGATGATCTTTTTTCAGGAACTTAATGATCCTTATCGTAATGTTAAAACCGCAAATAATGTTTACGTCATAGGTGGTTTACGTCATAGGTGGTAATACACGCGATTATGAAGGTTATCCTTGCAATGATGAACATAATGGAAAATTTAGTTCAAAAATATTTAAATTTCCGATTGTGATCGATTGAAACATTACGTCAAACGCAGTATCGCATCAGGAATCGATTACTATATTGGTCCTGATTTTGTAGGAATTGGTTTAGGGGGTGAGAACCGGTGGGTCGAAAATCCTGTTTTTAACTTCATTTTAGATTTGGACGATTTTATTCAAAATTGGTGAAGAGATTTTTTCATTTGCCAGAAGTATTAACGTTTTTGAGTGCTATAGGAATCGATTGCGATGAGTGATAATTTCTGAAAAATCAGTCCGGAGGATTATCCGGTAGGGGCGCCAGGTCCTTTTTTTAACTTTTTTCGACAATAAAAATTCAATTTGGAATTAAAATTCATTTAGGTGTCATCCGGTGGGGCCTAATCCAGTTTTTTATTTTAATTTTTAAAGGGGTTTTAAATTGGCGGGAATCCAGATTTCACGAAAATTCCTCCCTTTAATTTTCTTTGGCTAGGTTCAATTTTATAAAAATTCGTGATAAAAGGTTTTCGAGTGCCAGGAGTCGATTGTGTTAGGTACTTACTTCGGAAAAATTCATTCAGAGAGTCGTCCGGTGGTGTTCGGCTTTTTTCTTTAAATTTTTGCGGCTCGTGCGTTTTTTATAAAGTTTGCTGGAGGAGCGTTTGCGATTTCCTGAAACTGATTTTAATGGGTACTTACACCGCACTTCATTTCGAAAGCCTAAAATAAACTACCGGGGACTAACTCTGTCTTGAATATTCAAAAATAATTATTCCTACTTAAGACTGTATCTGCGCCACTTGTCAAAAATGACGTAGACTAGAAATCAGGTTTGACTGCAAAAAATCTTTTTTAAGGACGAAGTTAAATGTATAGTTGAAGTATTCGAAATTTCCTCTAACCCACGAACATTTTTAGACTGACCTTGAAATGACGTAGATAATTCAAAATTTAGTTCAAAGATGCTAAAAATTTCGATTCTGATCGATTTAAGAACAATGTCAAACGCTAAACTTTTTGTATCCAGTATCAGAAATTGATTACGATGCAAGATTGGCTTGGTTTTAGCCCTCATATTGTAGGAATTTGTTTATGGAGTGATCCAGTGGGGCGCTGCTCTTTACCAATCGCAAACATTTCCTGGCAAATAGAATAGCGCTGCTATTCTATTTGCCAGGAAATGTTTGCGATTGGTAAAGATTTCGGGAAAATTCGTTCAAAGAGCCGTGTAGAATTTATATAAAAAAAATTGTGTCAGGAATCGGTTGTGATGGTTGCCAATTTCTGCAAAATCATCCAGAGAATTGTTCGGTGGGTCCCGGATGTTTTTCTATAATTTTATTCAGCTCATACGATCTCTATAAAAATTGCTGGAAGAACAGCATTTTTCGATTAACTTAAAGCCGCTGGGCGGGATTATATTTTTTTATACGTATGATTTTGATAAAAATTGGTGAAGGGGTTTCCAATTGCCATAAATCGATTGCCATCGTTGCAAGTTTCAGGATAATCCCTTTCTTTCATTTTTCTTCGGCTTGGTCCAATTGTATGAAAATTGGCAATTATGGGTTTTCGAGTGTCAGGAGTCGATTGCGATGTCTACTAATATTGGGAAAATCCATTCAGAGGGTTGTCCGATTTTTATAAAAATTTGCTGGAGGGGCGTGTTCGTTTTGCAAAAACTCATTTTGGTGGGTCCTGACTTCGGAAAAATTCATTTAAAGTATCATCCGATGGAGCCGAGCTCCTGTTTGTTATTTTAATTAATACTTGTACGATTTTGATAAAAATTGGTAAAGGATGTGGTTAATTGCCAGGAATCGATTGAGATTGGTCCAGATACCAGGAAAATCCTTTTTTTTAATTTTCTTTTAGCTTGGTCAATTTTATAAAAATTGGTGATGGTGGGTTTTCCACTGCCAGGAGTCGATTGCAATGGGAAATAATTTCGAAAAAATCCATTCAGAGGGTTGTCGGGTGGACCTGACTTTGATGGGTTCTTATATAGGGAAAATTCATTTAGAAGATTACCGTGGAGACCGGAAAACCTTCTTATAACATTTTGTTTGGCTTGGCAGATTTTGTGAAAATTAAGTGGTACGGTGTTTTTGAATACAAGGAAACGATTGTAAGGAGTTCTGATTTCTGGATTATTGTTCTAGGAATCCCCAGATAGGCCGTCATGTTGCACCTCATCATGCTGCGTGATGTTGCTCTATGTTGCATCACTTTGAACCATGTTGCTTGATGTTGCACTATTTCGCATGATATTACACCATGTTGCATGATGTTGCATGATGCTGCGCCATGTTACTTTGTGTTTCATCTTGTTGAGCGATGTTGTGACCACTAGGACTTCTTTTAACATTTTATTTGGCTCGAACGATTTTTATAAAACTCGGCGGGACAGCCCGCCAAAGTCACCTTCAGTATTGAACATATCCAAGTAGTTGAGAACGTTGAGAAATGACTAGCACTCTGGTGAAACGCTACAATCAACTGGCTGTATTCAATGTGCCATCTTTTGTTACCAGAGTTCCAAATTTGTTCCGTTTGTTTTTTTATATGCCGACGTGACGTTTAACCACTGTACTGAACCCAGGGTTAAAAGCGGTGTTGGTGTTTGCCAGTGTAGCCAGCGAATCAGCTGCAATTTACTTATTTAGTTTTTATTTTACTGTTTTTATTTATTTAGGACAACAAAATTGTAGTTGACTTGTAGTCGGTAGTCGCCCTTTTGGTGTGTAATGCTCATGTGTGGCATTTTAAATATGTTACTTGGATCACTAGGTTTTTTTGTTTTTAATGACAACCTTCTGTCTAGTTCCAGGTCAAATTTCATATGGCCTTGTTGGAGCCATTCCATACAGGAATAGTAACCATTTATCGGCACATGCTGTCAATTTGACATGACAGACCATGTTACAGCTACTGTTATACATGCTCTTTTATTACCTCATAGGTGGGTGATTAGATGATTTCTATTGAGATATCTCCTTCTTAGAACGTAGGGTACTGTTGTGACGTTCAAGCTTTTTTGAACTTAAAGATATTTCGCGTTTTGGAAATAAATTTTTTAAACGGATGGCCTTACAAGTTAAATTTAATTTTATTTAATCAGAAGCATACCAATGGGGCACTATCGTGGAGTCTGTCCAATAAAATATTGTTGGGTTCTGAATTTTCATAGCTGGTATGACGCGTTTCATTAAATTGACTAGTAAATCAGCGGTACAGCGGTACATGGCTTGATAGTTTTCCATCATTACTCTTGCAGCGGCCATATATCGAAGCTCCATATGGTAATTCCCTCGCATCTGAGAATCCGTGAATTTGAACATCAGAATGTTGGTTATATTGAAGAAATCACGGTATTCGTACGAAGTTAAGTTTAATTAATTGTTATCTAAAGTTATGCCATTTGTATTCACACTTTGCGGCAACGTATCGCATGAATTAATATTTATCTTCCACGGGTCTTGTATAAGTAGCTTTCCTGTATATCCCAGAGGATCGAAAATGCGTGCAACTTCCGATATGATCGTTCTCTTTGTGATAGGTCTGTGTCAAATTTCGTCACCTTAAACCGAAATTGATCCATTTGAGGAAGCTAGTATAAACCAAGTGTTTTCACGTAATCTGAATCGTCGATGCAGAGATGTGATTCTCGATCGGTGTTCTCAGCATCTGCAAGCAAGGCCTCTTGATTATTACACCATTTTCGCAGCGACATTCTAGCCGTGTAATGACGTTCTGAAGTGATTGCAGATTCCAAGTTCCAAAACTTCTCTAATAATCCGCTTAATGCTGGCTCTTCAGTTGCTGTTGCCGCGAGTGAATATGACTGAGGAGTGAGGACGTCCTAGATTGCTAGATTAGTTATTTTTCCAGCTACGATCTAACCAAGTTTTGTAAATATGACAAATTTGTAGCAAGTTTGATGTGGCCGATCGATAACAGAGCTAAATACAACTCGGCTCCGATTAGTAAATCAATTGTATGTGATTTGGCAATGATCGGGTTGGCTAAATCAATATTTTTGGGAATTTGCCAGTTTAATGTATATATTTCGATTGGGAGTTGCGAGCCTGTGATGATCGGTAAAACTTGAGCTGCAAAAAGATTGGTAAAATCAGAGATGCAGCAGCGAATCCTCAGATTGATGGAAGACATGCTTGGTGTGGCTTTATTGTTGCAGACCAAGCCTTGCAGCAAAAGAACCCGTGATAAAATGAGCCTGAGATGCTGAATCAAGTAAAGCTCTGCCAATAATAGGTACACCATTTGTGTCGTAAAGTGTAACCAATGCTGTTGATAGATAAACATACGAGTTAATTTATGAGGCATTGGGCGAGAAAGCAGGATGTGTTTGTGGTACACTCTTTGAGCTTTCCAATACTACATCTTTCGGTGGCATAAGTGATGGTACTTGCTTCTGCGATTGATTTGACGGTTGATCGTGCGTTGACTTTATTTCAGCCGGATTATGAAGCAACGTATGATGTTGTTGTTTGCACGGAAGTACACGATGCCAGCAGATGATCAGCTCGGAGTCAGTTGATGCAAAGAGCGTTATGATTGACTGCAGCTTTGCGTTCAGCAATTTGCAGCTTAATAAATGTTCTGCACTTGTAAATTAAATGACCATATCCTTTACAATTATTACAGGTTGCATTCGAGTGAATGGCCATTGCGACTCGAGAAGTATTTGTTGAGCGGCCTTGAGTAGATACGTGTATATAAGTATGCATATTAGCAGAATTGAGCTTATTTGAACGAGGATCTTGACCTTCCAGCACGTGACAACGTTTGTTAAGAAAGCTTATTAGTTCATCAAGAGCTGACATTCGTTTAGTGGGAGCTACGTCTTCCCATTTCGATCGAGTTTCAGGATCTAATTTTGAGCACAGTAAATATACAATTAAATGATCCCAATGTGGTGTATGATGTTGAAGCGAATATAACGCACGTAAATTGGAAATAACGGTATCGATTTAAGTGAGAATATTCCCCGAATGTGATCCTCGCAAATTAATTTTTTATTTTGATAACGGCTCTGCAATAGCGTTAGAGCCTCTGATTAATTTTCTAATGTTAATTCCAATAATTCGATAGTTTTGCTGGCAGGATATAAAAGTAACGATTTAAAATATCCCAAGCGGGCAATTGCTGTGTTTTAATATTGGAGTACTAACCGGCGCCGAAGGGAAACTTTCTACTGAAACTGCTGCAGCTATTATTCACTGGTGTCGCTACTAATCAAAATTAAATTGTACTTAACTTCATTTCATTCAGTCGAATGACAGTTCTACTTTTGTGTTTATGTTTCTTGAAAAAAATTTCGCAAACATTTTAAAACTCAAACAAATTGCGAAATAAATAATAAATTTAACAAAAATATTTTATTAATATTTAGTTGTACACAGTAATAAATATAGTGAATAAGTTTTTAAATTTAATTGCTGTGCCTGTGTTTTAAAATATAATGGTTACTCCTCCAACGAAAGCCTCTCGAACGTCATTAATATTCAAAACACGGTTGCCCACAGTTGTAAACGAGCTAGATTTGATCGTGAATTTCATTAAATATCCTAATTTGGTTTGTGTTTCTTTTGTAGAATGAAGATGAAAGACGACGAAGTAGATCGGTGACCAGTAGTACGAGTAGTGTAATTGTTTCGGTACTGGAAGATAATGAATAGGTCAAAGTTTGTTTGCAACAAATCATGGATAATGTAAGTCGTGATGTTTGAAGATTTGTTTTATATATTGGTAGAATATTGACACAGATAATACATTTCAAACTTAATGGTTACATTGAGCAATTCGGTTGCTGGTCATCGTAAATATGTATGTCAAAAATTTCCAAGTAACTGGTGCCTCATTGGAAGCATCTAGTAAAATTTGTAGTTACCGGGCCGATATCGTACACAACGAAGTGATTTGAATGTCTGGTGGTTTATGTCGTAAGAATGTCGGCGGTAAAGGAAATGAGAATGAAGGGGAACCGAAAAGGAAAGTTCAGTTGCTGAGGGTAGTAATGATGTGCAGGATCCAAAAGCAAAGGCCAAGGCTAAAGCAAAAATCAACGTCTACAAAGTTCAACCGTAACAAAATGTAAAGGAACGATAAATGGTAAACTAGATACGGTACCTTTCTTGGTTCCCGTATTTGTCGATATAAAATCGAATTTAAGCGATATAAATAGTTCGAATCAAGCTTTTCTAAATTCGCTGGAATCGAATAATTCGGAAATTTTATTTGATTACGGTAATCCGTACTGGGATAATACACCAAATGAATTTATACTGAATGAGGACACCCGTTGAAAATGAGAAATTTTATTTTATGAATTACAATAAGCTGAACGGCCTGTTAAAATTAGGATAATATTTACGAAATACAATATTAGTTATAAGCCATGCAACATGAATAAGTACGTATTTGGCTGGAAACATTTAAGTAAGGAATTGCTCTATAACGATCTTTTTAATTTCAGAATGCTGCAATCAACCGCAGGTGATAGTAACATAAATATAGATGACAGCGATAGTGATAATGGATTTATGGGTGTGAAAATGTCGAAATGGCGTTGCGCCTATTCATGCTATAATTCGCAACCTAACAACCGTACGATCCATAATTTCGCAATTCTAAAGAATGAGGATTAGTAAGTTCCATGGAATTGTTTCGATCCTGTAGGTAGGTAGAGGATTTTAATCCAATGTACTATTCTTTTCCGCCAGATCCGCCACTTAATTCGAGACCCAAGAAAACACGGTGGCGCGTAACTGTAGGAATCCCAACAATTGTTCAAATTCGTCTGAACCGGATCACGAACTCGAAGAGTGCCTTGAAGAAGATGACGATCCACCAAATGAAAAACTCACATGCTTCGATAAGTATTTTTTAAAAGATCAAGATTCTCAAACTTCGACCCAAGCCGAATATTTTCTGGATGAAGATGACGAAATTGATCAGTTTCCATATCATCTATGTGGAAATGAATTTTTCGGAGAGCAAATACTATTTTTCCACGAAGATGCTCACTTGATCGAACTAATAAATAGTGTTACAGCGATCCGCAATCCAGTCCGTCGATTACTTACCACAACAAATTTGTATACCATGCCTAAAAAGGGTTCATCAATGCGCGAAATGAACGATTTCGACGCGGTTCAGGAAAAACTAATGAACAGTTGAAATCATGTTTTTTAATTTATTAATTTTAAAATGAAAACGAAAAAATTAAATAAAAATGATTAAATTAAATTATGCAATTAAAATCTTATTTTTATAAAACGGCAATTTAGTTGGTACTTTATATTTAACATGTTTCACCTCGACTGTAAAACTCAAGCATCCCTCGACATGATTTTCCAATTCATTACGGATCATTCGAGTTTGACACAGGGGGCATTGAATCATATTATTTTCCGTTACGCATATAACATCACTATTCCGGGATATTGATGTTGTTTGATACCGACGTAAAAGCGTATCCCCGCCAAATAAATCATCCATAACATTTTTATCGATTAATTCGTTGGTATCTTCTTTAATCGTGTCATCGAAATCACCGGCGAATAAATCAATTACATCATCTGTTTCATCATCTTCACAATAATCATTGGTGCTATGTTTAATTTCCTTCAGTAGATCGTCTTGCATTTCTTGAATCGTTTGATTTCTAGCGTCTCTTGTGGTGTGTGTTCTCTCTTGTTCATCATCACTATCCAACAAATCGACAACCTGATATAGTTCCTCGATTAAAATTAAATCATCATCGTCATTTTCTTCAACTAATTTTGGTTGCTCGTGGTCAAAATCTGATGTAGTGTGCGGAACTTTATCGCCGTTTCGACCACAAGTCGCGAACTGTGTGATTAACATTATAATCTGATTTAGCGACAGGTGAATCAGAAAGATTTCTATCTTTCCCAAAAAAAAGGTTGAATTGCTGGGGATGATTTAGGAGTAGAATGTGAAATATCTTCACTAGTGGGCAAATCTGTAATACGAACTACATTGGTTAAGTTGCCACCCGGTCGATCAGAATAATTAGGATGTTTAGTTTTTGTACTAGTTTGGCCTTTTTAGGTCGCGCTATACCTAGCTTGATTTGTCGGGAAAATTTTTCGTATGTCTCGCACATTATTTGCTTTAACTTCGCGCTGTGATAAAGCCGGAGTTCGTTGTGGAGCTTTTTTTTTTTTTTTTTTTTTTTTTTTTTTTTTTATTGGTAACTATGCGATCTGGTTTGGGGCTCAAGGCTCACCCTGCTCTTCCGCGGTTCTGCTTTTTACGTCCTTACTTTACGCCTACCGGCCAACTCGAGGACGTACGGCTATAGGACCGATTTAAGACCATCTGCACATTGCAAGCTCCATGCCAGCCTATACCGGCATGGAAGATGGGTCGGCCCATGGGTTTTGCACACCGACAGGGGGTCATAGATGTGTTACATTTCACCACAGATCGAAATCTGTTAATGAAATTTCACTTTGCATCCTGCCCCTATCGGGATTCGAACCCGGTACCTCCCGATTCAAACGCCAAAGCTTTAACCACTGTGCCATTTGGTCGGTTGTGGAGCTTTTCGTTTTTATGAATTTTGAGGTTCTTTAATTTTTTGAAAAGCTCCGCTGCACGAATCAACATGTGCTATCCACCAAGTATCGTGTGGCCCAGGAGCTCGATTATGAACCCGCTTAACATATTCATAAAATAATTTACGATGCTGACAAATACCATTACAACGCCACCAGTGAGTTTTGTAATTATTTACTTCATCATAGAATATGTGAATTAGAATTAGTTCCCGCTGCTCGATTAATTCCCTGCATTATTTGTTTAAAATTTGGCCCATGTCCATCGTTTCCTTTCCGTATACCCCGAATAAACAAATACGCATGAATCATTCCGTGTAAAAGTTTCAATCAAATATTTCCGCGGTCTCAATTTTAACAAGGGTTCACTCAATCGAATTGTGCACTGCATACCAAAATTATTTTTGTGCGAATATCATATCCCAGCACAACTATGCATGCGTGTGCTCCATTCTAGTGAAACACAATGCAGTTTGCCTTAAAAAAATCGCAAATCAAATGCTCCAAACTTTTTGTGAAATACGTATTAAAAATATATTAAATTATTAAAAATTTATTAATTTTTTTTTCTGTTTTTTTTTAACAAAAAATTGACATACGTCAAAATTTGTAGAATGAATGAAGTTTGCTTTGATTTAAGGGTTGTACAAAACAAAGGAAATTTAAAGTTTCCCCCTGAAAGGGATAGTGCTCCCGATAGCGGCTCCCGATAAATAAGTGAGCCAAGATAATTTTTTATCGATTTTTAATTAAAAAGTTGAATGAAAAATTTTAGTTTAGAGTTAAATAAATTAATTATATGCAATAATAGCGCGCTAAATTTAAGTTTTGACATAGAAAATTGGCTGCTCCGGATACAGCTATCGGGCGCTAATAAAAAACACAGCAAATATCAGAAAGACTAGGGTTGCTGTGTATTAATTTGTTAAACAACTCGTAGCAAGCGAACTATTTTTTGCGTTCCCCTGCGAAAGGAGTGATCTCACACTTAGCGAGTTTCACCAAAAATGTATTGTTATTCGAATGATTAGGTATTGAATTTGTTTGTAATTTTTTTATAAATACCTTAAGTGATGGCTTCACTGACAAATAGGATTCCTCAAAGTTCGACCTCGCATTTGATTCCAGGGCGTTGTCATTAGTTAACTCAAGGTCGAGTTTGGTATCTTCGAAAGTGCAATACGCTTTCCCTACTACTGCTAATCGCGCTTCCAATTCTGGCAAAGAAGCGTTTTGTCCCTGTATATTTGTCCAAGTCTGTTTTGTGAAAAAATAAAAAGCTTTACAATTTTCAGCGTTTTTATTTATTTTTATTTTAATGCTTTCACTTCGAAAGTTGACGTGTAAGAGAAATTTTATTTTTTCGTATTTTAGTTTTTTGACAATTTTATAACAAATTTTATAACAGTATTTTTTATAACAATTTATAAATTAAAGTAGATGCAACATACAATATAATTTTCAATCTACATAATTTCTAATAGTTAATTCTACTTTACATTGCGGTTTAATTCGGTACTGTTTAGTTGACTTATAATTTGACAGAACAAATACAATTTGTGTTTATTTACATTGTGTTTGATTGTGTACAATAAATAATAAATTAATATTGTTATATAAAATAGTGTAATAAAATAGTGTTTGAAGTGAAAATGTGATAAACGAACATAGCTCTAAAATACAGGTGTATTAATCTTATAGTGTATGTGCATAATTTAAATTAATTTATGTCTTTTACATTACAGATACGAGTAGATTACAATATATTGTGAACAGCTGATTGGAAAAAAAATCAATTGAAATATGTATACAAACAAGAGATTTATGACGTTAAATTTAGATTTACAGTTGGTTAGAAATTAATAAAATTTGATAACAAAATAAATTGACTACGTAGTGTATGCGTTTTAATTTTGAATAATTGCCTATAGATTATCAGATGGAATAATTTCGTTTGCTGCATGATAGTGTTTTGCAACAGTCCCTTTTCCAATACGAATTGTTCAGCACGTTTTTATTGATCGATTGAAGCTGCACGTAGGGCCATTGCTTTTGTTTTAACAGCTTGCAATTTTTCTTCTCGGATTTTTTTACCGTTTTAGCCATGCTTGCTTTTGATGCACAATTCACTGATTTTGTCACTCGTTTCACTCAATAAGAAAATTAACATGCCAACACCCAGAACTAAATACAAAAATTCGCTCACCCAATCCGCTATATGCATACAACCTCTCAGCGTATGTGGAGATGATTATAAGTGCCGCTATAGACTTTCGACCCCGTTCCTCTTTCTCTCTCTCTCTCTCTCTCTGGCATTATATCCCATCACGGGATTTGGCCGCCTCAAATGAGGTTTATTAATCATATTTTCATTTCGGATAATGAGTGATTAATTTATTGATCCTATTGTCTGTGTAGAGGTTTTTAAGGAACCAACATTCTCCCTACTTATGCCCCGATACTAGGCCTAAAGGCCACAGTTTCAGTAAACAGTAGTTCCCAGATTTTTTAAAAATCAAACTAATTTATTTTTGTTTGACTGTTTTGTATCTGTGTCGAGATTCACGATCCACAAATAAGACTAGTTTAGCCGGTGGACTCCAGGTATTCGGATAACCGGTGGAAAAGTTAACTTGATTTTATACTGAAACCTGGGCTGGCCGAATGCCAGTTTTATTTGTTGTTCGTTTTTATTTATTTTAATTTGAGGTTTGCAAGAATTCATTTGCCAGCCTTCGAAGCCAGTAAACTTCAAAATTTTAGATTAATTTATTCAAAAGCAACACTCGCCAACTCATGCCAACCACTAGTCTGGTATCCGACAAAAAACTTACGGAAATTTCGAATAAAACTTCTTAGTACATCGTTACAAAAGTAAAGCATTTTGGATTCTGATGACATCATTTAATGTTTTACGATCAAATCGAATGCTTAAAACGTTAGGGTCGATATGTATTGTATAAAGGCAACAAGCGGGATGAGACACAACAAACATACGAAGAAAAGCATTAAGATAAAAAAATAAAAAATAGAATTAAAATTATAGAAAATATAAATTCAATATCTTAATTCTGTTGTACCTTTCTTACATTATACTGCACGTCTTAGAAAGCGCGCTATTTGATTTGAAACAAGTTAATCCATCGAAGATGCTATGGAGGAATCCAAAAAATTAATTCAACAAAAAACTTGTTTCGTGTTTCATGCTTTTATATTATTTATCTGTAACAAAAAGATTGGATTTCAATTTTTTAAGAAATAAATAAGAATTTTTTTTTTGTGGTTTAATTTGGTTATTTAGATATGTAATGTAATAGAGTTATTTGTTAGAATTATGGCATACATAAGAGAGAAAATCGGATAGGACAGATAATGTATGTAATTTATCTACTTTTATAAATATTTCATTATTAAATATTTTTTAGAAGGTGGACATTATAATGAGGAATTAATTCGTCTAATCAAGCCGCCGTGTGTGTTTATTAGACTAATCTCTGTTCTAATGAGAGTCTTAAAGGACCCGTTCCTCTGTATATACACAACTAAGTGTTGTGATATTTGTCATATTTAATGTGATTATCCTTTTTGATTTATGGCTCGATATACTAGAAAACCATATGGGTGTTACGTGACGACATTGTCCTTAAATAAGACCCCATACGATACATTTTTTGTTGTGTTTGGTTCGGAAGCTTTATCGAATTTTATTGATTGAAGTATTATTTTATACAAATAATCTAACTATACAGTAATCCCCCTATTTACACGAACCCAAAATTTAGATCGGCTGTGGTTATTTTAAGGTCAAATTCTTCAAATTAAATATATACCATCCATAATAGATATGAAGATTGCAAAATTTTTTAAGGCGCTCGCGTTTCTTGCGAGATCACTGTATAAATCAAAGAACATTGAATCGTGATAATATCATAAAAATTCTTCTTTCTTCTACGCGAGTAATCAAGCGAATAAAGTAACAAAAGACATCGCGAAATGTCATAAAGGTTATTCCGTCTCTAATGATTATTCTTATTTCGTTTTTTTTACGATTGTGCTCTATTACTAGCATAACCCATCATCACCATCATCATCATCTTCCAATATTTATTGATATAAAGAGTCTTTAAATAAGAGTAGGTTCGTTGCACCCCATTGTCAACCACAGTGTTAAAATTTATTTTTGCAAAAAATCGAACGAACTATAAATTGAAGAGAATTCGTTAATTATTCCAACGTTGAATTTCTTGGTGATTTTGATAGAGATGATGATGATGATGATGAGACATCTAGAAATAAATTATAAGGTGAAAAGGTTGTTATTTAATTATCGGGTTATTGATTTCGTTTCTAATGTGATGACATGCAAGTATGCTTCAATGTGGTTTATTGTACTTGAAATTATTTTTGAATTGATTAAGTTAAATTTTTAGTGCAAAATTTAATTAAGTTTGGGTTCTAAATTGCAGGTCAAAAATACAGTTTTTTAGGAATGCTTTATTAAAGTAAATTATGATTATTACTTTGTAAAATTGGAAAACTATCTATAAGTTGCCAGTTAACTACTAATAAAAGCTGTAACTAAGATCTGTTAAAGTAGGGAAGATATTACAACCTTTCATTTTTGACACACACATTTGTGTGGGTTGGACTTTAATTGAAGCAAAAAAAGGATTGATTATTTGTCTGGTAGGAAAATGGGATATACATACATAGGTTTGATAATAGCACGAAAAATTTCATTGGGAATGGCTTGTACAATATTATTTGTGTTCTGTGGCATTTTACTTTTTCATGAATCTCAGAAGTTTTTAGACACAATTTTACTCGCAGCAGATTGATTTATTTGTACAGCAAATTCGGTAATATTTCGCGGTGTACCGGTCTTCGATAGTTCTTTATTAAGTTCTTTGTAGCGCTCCAACTGGAGACTGATGTACGAACTGAAGACCTTCAAGAATTAGACTGGCAGGTAAAGCTTGTTTCATCCTCGTCGCTACTGTCGGTTACGTTGATCGTTTCTTGTGCATTTCTAGCAACTCCTCTTCATTAAGCACTCTGTTGGCAACTACTTCATTTATATCATCAATAGTGAGTTTACAAAATCCCTTACCGCTAACTGCTTGTGCAAGACTGATTATTTCGGTACACTTCATCGGCCAAATTTGATGGAGCAATGTGTACAATTTTAACGCAATCGGCCCAAATGTTCTTCCATCAAGCATTCAAATAGATATTCTTATTTTAGACACGGACAAAACGGCGTGTTTTATACAATCCGTTGTCTTACATAATATACTCTAAAAGTTATGACTATTCCCTGGTGTGGCTGCAGAAGAGAAGTTGAAGACGACTTTTACAAGAGCTTGTGGCCTGTGGCATTGGCGGTCAACACCAGATTTTTAAAAGGCATGCCTTTATCCTTCAAATACTGTTGGATAAAACATTTTTCGAAACACTCATTGAGTTACTAACATGGTAATCCAGGCTTTATTATTTGTCATCTAATGAACTAGAAGTTCCTTTACTTTGACACCTTTTAATGCTCGTGGTCGGAATGATCGATTAACTATGAAAGGTTTTTAAAATACGATTTCCTGAGACATTGCTGCAAAGCCAAAGCGTAATGCGATCTTCTGCCAATTTGAAACCTCTAGCAATCTTTTCCGTTCTAGACACAAATGTTCTGCTTGACATTTTCTGCCAGAAAATGCCGGTTTCGTCAGTGTTCAATATTTGATCGACGCCAATTGTCCAGAGTTTATTATTTCTTATATTTCATTTATAATAACAAAAAACTCTATTATGTTCAAGGATCTTATCGCCTATAACACAGTTAAAAATCAAGTCAAAATATCCTTAACGAACAGAGAGAAATCCGTTTCTCCCTAAATACAGACCCCGCCCTTTTCTATTCTCAATTACGCAATAGTTTGACTAATACGTCGGGTAATTAAAAATACTTCAATATACCTTGAATTTTGTTAATCAGCCGATGGCTATTCGCTTGCCTGCTATCCTCTTCCCCCTTTTTTTATTAATTTTTCCGTATGACTAACAGTTGGTTAGGATTATCAATAGATCAATTTTTATTGCGTAGTTTTTGTCCCTTGGTCTTAATTATCCTTCTTTAATAGTACTTTCCACGTGCATTGCTTTTCTACAACACTTATCTATTCGGAAGATTAATCAATAATAAAAAATTGTTAAATCTATAAGTCTGAGCAAGACAAATGATCTGTGGATATATACAGCGTGTTCATCCGAATAGTTTACAAATTTTTTTGCCACCATTTTGGTGAATATTAATGTTGACAATTCATATATTTGTCAGTCGTGAAGAACATATACGCGGCAAATTGATTGTGGAAAGATATTCGATTGAACAACGCGTTTTAATAGTGTACATCTTTTACACAAGTTTGATCATCAATCATATCAATCATTAAGAAAATTACGTGAAAGTTTCGAAATACAATTTACCCGGATTATCAAAGATTTTGAAGAACGAGGGAATGTGGTAAATAAGCCAAAGTGTGTACAACAACCTATAGTCAGAAAACCAGAAAATATTGCTGCTGTAAGTGAAAGTGTACAAGATAATCATGCGACATCAATCAGACACTAACCAATATTTTGCATAGACTTAGATTTATTCCCATATACAATTCAATTAACACAAGAGCTGCTACCAAGAGATCATTTGCAATGATTTACGTATGCAAGTAAGACGCTGTTGTTTGACAAAAACAATTCGGATTTTTTTGAAAAATTAATTATGAGTGACGAAGCTCCTCTTCATTTAAGTGGACATCTAAACAAGCATACCAGCCCAATCTGGGAAGTAGAGAAATCACAAATAATTCATCAATCACCATTGCATCCATTGAAAGTGAACGTAGTTGGGCTAAGAGGGTTCATTGTACCATATTTTCACGAAAATTCGAATAGTTCAGCTGCCAAGTTACTGGCGAACGTTATCGTTATACGATAAGGGGCTTTTTTAGGCCAGAATTGCATGCCAATGGTTTGGTAAATCTGTGTTTCCACATTGTTAGAGAAACCATGGGATTGTTACGAGAATTGTTTCCACAACAGTTAATTTCGAAATTTGGTGATAGGGATTGTCCTACACGGTCACCTGATTTAGCTGCTTCCAATTTCTTTTTATAAGGGTTTTGTTTCTTAAATCAGTATGATCAAACTTAGTTAATTTTTTGCATTTAAATTTTTTTTTAAATCTATGGTCCCAGGCACTTCCGGTGTATAAAGAACTAACATTTAAACGTTACATTTAAACCGCATTTAGAGAACGACAATAGATTTTCTGGCCTTGACAGCACACTAACCTTCACGCTGTTAACATACCAAAGTGTAATCAATCTGAAATAAGACATTATGTTTATTAACAACCATATAATTTGCCTTAAAATAAATAAATTTACACATTTGTTCAAATCGCGCGTTACAAAAAACCAATGATAAAAAAACCGCGAATATCTTTATTATTTATGTACAGGTAAACGCGCAACCACCTGTGTTTCTTGTGTATTGTGTGAGAATCGACGCTTCAATTATAATTATTAATTTTCATCGCATTTATATGTATATTTAATATTTCAACTAATTTGAAAACCATTTCAAGCATATACAATTTCTGTTGGAACACATTAACTTCCATTAAATAGATTTTGTTTTTTTGTTCGATGAATTAACCACCATAATTAAAACACAAGAGACGTTAGCGAGCGCGAGTGAGATTTATCCACTTAATTTATTTAAATTATACTGTTTCCGAATATAGTTGAATCCAATTTTTTTTTTATCAGATCGAAATGATTACCCCCGTAAATTTAATGACATTATAATGGACGATTTGAATGATATGGCATAAAATGATTGAGTGGTTTGAATGTGTATCGGCCAATTGTATTCAAAAATAATATGTATTAACATTTTGATTTAGACAAAAGTGTGAGTTACGAGTATTTATGTTGATGCTGGTTAGTTTTGTATCAAGCGGCACTTGTAAAAATTTGTACACAATAAACTATTACCATCTGTTCCCTCAAGAGGGATACTATTTTTTTCTACAATACGCAATCACTCAACGGCAGTTAATTTTAAAACCGAAAAACAAATATCTCATTCATATAAATGTTACACAAATAAAGCCATTTAATTACGTGATCTCATCAATAAATTAAAACTGATTGAATCAAAAATAACATAAATTTACACTCAGCTCGTTTACAAACCACACAACAACAGCAACATCGCCAGCATCAAAAATTCCACTTTTCCCCATTGAAAAATTAGAAAACATGAATTTGTACAAATTTTTTCATTCTTCCGATGTGAACAGACAAAAAAAAATTGATATTCGGGATTTTTTTTTTATTTTCATTTTGTTGGGAATATTACAGCTGTTAAATTTCCATCATAACACTTGTTCCTAAAATGTTTTAAATAAAGATGATAAAAAAAATATTTGGAAATGTTTTTTACTTCGATTTTTCTTTTTTTGGGTTTTTCATATTCCAATTCAATAAATTTCAGAGATTGATTTATGGATGGTGAGAGAAACAGATAGTCAAGGTAAAGAACATTTTATTGTAAAGTGTATACTCGTAAGTAACTCGACTTAATTTCAGAAAATTGATTTATTTGGGTACGTCGGTGGCCTCCGTTATAAAAATTAACCATCAAAATGTCAAAAAATACGACTCTGGGGAAATTTATTTTCTGTGTCTCAAAATTCTACCGCAGTATACATGTCGTACAGAAACATAACAGATTTTTTGTGCCTGCTTTATTAAGTTAATTAAAGAAATGTTGAGGACGTTGGGAAGTACAGAAGGGTTTCAAAAGTATTAAATCATATAAGTTTTAATTTTTCGAAGTTTTTCGACACTTTGATGAAATTCGACTTGTCCGGTTTCTCGACATACTACAGACAAAATTTTCATCAGTAAAAATCTAGGGGTGCGCTGGTTATACAAACTCCACCCTGGGTAACAATCCACAAGCTGCACCCTGGGTAACGCTAAAAGTATAACGCGGGTACGGGCGCGGTAAAACCCAAGCTACGTGCCTTGATTGGGAAATACCCATGGCAAATCTTGAAGCGTCAGGCTGGCAGTAGGTATAAAATGCTAAGGGAAGGAACCCGAGATCTACATATTCAATGGAGTCAACTAACCAAAACAAAGATATGGTGCAGGGAATCGGATGCCCAGTACCGGCGACTCTCGGGAGTGGGCAAGCGGGCTCCCAGTCCTCGAAATCTAGTGACCGCAATGATGTAGTGATTCAAAGCTTGGTTACTACACCATATACAGCTACAAGCAATACCACTAAAGTTGTCAAGCTGGTGGGTGGTCCAGTACGGCTGACGGAATTAAAAGGACCTTTATGGAATTGAACAATCCTTTCTTAAAAAGAGGTATGGAGACAAGATCACCTATAAAACCGTCTACCGCAAGTTCTGTTAAACAGTCACTTTCTACTTCAATGTTGAATATAGAACCAGAGTAGCGACACAAGCCTTAAAGAGCACTAAATGCAATGTTCAATTGACACAAACTGGCAGCGATCGCTATATTAAGGTAAAACGGTAAAGGGATAGTCCAAAAGCAGAAAAACTACTGATAAGTAAGAAATCGAACGTCGAAAAATTCAAACTACCGCTAAACAACCGATTTGAAACGTTCATCGAAAAGGATGCGGAAGAGAGAGAAATTGTAAATGCAAATACTCAAGAACAGGCAAATCGAAACTACAAGCCACCTCCAATCTACTTACGCGAAATAGGTACGCACAAGGTAGTGCAAGAACTCAAATCAAGCGTGCTAATAAATGGAAAAACGTTTCACGTAACAAATTTACTTCGAGGCAATATACACGAAGTAAAAATTCAAACACAATATGACGTCAACGACTATAGAGAGGTCATTAATTTTTACGATTCTCACAACAGAAATTATTATACACACCGATTGAAGTCTTCAAAGGGTCTCTCTTTCGTTATTAAAGGCATCGATGTCCAAGTTGAAACAACCGAAATCCAGACTGCGCTTGTTGAAGATGGATTTAAGATACAGAATTTATATAGAATCATGAACCGCTTGAAGCAACCACAACCAATGGTCAAAGTTGAACTGGATCCATCCGAAAGCATTTTGAAAAAGGGAAAGTTATCCAATATATAAACTAAAGTACCTCATAGACAGAAGCATAACTGTTAAAGAACCAAAGAAAAGGTCCGGACCAATACATTGTTTAAACTGTAAAGAATATGGTCACTCAAGGACATATTGCTAGTTGATATCAGTATGCGTCATATGCGGGGAACTACACCAAACCAAAAGTTGCCCAAAACCAAAAAACTCTTCAACTGAAAGGAAATGCAGCAATTGCGATGCAAACCACACTGCAAACTACCGAGGGTGCCCAGTCTACATAAATATTAGTCAATTGTCACGTCCCAGGAGGCAGTATAAAACTACAGCAGATGCGCAGAATAATATACCTCCGCATACGCCAAATGACTCTCGTTCGCACAGAACACCAACCGGCAAACCAACATACGCAAGCGTTCTTCAAGGTGAATCCTCAAATGTTGAACCTACCCTGAATAACTGCATGCAAATGATGATGCAATTAATGACAACAATGCAAAATATGCTACAAAATCAAACCACTATGATCCAGAAACTAGAATGGCTCCGATAAACTAACTGAAGATATGCCACTGGAACGCAAACGGTATAAGCCAACACAAACTTAAATTAGAACATTTCCTAGCTAAACACGAAATTGATCTTATGTTAGTTTCGCACTTAACCGATAAACACAATTTCAGAATTAATAGTTACGAAGTTTATGATACAAAACATCCCTTGGGGATTGGAGAAGTCAAGGAGGAACTGCTTTAATTATAAAAAAATGGATTTGCCATTATGTTCTAAATGAATATAGCACTGAGGAAATTCAAGCAACCTCCGTGTGTGTTGACCTCGACAAAAAAAGCTTAGTCATCGCTCCAGTATATTGCCCTCCAAATAATAACGTTTCAGCAGATATTTAAAAACGATTTTTTGCAACCCTGGGTCAACGTTTTATGGTCGCCGGCGACTTTAATGCCAAACATACCTACTGGGGTTCAAGATTGACTACTCCAAAAGGACGTCTATTAATAAATGTTATACAAGAAAACCACTAAGATGTTGCGTCGTGTGGCGATCGTTCGGCAAATCCTAAAACATCTGCAAGGTTGGGCCGTGTATCCAGGACTCCTACCAGATTCCTACATTACCGATCTCTCTGGGAGTGGGAGGGGAGTTTTGTGAGGTTTTCACACCTTGTATGAAAATTAATATTGGGAGCACTGTTATTACATATTAATGTCCAAGAATTTACATTTTGAACGAAGCATTTTAGAAATTGCCCCGTTGATGGTAATTAAATATATTTTATCTGTAACTTACTTATATACCATGTCTTGGAGTAAACACTAACATTGAGGAATTAATTTTACTATTTTATGGAGCCTTCTTATTGGTTATCCTTATTCTTATTGGTTGCGTTCTGCAGATCAAATCGTGTAACATAAAACTGTACAAATCAATAAACAAAGAATTTTATAATCGCTGAGAAAACATTGCCCTAATTGTTCGAAATTGTAATTGATGCGTCTGCAAGTACACGGCCGATACTGCAATATCTACCTTTAGGAACGTAATTAAAATTTAAAAAGCATTTGCGCTCTACAAAACTAAAATCTCATTTAAATATCACGTGACCAGATCAAATATATTATAAATTTTTTTTTAAACTTTTTTATATCCATTCATCTTAACTTAATTCTTCTATCTGATGCAAAATGCAAATAAATAAAATAAATAATTATTTTTTGTGGAAAGATTTAATTTATATAACAAAAAAATTGCGAAAATCCAACAACACATGTATAGGTATATCATGACTACCTAGTGTTTGACCATTTTGTGTATATTCTGGATTTTTAAATTAATTTTATTGCCACCTCTTGAATGTAATTTACATTTATACAGCCGGTGTTATCGCTGTTTACGATCGAATTCTTTAGATGGTTAGTAAGGAAATTTAATCGATTGCTGCGTATAATTTGGTATAATTGACGAAAGATGTGAAATATACCGCGCCATCAAATCACAACGAAAAAAAAAACTCTTTCCTGGCTGCCAAATAGCTCACTGTTTGATTATTTCTCGTTCTTCGTTACTTTATCTTCCTGCGTATAATTCAAATATTAATCAAAGAATTTGATTAATATTTACACAAATCCTCCTTCTTCTCACACTCCATATATACAAATCATGACGAATGTGGTAAGTAAATGCCCTATGTGTCATAACCATAATTGATCATAATAATTCATCATATTAGGTATTTTATTATTAAAATATCGATCCCAATATATAATGTACAAAAAACAACAACAAAACAAGGTAATAGATACCTACAATTAAATCTAAACGACTACCACAAATCATATCCATTTTCTTCATTTCTCAACTTTAATTTGATTAAATTCTTTTGAATTTATCATACTTCAATTTCGTCTACAAACCATATAATGTTGTGTACACTAATCACATATCATCGTACATGTAGTTTATATACTCGTATACCATCCATCCGTCCATCTCCAACCATATACAGATATATTTTATATGGTGGGTCTGGGTATGAGACGTAGTGGTGCGGATATCATAAACAGAGAATGTTAACCACAAAATATTAAAAATATTCAACTGTACAAAGAAACCTTTAAAGATGGATAAATAAAAATACGAAATCTTCTATCTTCCAGATATGTAAATCTTGAGATTTTAATGCTATATATCTTTTTGTTTTATTTTATGTACGAAGAATTAAATTGTTAATTTATATATCAATATTCGTCTTACGTGTTTTGTATTATTTCATTACCTTTATGTATACAACAAAATGGAGAAATCAAATTCCCTCCGACTGTCACAATCACAGTAAATCGAAAATTTGATTTGATAATATACGAAAAACGATTTGCTCCTTTGTGGAAATGGAAAAGTTTAATTGAATTGATCCAGAATAAACAATGTAGGAAAATTTATTTTCATTTTATTTATACCTTTGATATATTTCAGTTCGTTACCGATGTATGTGTGTTACTGAATAGTAGTTTGAAACTTTCTGTCTCAAACTCCTTTCATTAGTCCTTTCATTAGGTAATTCGATTTTAATATAAATGTATTCTCCTTTAATATATCTAGTTGCCACTGTTACTGCTTCCACGACGACCAACATGTTTTTTCAATATTTCAGTCAGAAAAATAGGAGTGTTCATTGCTATCAGTCAGAAAAATAGGAGTGTTCCATGTCATCGTTGAAACGGAAACCAGACAAACCATCACCATTTTACCCATTATCTGGGTAAAAATGAATGATTGGCAAGCAAGTTGTAACTTATGCGAGCAAATAAATTGTAAAGTCAAGAATTTTTAAATTTTAAAAATCGTTAACCCTTATAGCTATGGTATGGAAGAACGAAGCTAATGAAAGGTTACCGAACAATTTGAGAAGATATCTTCTCCCTATTATATTCTACGTGCGAAAAAAGCTGATAGTTTTGTTATTCATTCGTTAAGGATACCTAATTTCATTTTCAATTTCAATTCCAATTCCAATTCCAATTCCAATTCCAATTCCAATTCCAATTCCAATTCCAATTTCAATTTTAATTTTAATTTTGATTTCAATTTCAATTTCAATTTCAATTTCAATTTCAATTTCAATTTCAATTTCAATTTCAATTTCAATTTCAATTTCAATTTCAATTTCAATTTCAATTTCAATTTCAATTTCAATTTCAATTTCAATTTCAATTTCAATTTCAATTTCAATTTCAATTTCAATTTCAATTTCAATTTCAATTTCAATTTCAATTTCAATTTCAATTTCAATTTCAATTTCAATTTCAATTTCAATTTCAATTTCAATTTCAATTTCAATTTCAATTTCAATTTCAATTTCAATTTCAATTTCAATTTCAATTTCAATTTCAATTTCAATTTCAATTTCAATTTCAATTTCAATTTCAATTTCAATTTCAATTTCAATTTCAATTTCAATTTCAATTTCAATTTCAATTTCAATTTCAATTTCAATTTCAATTTCAATTTCAATTTCAATTTCAATTTCAATTTCAATTTCAATTTCAATTTCAATTTCAATTTCAATTTCAATTTCAATTTCAATTTCAATTTCAATTTCAATTTCAATTTCAATTTCAATTTCAATTTCAATTTCAATTTCAATTTCAATTTCAATTTCAATTTCAATTTCAATTTCAATTTCAATTTCAATTTCAATTTCAATTTCAATTTCAATTTCAATTTCAATTTCAATTTCAATTTCAATTTCAATTTCAATTTCAATTTCAATTTCAATTTCAATTTCAATTTCAATTTCAATTTCAATTTCAATTTCAATTTCAATTTCAATTTCAATTTCAATTTCAATTTCAATTTCAATTTCAATTTCAATTTCAATTTCAATTTCAATTTCAATTTCAATTTCAATTTCAATTTCAATTTCAATTTCAATTTCAATTTCAATTTCAATTTCAATTTCAATTTCAATTTCAATTTCAATTTCAATTTCAATTTCAATTTCAATTTCAATTTCAATTTCAATTTCAATTTCAATTTCAATTTCAATTTCAATTTCAATTTCAATTTCAATTTCAATTTCAATTTCAATTTCAATTTCAATTTCAATTTCAATTTCAATTTCAATTTCAATTTCAATTTCAATTTCAATTTCAATTTCAATTTCAATATTTAAATATTTCAATCACACTCCTGAAATTTTATTTTTTGCCATATAACATTTGTTATTTCATTTGAGACACGTCAGAGCAGGATGGTTATATAAAAAAAGCTTATGGCTTACTCATATCACAACATAAAAATCCCAAATCATCTGTTTATTTATGTGCGCGGTGACAACCTATGTGACGACTTAATTTTGTGCTTTTAAAATTATTAATTAAAATTCATTAAAATAATAAAAAAAATTATAAAATAGTTAGTGGTTTATGTAGTAGTGCGTGGTAGTGCATCATTTGATAATTAAAGTTACAAACAATTTTAACACTAGAACTACGAACCGGTCAAAATGACCGGTTGCATCATTTATTTATAACTTTTCCTCTTTAATAAAAATCATAACATTAACGTAAAATATTAAATAAGACAAAGAGGAAATGTTATAAATAAATGATGCAACCGGTCATTTTGACCGGTTCGTAGTTCTAGTGTTAAATAAAATGAAGTGTCTTGTGAAATGTTGCTTAATGTGCATCGAAAAATTCGAAAAAGAATATTTTACCAGCTATAAGTGTTTATATAAAGTAAAATGTAAATTATGTTAAGAAGCTAGTGATTTGTGGTAAATTTATCCTTACTTTAAGCACAGAGTATGAAAATTTATACAGAGTAACGAAGCCGAGGAAAAAATTTCATCAAAAAATGCATGGGTTACGCAATTTAAATCGATCATACAATACACATACGCAACATTTTTTTATTTTTTGAGTATTGAATATTGTCATACTCGTGGCTATTTATAGAAAACGACAAAAATTACTTTAAATAAAAATGCGTAAATGTGTTTTTAACACAATTAAATTGCGTAACCCATGCATTTTTTTGATGAAATTTTTTCCTCTGTTTCGTTACTCTGTGTTATTTTTCATACTCTTTGCTTTAAGTTATAAATCAGAAAAAATTATTATTATTTTTTTTTTTTATTTAAATTATTACAACTGAATACAATTCATCTAGTAATTTTTCTTTCTTAATTTAGTCACTTGTGAATGAGACGAGGCCCATTGGCCAGCTCCATTTATAGGTTCTTTACTGAAGTAGTCTTTGCTCTGGTGTCCTTAATCCATTAAATCAATTGGTTTCGTTCTCTGCAATCGTATTCCTGCATGTGAAGTGTCCAACATACCACGAAGCTCTGCATTTACGTGTTGATAGATACGTTGTCCATGAATTACTGCAAATTTTTTTATTTCTTCTTGAACCGTCGGGATATTTAGGTCCCTATGAAGGTCATCATTCCTAATGTACCACGGAGCGTTAACTATACCACGTAGCACTTTGTTTTGAAAAGTTTGTATTATTTTGGTGTTGGTTTTTTTTGTACAGCGCCAGAGCTGAATTCCTTAAATTCCTCCATACAGGCTTTAGCACCTGTTGATACAATAGCAATTTATTTTCGGTGGACAATTCCGAATTTTTCCCGAGAATCCAATACATTTTGCGATATTTGATATTAAGCTCATCTTTCTTCTTTTTAACGTGCTCTTTCCATCTGAGCCTGGTATCTAAGGTCATCCCAAGATATTTAGCATTATTTGCATACGGAATCTGCAGACCGTTAATGATTACAGGTTTGTAACTGACTTTTAGATTGGTGAAATTCATATGTGTGGATTTCGATTCATTGAGATTGATTTTGTCACATGCTTTTTGGAGTTTCGTTGTCGATTCCTCGATAGTGTCTCCTACTGAGAGAACTGCAGTGTCATCAGCAAATGTTGCAATGGTAACATCGTTTAATTGAGGTAAATCTCTGGTGTATAGCAGGTAAAGAATAGGTCCCAAAACACTACCCTGCGGGACTCCTGCCCTGAAAAAAAAAAAAAATTTAATAAAACAATTTTTGTTATTGGCGTGGGGTTCTTATATTGTTTTTTTGTTTTTGTAATCCCGTTGATTTTGACTCACTTGACAGCTGCTTTCATTCATTCTTTTTAATTTATTCTAATTCTATGATTTTAATATTCTAACATTTCAATATTTCAATAATTCAATATTTCTATATTTCAATATTTCCATATTTCAATACTTCAATATTTCAATAATTCAATATTTCAATATTCAATATTTCAATATTTCAATAATTCAACATTTCAATATTTTAAAATTTCAATATTTCAATATTTCAATATTTAAATATTTCAATATTCTAATATTTCAATATTTCAATATTTCAATAATTCAATATTTCAATATTTCAATAATTCAATATTTCAATATTTCAATAATTCAACATTTCAATATTTCAATATTTCAATATTTCAATATTTCAAAATTTCAATATTTCAATATTTCAATATTTCAATAGTTCAATATTCTAATATTTCAATATTTCAATTGCGGTCTTACTTTGGTACAAGTTAATTCCATTCTGGTATAGAATTAATTTGTGTTCAAAGTAACAACCAAAGATATTTTTTAATTTATTTTTATTAGTTGGTAACAATTACATTTTGAATTTGAAAACAACGTAAAAACGCAACTTAATATATTCAATTGAATAGTAATGTGCTAGAACATTATTGAATATTATTACAAATCATAACTAATTTTTCGTCTTGTTAAGAAAAATTCGATGTCAAAATAACAAAAATCACTTTTAAAAATATAAAAAAAATTGCCAACATTTAAAAATAAAAGTATTCAATAAAACTGCTCTGGTGGTGAACATTAAAACTACATATAGAATAGAATAATTCTATACCAACAGAAAAGTTGGTTTAAAATAATTCCATATCGGAATTACATATATGGGATTGTTGTTGTAAATTTCTCAAAGTAAGACTGCAAATATTTCAATATTTCAATATTTCAATAATTCAATATTTCAATATTCGAAAATTTCAATATTTCAATTTTTCAATATTTCAATATTTCAATATTCTAATATTTCAATATTTCAGGGGGTCGGCGATTGAACGTCGTAGGAAAGACGTGTTTTTTTGTCTCTCCTCTAAAAAATTAAAAATAAATAGTTTAAATGTGTTTTAATTAACTAATTAATTAAATAATATATATCTAAGTGTTCATAGACATAAATAATATATTGTGTGATTTAAAGAATTTTGAAGCCGTATTAAGATACATATTGAATAGTTATACTATATTAATTTGTGTGTGGTGCGCTTGCAATGGCGTAGAATATGTATATTACAATTTCGTTTATATGTATTTTGATACCGTTGTTTAAATGCATCATACGCATTGTATGTATGTAATTTTTCAATATCTATAGGACTTTTATGATTCCAGAGGATTAATAAGATAAGTGTTTTCTCATTTTTTCCATTGTTTTAACACGTTTTAATACATATATTTATTATTAACATATATTTTTCCAAATAAATTATAAGTATATAATAAAATGATTACTGTATTCTATAACTCATAAAGGTGTAGAGTACTAGTATTCTCATGGTGGTAGTATTGTTTGAGTATTGTTTGTGCCAGAAAGTGTTTTTCAATTCTGTTATTCTGTTTTGTTACACTCGATAACAATTTTTGTTTTTCTTTTTGTGACGATTGTTTTTCGTTGGTACTTTTGAATTCTAACTTTTGTTTTTTATATTTATTTACTCGTACGATGTACCATATACATTATATTTTGTATGGAAATTAGTATTGGAGGTGTATAGCGGAGCGGGATATAATGTACATTTCAATACCACCGAAAATGTGGTTTTACAATGTATATACAAAGCTTGTTATTTGCTTTCGGCTGTGCTTTGTATGGATGTGTATGTATTGATTACGAACGAAAAATATACAAGATCAGGGGACTTTTGTTTTCATTTTGTTTTATTTATATCATTACATAATTATTATATTTTTACTTTTTGTGCTTGGTAGTGTAAATGTTTTCTATATGAAAAAAAACGATTCAATCATTGATTTTTTTGCTTTTTCATTTCATTTTGTGTGATCAATTTACACAGGGCGGTGGATGTGTATTGCGATAAATTTTCTTTTATATTGATGTTAACGGGCGATCGCTGAGTTTTCATCTATTGGGATTGGGAAATAACTTTATGGGTTGCAGTGTGTTGGTTTTTTATTCTAGAGAAGCGGGTAGCGAGCACTCCTGGATCTAATTACATATTTTTCTTGGTACATTTTACTAAGATTATTTATGAAAATGATTCTTTCCACATTTTGATTTCAGAAATTAACTAATTTTACTAATTCCTACCTCCAATTATTCACCGTTTGAGTATTAAATTGTTATATTTATTATGTTTTATATGATGAGCAATTTAGAGTTATCAAGGTTTATCAGGGGCTGCATGAATTAAAGGCTTCTGAATTGAAGGGTTTTTTCTGAATTAAAATAAGTGTTTTTGATTCGCTTTGGGGATGAATTAAAATCGGAGTTGAAGAAGAAATGAAAGAGGATGAATAAGGCGAATTTGGGCGGGGCATTTCTTAATTCATTTTTAAAATGAATTAATATAAATGTTTATAGAATGATAAAGCCTTTTTTATTTATATTTATATTTTATAACTAATCAATGTAAATCCATGCAACTATTATTTTCAATAATGAAAATTTTTTGGAATTTAAATTTTAATTTTAAATAGAATGTGCCATTTTTAATTCATTTTGAAGGTGAGTTAGGATACGTGTTTTAAAAATGAAATAGTATAAGCCTTTGTTAATTCATTTCTGAGTTTTCTCCTTTTTCTAAATCGCTTTTTTTTATTCATAATTTTAAGTTAAAATATGAATTAAAATAAGTCGCTGGTGTTCATACAAAAAGCAACTTTTTTGCTTAATTTTTGAGAACTTTCTTGATTCGACCTTTTTTATTTCGGTACCCCTTTATCAGGTGTTTATTATTAATACTGTATTGCAGTTCCTGATTAAGCTAATTTATTTAGTTCTAATGAATATTTTTGATTACAGAAGAATTTTAAAGCCGTAATGACTACTTTTTTATTATTTGCAGCTTTATTATTTTGTAAGCGTCGAGGAATAAATACTCTTGGGATAAATAAGTTTTTGCCTGAACAGCTAATATATATGATTTTTTGCTATTATTGACATTTTTCCATTTAGCTAAAGGGAATTATTGTTGTGTAGCATTGCTTTTAGAGTAAGATAATTACGGTTAATTGAAGAAAAATGTCCACTAATTAAAAAGAGTCATCTATTATTTAACTCATTAACTATAATTTAATATAATAAAAGAATCTGGAGGTTCAGATATAGATATAGATATAGATGGAAGTGGAAGCTGAGTCTTTTAAGCTTCATAACAAATAAGGCTATTTACCTTGGATTAGAATAATATTTAATCATTGTTAATACTAATGAAATTTTATTTCTTATTTTAATTTAATTTAATTGTATATTTAAGATTTAATTTGTCTCACGACAATTGGTTTATTTTAATAGATTAAATGACTATGGCAATGACTATGGCTATATGTAACATTGAAGTGTCGGTGGAGGGAAACTTTATGGGTTGACTTATTTTTTGGCTTGCAGGCTATACAATAAAATTTATAATCAGACAAATATTGATACATAGATGTTTTTTGTATTTTTGGGATCAATGGCACTTCTTTAATTAAATTATTTTCTAATAGCTACTTATTACTAATTCTGTCATCTTACAGATTCCTGATTAGCTTAATAGTTTTATTGTAATGGGTTAATTATACATATTCATTATTGATATATTACCTTTTAGATTCAAGATTAGCTATTTTTGAAACCAGATGTCTTTGTTTCATTTTTATTTTTATTAATAAACATATTACAATAGTTTATTAGGGATTGTAAGGTTATCCGTTGAAGAGGGGATCCATCCGTTTGAAACTACAATATTTGGATTTTATTTATTTTATTTTATTTGTTTTACGACAATCAAATTATAATTAATTTAGTTATAATAATCATTACATTACATTACATTACATTTATTCTATTCAAGAATAATTTAAATATATCGTACAAAATAATGATTCTCTAACGCATAATAATGACATTTTATTTCAGGAAACTTACTCGTACCATTAAGATGCCAACATTATTGATTATCAATTTTTTTAAAATGCTATAATAAAGGTGTGTGGAGGGCCTGGCGTCGCGTTATTGTAAATTGATATAAGGAAATGGTATTAAATAAAATTTCATCACTCATAATAATGAAATTTTATTTCAGGACATTTACTAATTAATCAATTACTTTTTAGGATGTTGATTGCTGATTATTTATATGCCGAAGAACAAAAATAATTGTGCCGTCTTGTGCTTTACTAACTATTGAGGTGTCTGTAACCGGGTCAAGTCTATCATACCTAACAACCTTTCCTATCCCTCCATCTTGTTATATGTAAAAGGGGTGTACGGTTGGCCTGGCGTATCCGGGATCCTTGCTTAGTCTTGGCCGTACATTCTAATCAATCAATCAATCAATCAATTCTAATATTTCAATATTTCAATAATTCAATATTTCAATATTTAAATATTTTAATAGCTGTGTTGCTTTCAAAAGATTACAACAACAATTGCATTGTATTCAAGCCGATTGTCTTAGAATGTTAAGAAAAAAAATTTTAGGATTAGGGGAAATAAAATCATCATATGGTTATGGTGTTTACCGCAAGGCGTTCATTTTTCTTGAAAAATTTATCTTGTAGAATAATTTAACATTTGTTATTTGATAGCAAAATACCGAATTTAATTTGTTCTATTTCTTGAAATAAAAAAAAACTAAATTAAATATTAAGAAAATGAACCAACACAGAAAATTTAAAACGCATTAAAAAATTAATTCCAATTGTTGTTGCTTTCACATTTCTTAGCGAAGCTAAGCGGATTTGCGAAAGCATCACTACTAATAATTCAATATTTCAATATTTCAATAATTCAACATTTTAATATTTCAATACTTCAATTTCAATAACGCAATAATTCGCATAAGGCAACTATACACACAAAATTCATTTTTTTAAACCGAATCCATATAACGCAATATTTTTGATTTATCCTTTCTTCTCTACGAATTAGATATACATAATAATCAAAAATATGTATATGTACTTGTGACGTGAGAATCATTTTATTATGCATAATATTTTACAAAATTTAAGTTAAAACTAATAATTAATATTAAAAAGGACATACCAAATTCACAAAACAGAAAATTGATTCAGAAAAATATGAGATAAGTGGATATTTTCTCTTTCAATTACAATTTCAATTTCAATCCTAGTTGAATTTTTCTTTTTTGCTCCTAGCCTTAGGGTTAATTATGCAATGCCATTAAACATTTACGAGTATAACAATCCAATTTGGAACTATTGTGGTAATTCCCCGTGAATAGGGAATTGGAGAAAGAATTTATAAGTAATTTTTGATCAAATATTTTGTTCCGGCCTACTGAGGATTAAAGTTTTATGTAAATGTTTATAAATTGCACTAATTTTTCCATATCAAAATTTTGAGGGAAAAATATTCCCAATTTAATTTTGTTTTCAAAAAAAAAATAGCAGAATAGTGCCACTAAGGGGCTTGATTATTAGCAAAGACCTGGTCGCACTATCAACGTAAAATTCAAAATTTTTCGCGTCAGCAACTTCTCAAAACTTCCAAAGCCTCGTCATGGCCTTTCTTGATAAGTTTATTTCTCAAACTACGCCATATTCAAAATTTCCATAGTGACAAATCGGATAATTCTCAATTTTTGTTTAGTTCGATTTGAATAAAGATGCGATCGTCAAATGCTTTAAATCAGAAAAATGTATGCCTATGTACGCAGCTGAAATGAAATGAAATTTCACATAGTCGTACAAAAGTGAGACAAGCGAAACAAAAAAAAAATTCACAGCTGAATTGTATATTTCAGTACGCAGTTTAGCTAGTGAAATTGGTATTTTTCGTATTGCAATATAGATGTCTCTGTTAAATTCTACACATTTTCCACTGCATTTATATCTGCGCTAGTATGATAAAAGTATACTAAAGGTCGGTACGCAGCTCGAGCCAAACTAAATTTTAACGCGGTCTCCAAAAAGATACAGATAAAAAACGAGCTACACAAAATGTATATAGATAAGTTTTGACATTTCTCCAATTTGTTAATTTTTTCTTTTTTTTTTAATGGGGCCTAGCTTTTGAATATCAAAAAAAAACTTGTAAGATCTTGGTGTTTTTTTTTTAATTAATTAAAAGTTTTTTGTTATTTTTGTATTTTATGAGAAAATTAAATGTTTTTGTAAAAGTGAATTTGTTATATATTTAAATTTCTTGAGAATAGAATATAAACTTTACAGTAATTTATAGTTTTCATATTTGTGTTAAAAGTACATATATAAACATATATTAAATAAATATATAAAAAAAAGTGTCGATCAAAAATGAATTCCAGCGACGAACAAAATCTTATAATTGGAGCCACATCACTTGTGGTACAAATGATGGAGGAAAGCGCTGAATGTAGTAAACCTGCCCGATCCAGAGTAGATCCATTTTTACAAAGTCGAGGAAAATATGTGTGCTTTAATACTAATGTACGAACAAAATATGATTGTTGTTATATAAAAATAACTAGCTGAGTTACCCGGCGTTGCACGGGAGGTATATAAGCATGAGTTGTATTTTCGAATATTTTGTAGAAAAAGTCTGGATAACTCAGTAGTTCCGGAGACGTAAGCTAGAAGAGGTTCAGGCGGATCATCCAGAGGAGGCAAATTCACTTTTCCATTTGAACAACACATTCCAGACGATACATTGTGAAACTTTAAAACATGACAATACAAACGAATGTTTTCCATTTGCCCAATTGAAACATTGTAATCATATAGTCTTTCTCATAATTGAATGCTGCTAACTTTAAATCAACCCTAAAAGTTTCTATAAATCGTCCATATCGTAACCGAGCGACTTCCAGCCGGGCCTCACGATGTTCAATGGTTTCAGTAGCTCTAGAAGAAGACAACCTGCTTCGAACGTTTGCAAGTCGTGTTTCGCGCTGTTTAGTTATTTCATTAGCTCTAGAAGAAGTTGTACTGCTTCGAACGTTTGCAAGTCGTATTTCATACAGCCAACCATGCTGCTCTAATGTTCTTCGATTTTGCAGTTACCTGCTCAATTGATCTTTTTTTCGGTGGCATTTTTAAGCAAAAATGAAACGTGTAGCTAATTAATCAGGACTGACGGGCATTCAAAACAGAAATTAGTATTAATTTATCAAAACGATTTTAATGTTCCCTTCGATACGTTTCACCGCGAACTGTGTTTGAAAATGTCTTTACGGAATTTTTTTAAGCAAAATCAAATGTTATCTACAATCAAAAAGTAATCATAGATTAACACGTTTATAAACTGAAAACTTAAATCTAATAAGAATGTATATTCACTTGAAATAATATTTAATACCTAGAAAATAATCACAAACAATTATTTTATTGCACTATAGCTAACTAATCGAGAATAACGTTATCCGAAACAAATTAATATTAATTTATTAAAAACGATTAAAACTACGTCCACTTCGATAGGTTTTACCGCGAACTGTGGTTGAAAATGACATTTCGAAAAACAAAAGAAGTTTTTTCAAACTAAGGCAATTTTACACGTACAATAATTTGAATCCAAGGATGTTTCTTGTAGAAGATGCTATTTTCAAATATATAAACGCTAGAACTTTTCAAAATAAATCAGTTTATACGTACAATATTTTTTAGTACCTTTCCTAGAATTGATTTTATGAAACAATCATTGATTATTTAAGTAATAAACTAAATCAAGTAATAAACTATTGGCGTTTAATATGAAACTACTATTTTCATTAAAAGCCGCCGGTTGCAATAGTGGATTAAAATAGAATGTTAATTATTTCTGAAGTTATGTGGAAATTAGAACTCGCTGACTATGGTACATTTCAAAACAGGATATGATAAATAGGATATCACTAAACAGTGCATGTCAAACCAGTAAAAATGGATTATTAGTATGGATAATATAAGTGTTCAGAGATTTGTCTTCAGTTAAAGTGATGAAATATTGTCTTAAATTTAAATTAATAAAATTAATTTGAATAATTAAATCAATTAGAGTAGAGGTATGATTTGTGTATAACAATCGCACGCTAGATATCCTTTTTGGTGTCTAAATTTGCGGCTAAGGCACTATTTCGGAGCATTTAAATAATTGTATCTATACATGTAAAAATGAATTCTCGATCCAGGGCAGACTTCTAGATTGGAGCATGTCACTAATTTCATATAACCCCTTTCCTTAGTCATTCCCGTCAACAAATCTTAAAAAAATTTAAATTTGAGAAAAAATTTGTACCACAGTCCCTAGACCCCGGGGTAGAGCCCCTTCAAAAGTCTCGTGGGCTTGGTTCTGAACATGTAACATATACATGGTAAAAATTTCATGATGATCGGTAAAGCGGCTAAGTCGGTATTTCAGAACAATCAAATAATTGTATCTTTATATGTATTAATGAATTTTTGTTCCAGGGGCGGACCCCCTGAATTCGAACATGTCTCTTATTTCATATAACCCCTTTCCAAAACTCATTCTCGTAAAAAAAATTAAATTTTTATAAAAAATTTGTACCATGGCCTCTAGACCCCGGGGTTCAGCCCTTTTCATAATATCGTAAGATTGGTCCTGAACATGCAACATTTGCATGGTAAATATTTCATGGCGATTGGTTGAGCGACTGAGAAGTCATTTTGGAATAATCAAATATTTGTATCTATACATGTAAAAATTAATTTTTGATCCACGGCTGGGCCCCTCGGATTCAAACATGTCAGTAATTTCATATAACCAGCCCCATAAACTCATTTTCGTGGAAAAATTTAAAGAAAATTAAAATTTTCGAAAACATTTGTACCGCAGCCCCTAGACCCCGGGGTCCAGCCCCTTCCAAAATATTGTAAGGTTGGTTCTGGATATGCAACTTGTACATGGTAAAAATTTCATGGCGATCGGTTGAGCAGCTGAGACGCCCATTCGGAACAAACAGGAACTCATTTTTATTTACGGTGCTGGGAAAAAAAATTGGGCAAACATATTTCATTGCAAATTGGAGTCTTTTTTTTTTTTTTTTACTAAAATTACAAAACTTTTGAACGCAATTGGCTTATTGGTTCATTTTAAATACATGTATCACGTAATTTTTTGAAAATATAATTTACCTGCAATTTAGGGGAAAAACCCCGAAAAATGCCAAAATATTCAAAATACGTTGATTGGAGTTAAAGTAATGGAATAAATTAAACACCTATTTTTAATATTTTGTTTTGTTTTTTATTGATTTATAAAAGTTCTATTTTTAATATTAATATTTTGGTGGACCGCCATTTGCTTTTATTACAGCGATACACTTTCGATTCATTGAATTTAATAAATTTTTCAAAGTCGTATGAGGTATGGACTCCCAAATCGTCATCAGCAAACTTTTTAACGCTTGAATCGATTCTGGGCGCTTTCTTGCTACTTCTAGCTTCATTATAGACCAAATATTTTGTTTGGGATTTAAGTCTGGACTATACGGGGGCCAGCTCAACACATCGATACTTCTTTCTTCGAAGTACTTTTTTACCTTTAAATGAAGAGTTAAGAAAAAAAACAAGTTTTTAACAAATTATTTATGTTTATCTGAAAGCCAATTTTTCTATCTACAGTTCAAATTTAATAACTCACAACTTTGGTGGTATGGCACGGATCGTTGTCCTGTTGAAAAAAAAATTTGCAAGTCTCACCAAAAAGCGTTAACACAGAAGGCTCCAATTCGTTGTGTAGGATCTGCAGGGGCTGCTGTAATGCTGGAACTAAGGAAGCACAATTGACCGGGTTCATTTCCAAAAAAGCATCTCAGACCATAACTCTTTCCGTTTTCGGTGGAAGTCTTAAAAGACATTCCTTGCCAAGACTCTCGCCTGGTTTTCTTCTTACGAGAATTCTTCAATCTACAATATGCAGCTTGAGTTTTGATTCATCGGGGAAAATCACATCATTCCACATCTCTGGAGTCCAAGAAACATGCTCCTGGGCCCATAGCGAAAGTTTTTTTTTCAATAGTAATGTGAACTCAGGCTTCTGGACTGGTTTAAGTGCTCTTAAACCAGGTTTAACAAGTCTTTTTCTCACTAAGCTGGCTGAAATTTGATTTCCCGTTGCTCGCTCTGGCGAGGTGCTTAGAGAGCTTAATAGTGGTTCTACTTCATGGCTGTGTCCTGATTGTCGCAGTAAATCGAACAGTTCCATCTTAGAGGATATTGGCGATGGCAGTCATAATCCTAATTTATTAAACGACAACCCAGCATTAAGTGATGTGGTTATCATACTTCAAGGGATGAAAAACCAGTTAGATGCTCTTGAAGCATCAGTAAGTTTCTGCTGCAAAGTACTGGATGACATGAAAATGTCAATAGAGAAGTTAACCAAGGATTCCGATAGTTGCACCCGTAGAATCTCTATTCTGGAAAATAAAGTGGATGTTCATGAAAATAAACTTAATTTAATTGAGGCACAGCTGGACATTAATTACCAAGAATTAAACAGTTCCAACGTTGTGGTTTGCGGAATTCCAACAAACCCTAAAGATGTCCATAAACTAATTGTTAAGGTCATTGGTGCAGTCAACATTCCTATCGCAAGTGACGATATAATTTCTGTGAAACAAATGGCACATAATAATGAATCGGCATCACAGCTGAAACATTAATACATTGTTAAATTAAATAACGTTGATATAAAAAACACAATATTAAACGCATTTCGAAAGAGAAAGTATATTTACCTACATCAACTTGGTGCGGAGTTTTCAATGGTGCCTCCTAATCATAAAATCTGGATACTTCATCATCTCACAAGGTTTCAGTCTCGCTTGTACCATATTTATTCTTTCAACGACATCAACCGTCTACTTAAAGCCAACGACTCATCCGTTGCAGCAGCAGATACTCCAACAATCATACCAAAGGATGTCATCTAAATTCACTACTAGCATAGTAACTATTGATTTATTATTCACTTTTTTATTTAGTTTTATTTTCCTAACTATTAACTTTAACACTTTTATTTCAATTTTTATTTTTAAAAATTCGTTTTCAAACATTTTTGACAATTCACTCTTGAATTCTTATTACGTATTTGTTTACCTAAATGTTGACATTTTATATGCAATTCAGCAGTATTTATATATTATTTTGTTTTTTTTTAATTCATTCTCGTACGGGTCTAGCTGTAAACGCTTATTTACTTTTTATTACCTATTTTTATCCCTGGTTGTAATCAACTTTAATCATACTATACAGTTTTTGTTTATTTTTTATTCATTTTCATTATTTTGTAGTTTTAAACGCTTAATAAGAATTCAGCATACTTTAAAGTGCATAACACACTACATCATTTTATTGCTTAGTATTATTCACCGTATATTGATATATAATATAATTTTTTTCTGCGCAGTAAGTTATTGTACTGTAGTTATCATTATATTTGCTGTGTTTTTTTATTAGCGCCCGATAGCTGTATCCGGAGCAGCCAATTTTCTATGTCAAAACTTATATTTAGCGCGCTATTATTGCATATAATTAATATATTTAACTCTAAACTAAGATTTTTCATTTAACTTTTAAGAAATCGATGAAAAAATATCTTGCTCTACTTATTTATCGGGAGCCGCTATCGGGAGCGCTATCCATTTCAATGGGAAATTTGAAAAAGCTTTTATTTTGTAAACCCCTAAAACCATTAGAAACTAAATCTTACAATAAAAATTTAAAACGCAGCGAAATGAATTTTTGTTTATAACGGCATGTCAAAATAAATGTCAATTAATATATTGCAGGTGATAAATTTTTGTTTTATTGATGAATTTAGTTTTAATTTTTATAGTACAGCGACACCAGTGAATAATAGCTGCAGTTTCAATAGAAAATTTTCATTTGGCTCCGGATAGTGCTCCAATATTAAAACACAGCAATTATTACATTATTCCTTTAAGATGCATTTTTTTCCTATTAATAATTATTTGTGTAATGGTTTTATAAGTATTAATCTTCTGATAATGGTTCTGTTTTTTTATCATTACTTTCTTGTTTATATCTCTTACTTTCGCTTGTCTTATGGTTGCAAGTTTAAATGTTTATTATTGTGGTTATGAGCTTTAAATCATTAAAATCCAAGTGCCACAACCTTTACTTAGAAAATGTTAATGATTATTCGGCAAATATTGATGTATCATGTTCAAATTATGTTAATCTAAATATACTTCAAATCAATATTTGGGGTATGAACGATCTAGCTAAGTTCGAAAAGTTATTACTTTTTATAGAGAGTCTTAAAACTGATATACATATTGTAGTTGTTTCGGAAACATTTGTTCAAAGTTCTAATAAATTTTCTTATAACATTAGAGATTACGTAAGTATTTTCTCTTGTAGGGATAATAGAACAGGTGGTGGCATTCCTATGTTCATTAGGAATAACATTCCATACACCATGATAAGTATAGATGACGGTTCTTTAACATTCCAAAATACATGCATTCAACTTTTGTAGCTTAATATAACGAAGATATGCGGAATATATAGGCCTCCGAATTCAGACAGTGCATCGTTTCTACTCACGATTTTATTTTAGTTGGTGACATTAACATACCTGTTAATAAAAATTTTACCTTAATCTCAGAATACAACACAACTTTGCTCTCTCATGGAATGATTGTTACAAATACTTTCTTTACTAGACCTGTGAGCCGTAATATTTTAGACCACTCTGTAAGTAGCTTTCAAAATATTGAGCAAGTTCGGAATTTTACCATTGAAGCCGACATAAGTGATCAAAGTTTTGTACTCTCAAAATTTCGCTTCAAGCCTAAATATTTTACTCGGACACTAACGAACAGACACGTTAATTATAAAAAGGTTAATGAGTCCTTTAAATATTTTTTAATGATTACCGTATTTGACGTCAGAAGTCCTGAATCTACTCTTGAACGGGTTTTTGATATGTATAATAAACTTGTTCTACAGTTTTCAGTATTGAAGGAATTAAATGTAAAAATTAAAAATGCAAATGTTTGTCCTTGGATGACTCTTGATCTCTGGGATTTAATTAAACTTAAAAACCGTACATTGAAACGTTTTAAAAGGAACAGTACTAATTTAGCACTGAAACATGAATTAGATTTGCTAAATAGGAAGACCAAAAACGGAAAATATTTTGCAAAGGTTATTTTAACAATTTATTTAATAATTTGAGCCAAAAAGAAATCTGGAAACAGTTAAATCATGGAAAATAGCTCTAATAATAGGATCGACTCCGTTATTTCTAATGATGTTGAGTATCATGATCTTGTTGCTATTGTTAATATATTTAATCGCAGTTTTGTTAACTTTGTTGATTCTTCTGTACCAGTAAATAGTTCTATCCCAGACTCAGATGATTTAAATAAATTTCACACTATGGAGCCTAGTATTAATTCATCTTTCTTTTCGCCCACTTCCTGCGACGAAATATCGAATTTAATTTCAACTCTCAGTAATACAAAGGGTGGTGGTTACGATAACATTCGTAATGTGGTTCTAAAGAATTATTCGCCAATTTTTTCACAATTACTATCTGATCTATTTAATGTAGTTTTGGAAACCGGTGTTTACCCCGATTGTCTTAAAATTGCTAAAGTGACGTCAATCTTTAAGTCTGGAAACTCCAAAATAGTTAATAATTATCGTCCAATTTCAGTTTTGTCTGTATTTGACAAAATTTTAGAAAAAATTATTGCTAACCGGATGATCGATTTTCTAAATAAATCTAATTTTTTCTATTCTCGTCAGTATGGGTTTCGACTGATTTGATCTATCGTAATTTTGACAGGCTAAACTATATATCTGGCTTATTTCTTGATCTTCGTAAAGCTTTTGATTGTATAGATCACAGTTTACTTCTACAGGAATTACAAATTTATGGCTTCCGTGGCCAATCACACAAACTTTTAGAAAGTTACCTTAGTAATCGAAAGCAGTGTGTGATTTTAAATGGTGTAAAAAGATCCACTTTAAATGTGAACTGTGGTGTTCCTCAAGGGAGTGTACTTGGTCCTTTGCTATTCTTAATCTACGTAAATGATATGGCCAATTTACCGCTCACGGGTGATATTAGAATGTTTGCTGACGATACGGCCCACTTTTATGAATCCAGGGATTGTCAGGTAGCAATGTCACAAATGAGGGATGATATTATTTTACTTTTAGATTTTCTGAATCTGAACAAAATATCAGTAAATTTTAACAAAACGAAATGTATAATTTTTCACTCCCCACGCCTACGGCAGATTGATTTACCACCACTTCAAGTTGCAAATTGCACCATAGAGCGAGTAGACAAATTCAAGTACCTTGGCGTAACACTCGACAAGCATATGACGTGGGATGACCATATTAATTCTATTTGTATTAAAGTTTGCCCTTTTATTTGCTTGATTAGAAAACTGGCTGATTTTGTTTCAGATGTGCTAAAACAATTTATTTCTCATTTATTCATACTCGATTCTCATACGCCTCTTCTACCTTTGGCTCAGCCGTTAAAGAAAAATTGAATAAATTGCATATTTTACAAAATAGGTGCTGTAAAGCAATGTTTAAACTACCTCACCTGTTTCCTACTGTAAACGGAATATGGCAGAAAATCATTAACATTTATTGGGCCATATATTTATATTAAATTACCTGAAAATATTAGGAACGCTGTACATATTTTTATGTTTAAACGAATGATAAAATCTCATCTGCTATCATCAGTTAAAGATTATTTGTGATTAATAAAACCAATCATCATTAATTAATTAAATTTAATTATATTGTTATATATTTGTATTTTATTGTTTATTATGCGTAATGTAGTTTTAGTCACTATGACACTATATGCTGTATATGTTTTGTACCATTCATAAGTGTGAATGACGAGCTTTTAAAGGACATTGAATCCACTAGTTGTCATTTACACTTTTATGATTATTATTAATAATAAATAAATAAATAAATTAAAAACATTAAAATAAAAAATAAAAAAATTTAATATTCCACGCGACAGTACTTTTAGGAATGTTTAATCTTTCTGCTATTACAGCCTGGTTCAATTTTGTCGCATCCAAATCAACATATTGTTTTTACACTACTCACTAACTTTTCCCATTTTTTTTTAAACTAAAATTGCACTTTATTTTTTATTTGACTAGGATCACTTACAAAATAACTTAAGCGCGATTTACACGATGAAAAAATGTTGGACAGCAAAAAAAGAAGAATTTGGTATATTAAAATTTTCGTGTGTATGACAAGAAAAGAATACCATCGTGCAAAAATTTTGCTGTGCGTTTTTGTCTTTTTTTGGGCAAATGTTGCCATAAAATAAAAATGCTGCCATAAAATATAATCGACCCGAGTATATTTTATGGCAACAAATATTATTTATGGCAGTTTATATTGCTTTCTCAATTCAACTAATGCGAAAAATTTATATTGTGTGCAGCTCTAAACACACAGCAAATATTTTGCTGGGACAACATTTTTTTATCATGTAAATCGCGCTTTAATCCTTCAAAATATGCACTATTGATACTCAAAAAATAAATTACACGCAATAAAACATCTGCACCCTAATGTCGGCCAAGAATGGTAGGCGTAAAATAATATAATTGTTTGACCAATTTTTTTGCACATCAGTTGCGGGGTTGTACCGGTGTAACAAAAACAAAAGGCGGACCAACAAAATATTAAAGATAGAACTTCTATAAATCAATAAAAAACAAAACAAAAAAATTCAAAAATAGGTGTTTAATTTATTCCATTACTTTAACTCCAATCAAAGTATTTTGAATATTTTGTCATTTTTCGGGGTTTTTCCCCTAAATTTTAGGCATTTTTTTTTCTAAAAATTACGTCATACATGTATTTAAAATGAAACAATAAGCCAATTGCGTTCAAAAGTTTTGTAATTTTAGCAAAAAAAGACTCCAATTTGCAATAAAATATGTTTGCCCAATTTTTTTTTCAGAGCACTGTATATAAATATAAATAATCACAGGTCTCACTGATCACTTTGAAATTGATAAATGTCAAAATTTAGCGTACAATTAATGTTCCGTGCATTTAATTTGCAGCTAAAAATTGTGGAGACTTTATAGTGGTGACATCTAAATTACAATCCGGAAAACATTATTTTAGAAGATTTTTTCGCCTGAACTCCGTACCGATTAGCGAAATCGTGAGCGAAATTTTTTATTTAGAATTTAGCTAGCTAAATTTTACGTCAAATTTATATGGAAATTTTAGCTTAGCTCGAGCTGCGTATACCGACGTTAAATTTATAACATTTTATCAATTATTGTCATTTTTTGTTACACAAACTCACATAAAAAATATTTTGCAGAATATTTTGAAGATCAGAAAATATTTCATTTCACGTCAGCTTTGTACTAAGTAGCCTTTAGTTGTAATTTTATTACGAAGATTTCTGTAATCATCGTCATCAAAATCAGATCATTTAAAATTCAAACTGTCGCGATGATAAAATTCAACTGTTCGCAATGTACACGAGACAACATATCAGAAACAATCTTATCCTTGCAATATTGATGCTTCATCTCGCCAAACAACCAGTCAAATCCTTCTTGCCCACGACCCGTTTAAGGCTCGTGTGATCGTGAGTGGCTAAGGTCGGAATTTTTTCATTCCCAATATATCCGCCAAGTATAATCAATGGACGGTTTCATGGATTCGACTGCATTTCCCATTGAGCTTACCCAGGCTCTGGGTGAGCTCTGCCGGACCGGAGATATCATAATTGCTCCTTTTGTCATGACTATATTACCTTTCATAGCCACATGAGAAGTACCTCAGAGCAGTTATCTGGGGCCAATATTTTCAATCCAGGCTAGTCTGATTTCTCGTATGTCACGATAAAAATCCATGAATAGCTCTCGATGTTCTAGTTTTCGAGTTTTTAAAATCTATCGTCTTTGGTATCTGAACGTCAATTTTAGAACCGAAGGCTCATGCCTGTTTTAATGGAAGTCCAACTAGATATCGATAAAAGAACCAAATTCCAAACCACAGGCATATCGTAATGTTAGATACTAGTGTCAGCTGTACCGACCAATTACGGTACTGACCCAATTTGAATTTGGCATTCACTTTACATTCGCTCTATAGAAACATATCTTGATAACTGTTTCTTAGGACTCCCTGTTACGACTGTGTGGTCGCAACCACAAATTATATTCACCTCGGTAGTTGTTTGTTAATTGTGCGTTGAACACACCCGCGACGTTTTTGTTTTGTTGGTAATGGTAACCAAACGAAAATGGGAGAGAGAGAGAGAGCAATGCGCATCGAGTGTGTGCAAAGTAAAACGTTTTAGAAAAAATGTTTTTCTTATATGCTTCTCTTTTCTATCAATGCAAATTGATATAAAGGAGAAACAGAGAAGAGAGATTATTTTTTCTTTAACGTTTTGCGAGTTGTGCGGCGCGAGAATTTTTTTTTCTGGAAAAAACATTCAGTTTGTGATTTTGGTTGTGAAAAGCTGATTTTTGATTTTTTTTAAAGTAAAAATAAATTAGAGTTTTAATTTTTGATGAAAAATTCAAGTTTTGGTGAAAATGTAGAGTCGAATGTTAGAGTCGAGTTTTTGATTTTTGAGTCGGATTAATAAAAATAAAGTGTATATTAATAAGAACATTAAATTATATTAAAAGTCCTTTGAAAATAAATTCAATAAAAATGGCGGAATAAAGTGCAAAAAATATATTAAAAGTTGAATTTTCATTTCCCAAATTTTTTTTTTTTTATTATTGGAAAATACATAAAAGTGACATGTATGGGGTTTTATAACCAAAAAAAAAGAACAACGGAAAATAAAGATACCTACTGGTATATTGTGTTCTGTTATTTTGGTAACACAAAATAAACCAAAACCATCTAAAAAAAAAGTCTCCAGAAATACAAAGTCAGTGAGTGCATAAATTGGAACAAAGGAAATTGGTACAAATGTAACAACGGGTGGCCAGGTGCTGCCATACAGTTTTTACGGTTTTAAGGCGAGCCAACGCCCAACGTTTTTTGTGGTACGTTTTGGTGTCCGATCCAGGTGACATTGGTGTGCATGCGGTAAGGCGAGCCAACGCCCAACGAGTTTCGGGTGGCCAGTTGAGGCCATTCGTTTTATAGTGGTATCGGGGAGAGGCCCCGCAACGCAACGGTAGCCAACCGGCTATTGTGTTTTATTTATCGGTGGTCTGCCGCAACGGAACGGTGGCCAACCGGCTATTGCATTTTTATCGGTGGTCTGCCGCAACGGAACGGTGGCCAACTGGCTATTATATTTGTATCGGTGGTCGGCCGCAACGGAACGGCCCCAAGGGCGCAACAGTTTTTTATAATTAATTAAGGTGCCATTTTTTTTTTATTTTTTTTATTTTTTATTTTATTTATATATTTTTACATTATATTAAAATTTAAATTTTGTTATCGAGCGCCGCACAGCGGGTGCCCGCTCGGTACGCGTTGGTCTCTCTCTCTCTCTCGATCTCTCCCTTTCTTTTTTTTTTGCGGGAAGTTGTGTTTCCTTATTTTTGAATGTGTCTAAATTGATCTTAAAATGAATTACTAATTTTCGGGTTTGGTGTGATGGGAGCGGAAACTCCCTCTGTGTCGGTGTAGTGTTTGCGGTCCCTTGGTGCCCACATCCAATTTCGTAACCGAGGCTTTGCCCTGTTTGAATTCGAAAGGATGCGCGCACCAAGGCACCTCTTCAGTTATTATTTTTTTTTATTTATTTACTTGATTATCTGCTGTTCGTTCCTCAAGTTCCGGCCGACGAATTTCAGCGGAACTCGGGTATTATTATTATTTGTGTATTATTTCTTTTTTTTAAATTTCTGTATGATCACGGTGTAAGCCAGGAGCGTCATGCAAGCCTCAAACCCCACGACCTTAGCACTTCTCCCTGAGAACGTAGCCGGCAAAAATCACCGTGGAGGCCTCTGCATGCGCTTAGTGATATCTGCAGGATGGCAGTAGCCATCCTGTAACATCCCTGCTGACAGAAATACATTGTTTCTAGCTTAAGCCCTCCCCCCTTCATATTTCATTTATTCTCTTTCAATTAAAAACGATTTATTTTGAACGCTCACCATACCATGTGGAGCAGTTCAAATATTAATAGCAGGGTTTTATCCCTGTTTGGTTCTCTAAGCGCCTCTATATTAGAAATTTCTAACGTTGACTGTGAAGTAAGTTTTTGTCAGTTTCGCTCGTCACAAAGTTATTGACACTAGTTTGTGTTCCAAGCCCATTAACCATCTAATACTAAATTGGAGCGTAACGAACCATTGTTCAATTGCTGACCACAGGTGTGTCTCTTTTACTTTTAATTTTAAGAAGCCACCGTTAAAATCATATCGATATAAAAACGGTAACAAACTGGGAACTTTAGTCCAGAAAACAATTTCCACTAAAACCTCAAAACAATCCTTTCTGGTGCAATTACCTTAAAAAGTTGAGGACAACTACTAGGACACTGAAGAATGTGGCTGAAAAACGAATCTACAGGCCTACTGAGATAACTTTCGGGTTGCATCGGAAGTCTAGAAAAAAAATGTATTTCGTTCTGCTAATAGATCCTCAAGGCGTAGTTTCTGCTAATAAAGTCAATAGTATATTGGCGGTCGCTAGCCTCAACAAATTTTTGGCGAAAAATGACATTTGCAGATTTAGTCTTCGTTTACTTAACGAAAACATCACCCCATCTTGAAAATAAACTTTAAAATATGACTGCTATATATTGACAATGTCGCAAAGCTTTCTGTATACTTCCTGGGGATTGTCTTCGAAAATGTTGTGATTTATCTACAAATCATTAGTTTTTAATGGCCTACAAAATATTGCATATTGGGCTATTACCTGTGCTTGGTCATCTTCCGCTTATAAATGAAAATGCAACGGGTGGTGGAATGTATTAAGAACACTCACAGAGTACAGATTGCGATTGTGACTGGGAATGATGGTTTGAAAGGACATCTGAATCGCATGCGGCTGGCTCCAACTGCCCAACGTGATGACTGCTTAGAGGCTAACGAATATAAGATTTCAAGTTTTTAGTTCCAATTCGCGAAGCAAGCAGCAACCCATCAATAATTTCACAAATCACAGTATACCCGCGTACCTAGGTAGACGTTTTGTTTGAATTGAGCTGACACGCAAAAGTTCAATTATTTTGACTTGAGTTTATTTATAAAATATTTCTTTGTTATTAACGCATCTTTTGAATCTTTTTGACGGGTGGGGCGTCTGTTTTGAGCGATTTAGACATTTTTTACTTAAAATTATTTAAAATTTTCTAGTAGGGCCAGAAAGTACATAAATATTTTTAAAAACATATTTTTTGTGTATACCAAATGGAAAACCGAGAGGACCAAGACCACAGGCGAATAAATTTTCTAAACGGCTTAGAACAAAGGTGATCAAACTATTAATGAAAATACTAAACAAAATAATTTTAAGAATTTCTATCAGTACTGTTGGGCACAATCAACCAGATCAACCAGAAGGGGAATCGATGGGAATTGATTATAATCGATATAACCAGCAAATTGATAGCGCAAGCTCTACGAGTATACAATTTGGGGATGACTTGGAACAAGAATTTTTAATTGCGCATTACAGTTGTTTTGATAGTAACACCAGTATATTATCCGACCGGCAGATAAAAGAAATACAAAACCAAATATTAGAAAAACCAAAACCCAAGTATGTTGCACCGCGCCTACGATAGATTTAATTTGAAGCACTTAACATTTCAATTTTAGACCAACATCAAACACGGTACCTGATCTATACTATCGTGAACTAGGTTTAACTGGACGACATAAAAAATTTATTGCTGGCCAAAATTTGAACATGTTTCACTACCGTCTATCGGGCTCGCTATACATCGTGGAACGGTTGCAACTGTGGTCAAAAATGGAACATCACACGTTCGACGTTTATAGCGTACATTTTAATAAATCTGGATCGTTAATTGTATTCGGATCGGATGATTTAAAAATCGTTTTATGGAAATGGTCAACAAATAAAATTGTGTACGAGTACGATAATCCCCACCACTTGTATGTATATCAAACAAAATTTCTAGAATTCGATGGTTCGCTTAATATTATTTCAAGCGCTCGAGACGGTCAGGTAAACGAAATGAATTTTAATTCGGTATGAGCAATAAAAATTACTTTATATCGGTTTAAGGTGATACGGGCCCAGATACCAACAAGTGGAGGTCCACCAATTATAACAATTCTGGCCAAAAAATACGCAGGCGCAGTTTATAATTTTACATTGCCACCGACTTCACCGTTTGAAGTTTTGACCGTTGGGGAAGATGCTCGGGTCTTCCGTTATGATTTTAGAGAAAATTTGTCTGAGAAGCTTTTGTCGGTGAAAGAGAATGGTAAACGGGTGCCGTTGTATAGTGTAGCCGCTCACCCAATCGATGATGAATTTTGTATATGTGGAGGTGACAAATTTGTTCGCGTGTACGATAAACGGAATGTTAGCGAGCCGGTTGTAAAAATGGCACCAAATATTATGTTACCGGTAATTTAGAAAATTGTATAATATTTGCGCCAATTCCTATAATCGTTTTTATTCGCAGCCGCAATTGATTGAAGCACACATAACGTGTGCTGTGTATAATTCTACTGGTACCGAGATTTTGGCAGCATACAATTCTAATGAAATATTTCTTTTCGAAAATAAAGTAAACGTTTTGGGAAATTATCTGCATAGGTACCAGGGCCATAAGTAAGGAAAATACGATATCGAATTTTGATATTTCATCAAAAATTGTTTTATAATTCCAGTAACTATTTTCCAATGAAAGTTAATTTCTTTGGGCCCCGTTCCGAATTTGTAATGAGCGGAAGTAATTGTGGTAATTGCTTTTTCTGGGATAAAAATACGGAGGCGATTGTTCAATGGATGCCTGGAGAAATAACTGGTTACATTAATTGCCCTGAGCCGCATCCATCATTTCCCATATTGGCAACGTCTGGTTGTGATGATATAAAAATTTGGGGGCCATCTGTCGAATGCCCACCAAATATAAACGATTTGCGTAGATGTATTGATGAAAATTTACGTTTTAACCGAGATCGTATTGATTGATTTATTACGCGGAGAGGGAGACTGGTCACTTAAGAATATTTTTACAGTTTCTAGTACATTTTTTATTTATTTCTATTACAAAACATAAAAAAAGTATTAATAATATATTTTGTTGATACTATTGGCCACCGATGGTTATTTGAAATAGGCGCAGCATCCAATATTTATATTGACCGCAATTAACTTAATGAGAATATTTTCCGGTGATGTCTCTACCAGTAAATAGACCACAGCAGCAAATGCATCTTGACCGGCGTTGGCAAATCCATGCATTCGAACGGTTTTGACTTAGGTTATTTCAATGTACCTGGGAATCGAGATCTGATTAACGTTCTTCAGGTGATTTCGAATTGTTTGTCATCGTTTGCATATCACTTCTGGAAGTGGTTGATCCCACTACAGTTACTGGCCCACAACTTTTGGATGCAAATATTAATTTCTATTATGACGGGGGCTAACCACCCTAACGGGTCGAATAAACGACTGGCTTCGGACACGAGTATCGTTTTTGTGAATGAGTCTCTTGGTGGTAATTCGTACCTTTATTAAGTTTAAATCGCTTTGACCATTCTCATCAATTGATTTGATGCCTCGGCTGGCTTCCTCCTTCGGATTACCTACAATAATGGCTGAATTAGACATACATTTGCGGAGATCAAATCCATACTGATACAGTAGGTTACTTATTTAATTCTTTAACTGCATGAGATCCGATTGAGTATCAGCCCCGCAGTCATTAAATCATCAACGTATATGTATCCCCGCGGATCGCCTTAGCCACAATTGGTATTGATGCTTGGTTATCATCGGCTATCCTTTTTAGGACTCTTGTAGCTAGAAAAGCAGAGGAAACTAAACCATAAGTGCCGGCCGTTAATCGAAAATGGCGTGTTGGCTCACAAAATGGCTTATTGGTTCATAAAAAACAAAAATTAGGAACAGTTTAGCAAAAACTTCACAGTCCTATATAGAAATGTGAAGTTTTTCCTATAGAACTAAAAATACTTCTAAGTATTAGTGAATACAGATCAATTACATGATAAATGATTAATTCAATGATGATCCATAGCTTATTCAACAAATCACCACAATAGATTTTCCTAAATCGGAACAAAAAAAATTAATTTATTATCTAAGTATAACATATAATAAGTTAAAGTAGTAATGGTTAAATTATTTATCTTGCTGAAAATTTGCTATGAAAAAAATGGAAATATTGTCTCAGCTTCATTTTTTATTGTGTACTCGTGAAATGGTTGATTGTGTTTGCATTCATAATTTGTTTTCCTAAACTACCTTAGAGTTCGAAGGCATCAATAAGCGAATATTTGTAGATAAATATTGGCCAATATACAAAAAGTTTCAAGAAAATATCTTGGGGCTTTGGGGGTCAAATTTGAATAAAACTCCAATAATTGAATTGTAGATCAATTCATTGTTTTGCAATTGTTTTGCATTCATAATTTTGCGTTCCTCAGCGATATATTCAATCGAGTTTTCCCGGACTCCACTTGGGTTTTTCCGAATTCTATGTTAATTTTTGAGACCGCTTTTTGAAACCACTTTTTGAAACCGCTTTTTGAAACTGCTTTTAGAAACCGCTTTTTGAAGCCGCTTTTGGAAGCCGCTGTTTGAAGCCGCTTCTTGAAGCCGCTTTTTGAAGCCCTTTTTGAAGCCGCTTTTTGAAGCTTTTTGATGTTATATTTGGGAAGGATACATTGGCTGAACCTAGGGTGTCAATTCGTCGCGAAAAAAGCTCAACAAAGTTTGAGAATTGTGGATTTTTAATGCCTGTAACTGTTTCCGCCCATATCACTTTCGATTTGTTATCTAACTTTTGGACCAGAATGAAAATAACCAATGGTCGCTTGTCTCAGCACTTTAGATGTATAAATCTACGCATCTAGTCAAATTAGAATATGGATTAGATGCATGGTATTGGTACATTTCACGCCCCAGTACAACGAAAGTGGGTTTCGGACCAGTCAAAAGTGGTTACTCAAATCTTTGTTTCAGAAATACTTTATACCATTCAGTTGTCCAAGTATTCTGTTGACGGTGTCTATTTCCGTCACCTGATTCAATAAAAAATTGTTTTTAACCGTTTTGAGCTGCTCGGGTTGCACTGTAGATAACCTTTGATTAGTTAATTCATTTTCGACAAACTCCCAAACCTTAATATCTCCATCGTCAATCATCTTAATTGGTTGTGGCACACCTGCATCAAATGTACCGGCATTTCCATCAGTAGTTCTGATCGCCGTTGTATCTGGTTGTAAAATTAGACCTAGCCTTTCTATCTTGAAAGATACACTCCCTCCGCCTAGTAGGGTACAGGCTTCCCTCGTATCTAATATGCCTATGGTTTTGAATGCTATAGGACATCTATTTCAATATTAGGTCTTCTGTCTCTTCTAAGCTTCATAACTTAGGTATGTACATTTTCTTATATAATAATATGATATGAAGCGAACGACTCCTCTGAACCTTACAATCGCTTACATTTTTTAACAGACACCGTTTTGTAACCAGATGTAAAATTACAGCCCTTACTGAAGTTCGCCTGGTTTCTGCCGATTTTTGCCTGGATAGGAACAGGTGTGTCGATTATTTCAGCTCTTCCCAATACTGTTTCTACATTATCATATTTGTTATTAGCTTGATTCAATAAGACGAATCTCTTTTCAATACCAGCTCTGCCATCGTTACTAGCTCGATCAAAATCAATTTTGTCCATCCTGTTTCTTATACTGAACTCGTACTTTTCCTCATCCGGTCCCACTCTACTTGTTCTATACCGATCATATTTTGATAAGGAGTATAAACTCAATGGCGGCACAAAATACTAATCTTAGATGTTAATCAGTTAAATGCTTTAATCAATCGAAACCGAAAATATGAATGGATATGTAAACGCAAGCAAAATTGTCGGATTTGGGGCAGCACCAATCCACACGAGATACACCAGCACTAAATGCAACCCGAGAAAGTAATTGTTTGGTGTCCATTTTGGTCTGGCAGAGTCATCGGTTCATACTTCTTCCAAAATGGATGCCGTACTTCTTCCAAAATGGATGATATGAATACCGACTGCAAGACAGCGACGTGAACTGGCCACGGAACGCAGAAAATCACAGATAATAAGAATCGAATTTTTACAAAATTCATATTTGATTATCAGCACATTTTTCTGAGTCGTGTGAAAAGAATTATTTTATTAGAAATTAGAAATTTTTCGAAACGAGAACAACAAGTTGAATGGCACGCACGTAGCTCAAATTCGAACTCGGCCAATTTTAGGAAGATTAAGAGTACGAACAGACACTTTTCAAATAAATAAATTATTTTCATATCATTAAAATCATTTTTTGAATTAAATTTAAAAATCGAATTCCTTACCTTAAAAGTGGCATGTGACAAAGTAAAATGTAAATCAGAAATACAAAAAATACGAACTGTTTGTTGAACCACATAAAAATTATGTATGTCTCCAGAAAGTTGAAACAACAAGACAAAAAAACATTAAAAATTCGCATAAACATAAACGTTTCAGCAGTAGCATAAAAAAAGCCAAACACAATGCAATCGCAATTGATGAAAAAATTATTACATAGAAATTTCCTGTTTATGTTTTGTATATATACGAGTACTCTGTATCTGTTGTGATGGCTTCTTACAGCGGAGAGCACCGTAACATAAAATAAATGATTTTTTGATTGTCATCTGTCACCAACACGATTTGTTGGAATTTTTATGTTTATTGAATTCAAATTTTAATGTTGCAGTTTCGTTGTTGTTGTTGTGCTTCAATGCTACCAACCAACCCAAAACAATTTTTTTGCTCTTTCTTCGCCTGTTTACAACTCTTTACCATCAATCGTTTGTTAATTTTTTTAAGTTTTTCCTCTTTTCTCGGTTTGTACGCCACATAATATTTATGAATAAATAATTAGATGTAATTTTTCAATTTCCATTCTCTCTCTATTATCATCTTGAAGGCGAATTAAACTTTATTGAACAATATACATATATATATATATACAAACAACAGACAGAGAATATATTCAAAGAGATAATGAATCTTGATTAGGGACATGAGTTTTATGGTCCAGGATTTTTTATTGCTTCAGTTTTTGTCGCCACAACCAAAAGAAAATGTAGTTGCGTAACGGTTACCCTACCGTGGTAAAGTTAATTTCCCTCGTTACCATTTCCTTATCACATGGATATTTTAGAAGATTAAATTTAAAAAGGACCTAAGGAAAATATATACGCCTAAATGTGGTTTCTAAAGCTCAAATTTGATATTATTTCACAATATTCCAAAGTTTATTCCTTAAATTTATTGCAATTCAACTGCAACTGCGTTAAATTCGTTGTGCTTAATATTGAAATAAAATAAATTACGTTACGTGAATTAAAAGAATTAAAATTAATTTAAATTTAATCCTGCCAACCACGCATAGTAAACGTGACGAAGATAAAACCGACTGAAGCAAGGAAGTATAGGTGAAATCTACTACCGTAGAAGTGTTTAGTGCATCATCATCAACCATTTTAGTGTTGCCTACTGCAGTGATATAGATACAGGATCACACTGGGCAGTGACAATTATGCCGAGCGCTATTGGACTCTGGGGCAGAGTCCTCTTTCATATCGGAACACTGTGTCCAGAGATTAGGTTTAATTCGAAAGAAAGCAAACACGTTAGTAATGGGATTGGGTGAGGACAAGTGGGTCAAACTCGAGGCAGTACGCATTTCCAATTTAAACTGATGACTATTCAAGCGTATATAGCACCAACCATTACTTATATTAGACCTCCACTAGGAATCAATCATGAATCCTTAGATAAGTTAAAAAAATGAAATGCTATAACAGATCCGAGTCCAACCAATAGCGCAAGAGTGGACATTTTAATGGGAGTTGACCACTTCTGGCCATTGTCAATCACGATCGAAAAAAATATGGAGAGAACACTTTCGAGGATCTGGGAAACAGAAGAAATATTCCCAGACAGCAGAGACAGGAACACTATCGAGCATAACATTTGTGAACAACAGTACTTGTCCAGTTATACTAGAGACTATAACGGTCGATATCTCGTGAAATTAATATTTATTGAAGCACATGAAACATTAGGAGAGTCATATTCAATTGCCAAAACCCGGCTTCTCGCGATGGAGTGGAAATTCAAGAGAGATCCACATTTCCACCAGTTATACAAGTCGTTCATGAAAGTATACATGGACCTCTAACGCATATTATTATAAGGATTGTTGTTCAACTCATGGTTGAACAGTATAAAGTCATGTCTGGGTTTTCTTTACATCGCGCTAAAAATTAAATTTATAACTCAAAACTAATCAACTTATAATTTTGCGAAAAATGTATTTGAGCATTTTAGATGAAAATAATTTTATTTTATCTATATCGCGCTAAAGTGTAATAAGACACATATTTTTTCCTAGCGTTACACTTTATGTGAATATAATTAAGTAAATTCTTGTTATTAGTGTAGGTAATCAATGTAAATTGTTCTTAGTATATTTAGTAAATATTCAGTTTCATTCTTAGAGTACTTGAGGCCTCACCCGTGGTAACCTCAAATACTCTACAATAATTAAATCCTAGAAATAACTGGATTTAACATTGGTCCTTCGAGGCCATTAAAAGTACTGGCACAAAATACAGTCCACGCCGAGCAACAAGAGGCAGAAACAGTCTACAGTCGACGCTGAACTACAAACGGCAACCATCAAGCTGCCCAGTGGAACAAACTCGTTTTGGGTTCATCACCAACGAGACCCGTGCCATCTTAGATTCTAAACAAAAATGGAGAGCCTATTGAAGAATCAACTAGCAAAGGCAACCGAGATAACACAATTTATCTCAAACTATAAAAAAGTCAGTGCAGATCAAAAGACGGAAAGATACCTTGAGGCCAGAATAGCGGGTCTAAAAAAGTTGTACTATGAGTACGTCGACGGTGACAACGAAGTGAGGAATTTAAAACCTCCTTTGGAACAACTCACCAATACTACAAGGATAGACAGACAGTATGTGACATCTATACATAGTATATTGATGATATGAGGCAACGTCTCAATCAATCATCCTTGCGATCAACACCAACTACAGAATCAAATCTAAAACTTAACAACGACCAGTCTGAGGGTCAAACAAGAACGATCAAGGCAATGAAGTTCCATCATTTGGAAAATCTACTGGTCAATTCTCCGAATCAACAAGAGATGAATCAGGCACAAAAGGTCAACAAAATCAGCCCACGAAATTGATCCAGCAATTAAAACAATAGAACATTAAAATGCGAAATTTATATCGAGAAATTCGTGCGGCCGAGGATGTACTGGCAAGCAACCGCACAAGTCCAAAGCAGTGCTCAATCATAAAATAAAAACGATGGAAAGGGTAATGATGCAGATCACGAATTTACATGAACAGATCTGCATGGAAGCTTCTGAAGAACAAGAACCTAACTTAAATTATTTCGTAGACCAACAAAACGAAAATCTAAACAACAGATACGAAGGTATCGTATAATAACAATAACAACGTTATTAGAGGATGATCAACAACCGTCCATAGCGAAACCATTGGAAATTCGTCTACCACGAATAGAAATTCCACACTTTCATGGGGAGTGCGTGAAGTAGGCAAGTTTCGCATATACATTCAAACGGTTAGTTCATGACACCAGTCAACTTACCGTCATGTACAACAGTCAGCTGAGAGGCTATTGAGCCATCTTGAAAATCGATAACACTTTGCTGCACACACAAGCTTGCACCACGGAATCGGCTGCGGCAATAAAAAGCTTACACGACACAACAACAGAGTATTTATACGCAATCAGGAATACGAGAATCAGAATTGAAACGTGGAGCCCTTTCATAATTTTCACCTTACTGAAGAAATTAGACGCCGAATCACGACGTCTATACGAAAGCTCACTGGAAAACCCAAGAGAATTTCAAGAAACAACCCATATTCTTGAAGTTTCTAGAGAGGCGTTTTCAATCTCTAGAATCATTTGGTCCCACAAAACAAACACCAAATCATCAAACAAGGTTTCGAGCTCAACCATTAAAACGCGTCTTCTTAGCTGCTACACAACCGAATTATATTTGCATATGGATTCAGATTTAAAACTATGACCACCTCCGAAAGAAATCAAATGATTATGCTACATGCTTTGTGCAGAATCTATTTTAGTCAAAATTATACGACAACAGGCTGTAAGAGCAACACAACATGTTCTTCCTGCCAGGGCAATCATCACACCTTGCTATACGTAAATAATCGGGAATACGATAGAACATTATACGAAATTGAACTATCAACATTCGACAAAGATTCCAACCCAGTTCTACTAGCTACAGCCCTAGTCAGAGTACAGAATATTTACGGTAGTTCCAACATTTTACGGGAGTTGATCGAACCAGGATCATAGGCCACGTTTATCACAGAGAAAGCTGCACAAAAATTAGGTTTGCCAAGAACAAGGGTTCTAGCCGAAATTTCCGGAATAACAACAACAAAAGGAAAATCACACCAACAGATAACAATCGCTATAAGTCCCAGATTTCCATCAATTTTTAACACACAAACCAATGCCTTGGTTTTGAGAACCATCACAAAACCACTTCCAGACAAGAACATCTTGGGTTTGGATAGAGATCTACAAGTGAAATAATTCTAGCCGATCCTACCTTCGACACTCCCGGACCTATTGATATCTTAATAGGTGCTGATATTTATGGGAAGATAATGTTAAAAGGCATAAAAAGGGATCCACAACACAAGTGTATTGATCAAAAATCACAAATAGGATTGATAATATCCGGCCGTCTAACTCAGGCAAGCAGCATATCAACCACTCGGCGCTATGAGGTTCACATACCACTCAAAAATGATAAACTAAAAGAAGTGGGATTAGGAGACTCTAAAGGCAAAGCAGCAGCAAGATTGATTCAAATCGAAAAAAGATTCGTGAAAGATGACAGCCTTAAAAGGGAATACCACAAGTTCATCAACGAGTATATCCAGCTCAACCATATGGAACTAATTAAAAATGATTCCGGCACGGATCCTGCTCGAATATACTACATGCTACATCACGCCGTTTTGAAAGAAGATAGCACAACGACGAAATTAAGAGTAGTATTCGATGCTTCCTGCAAAACAACAACGGGCACTTCTATAAACGAGATGATGCATGTAGGCCCAACCTAACAAGACAATTTAACAACAATATTGATCAGATGGAAGAAACATCGCTATGTTATTGCATCGGACATTGAGAAAATGTTCAGTCAAATACAAGTAACCAGCCAAGATCAAGATTTCCAACGGATTCTATGGCGAACAAATCCAAATAAGACAAAGAAAGCCTATACATTAAAAACAGTTACCTATGGAACAGCCTCTGCAACCCATCTGACCACAAAATCTCTACAACAATTGGCCATAGACGAAGCATCGAAATATCCGATTGGGTCCATGTTCACATTAACCGATTTCTATGTGGATGATCTATTACCTGGGGCGAACACAATAACAGAGGCAAAAACTGCGTTGAGAGCTACAAGAACTTGTCTCACTAGGAGGTTTCAACCTCAGAAAATGGGCTAGCAACAATAAGACAATATTAGAAGAACCTCCAGAGAGCCTTAAAGAAACTGGTCTACATACGATAGCATTTGACGAGACAATAAAAACTCTAGGATCCCTCTGGAACTCTGCAACAGATACGTTTCAATTTAAAGTGTCTTTGCAGGGAACTAAACCAGCGATATCAAAACGAACAAGTCTATCTGAAGCGTCTAGGTTTTTGATCCGCTGGGATGGTTAGCACCCGTGGTATAGTTCAGAAGAAAATATTGCTTCAAGATTTATGGGCATCTGGCGTAGAATGGGATGAAAAAAATAATTCAAAATTTGAAGGGAGATAGTCAAACTACAAACTACAACTATACCACAGCTAGAGAAAATTAGAATTAATCGATGGACACACTATACCAGCCAAGCAAAAATTGAATTACACGGTTTCTGTGATGCATCTAATCAAGCGAATGCTGCAGTGCTATACAGCAAAGTCAATAATAAAATCACGCTAATTGCTGCTAAAACGATGTTTTCACCGTTAAACCAGACAATATCGCTTCCAAGGTCAGAGTTAAACGCCGCACTTCTACTATCAAGGCTGCTTCAAAACGTCTTACAAGCATTGGATATAAACAATAACATAACGACATTTTGCTGGAGTGGTTCTATACAGCAGTACTAGGTTGGATAAAAGGAAAACCCCAAAATCATAAAACCTTTGTGGCAAACAGAATGACAGAAATTCAATCCAATGCCAATCCTAGCCTATGGTATCACGTAGCGTCCAATGAGAATCCTGCGGACTGTGCATCTCGAAGGGCCAACATGGCTAAAGAGTTTTAGCTATCCAACAACCAGCATTGATAGTCAAGAGATGGAACAAGCCAGTAGCATGGAATGCAAGTCCATAAGAACATTAACAACAACAGTGGAAAACCGAGTGATGGAATTCACTCGATTCTCGTCAATACAACGACTTATTTACACTGTTGCATACAGTCTACGATTTTCATCCAATATAAGGCCAAATACCAGGAACGTTTCACATTTCACACCAGAAGAACTAAAATATCGTTAAGGGCCATAATCAGAATCGCCCAACGAGAAGCTTTTGAAACAGATTTAAAACGACTAAAATCAAATCAAAATTTACTAAAGAGAAGCGCAATCATAACTCTCACTCAATATTCATCGCCGAAAATCATATACTTAGAGTCGGAAGGAGACTGTCGGAGCTTTCATATGAACAAAAGCATCCAATAATACTGCCGAGAAGTCACAAATTATCAAAATTAATGATCAAGGATACTCACTTACAAACATTACATGGTGGCAATCAAGCAACATTAGTACACCTGAGAGCGCGATATTGGATCATAAGTGCTAAAAACACAATTCGTCAATACATACTCGAATGTATAACCTGTATTAGGTCAAGAAAGTTGGCATCGAACCACCTAATGGGAATATTGCCAAAAGAAAGGGTAAACACTGCAACACCATTCACAAATAGCGGAGTAGACTGTGCAGGTTCAATCAGCATGCAATTGTGGAAAGTCCGCTACAACAAAACAACAAAGGGTTACATTGCTATATTCATATGTCTAGCCACAAAGGCAATTCACATCAAACTCGTGAGTGGCCTATCAACAGATGCCTTCCTAGCCTCATACAAACGATTCATATCAAGACGGGGAATTTGTCTGAAAATATTCAATGATTGTGGCACAAACTTCGTCGGAGCAGACAAACAACTACTAAAGCAGGTTAAACAACAAGAAGCTAAAATTAGAAGCAAAACAGCACAAATGGGCACTATTTGGCATTTTGTGTCCCCGAGAAGTCCTCACTTCGGAGGATTATGGGAAGCGGGAGTAAAATCAACGAAACAACATCTCCGTTAAATAATCGGAACTCATAATTTAACCTTTGAGGAACTTTCAACACTTCTAGCACAAATAGAGGCATGGTTGAATTCCAGGCCACTAGCTCCTCTTTCCAATGACCCAGAAGATATTGGTTTCTTAAGTCCAGCGCATTTCCTAACAGGGAGATCCATCATAGCAATGCCACAGCCTAACATCGAAGGTACCCAGATCACAACAAGATGGAATCTGCTAACCAAACTTGGTCAAGGATTTTGGAAGAAATGGCACACGGATTACCTTTCGCGATTACAACATAGGTCAAAATGGTTGCTTGAACAACCTAACCTTTGAGTAGGAGAATTGGTGATCCTCAAGGACGAACATTTAACGCCCACGCACTGGCCACTGCCAAGGGTAGTCGAACTACACCCTGGACAAGATGGACTCATCAGAGTATAGTCTCCCTTAAATACAAAGATAACATGCGCTTAAACGAAATATCACAAAAGTATATTGCCTACCCAAGTAACAACTCAGAGGATCATATGAACATTAATCAACAAAATAATGACTGTGTCCGTCCAACAACATCTAATGATGGGAACAAAACACCGCAGCAACCATCTAACGGCTTCGACAAAGGCACTTTAGATACAACAATTGCACCAGAGAATAATGCACTGTCTATTGATACCACACAGCTCCATCCAGGAAAGGACAATCAATCTCTGAGACGGTAGCCCCATAGACATGCGAAGGGCGCAACCAAAGCAAAGTATCTAGTCCTAACAGTATTTTTAATTTGCTGCGTGCTAGGTTTGGCACATATATTTCGAGGATATAGGCAAACTTAAAGTGGTAGCCATGAAGTGGACTATAGTAATTTACTACAACATGACGAGCTATTGGGAGGAGATCGAAGTCTTTAAAGAAGCTCAGATCGAATTGGAAGCAGCTTGCAAGGAGCTCTCTAACTTAAAATGCGACATAATCCTACAATAACTTCAGTGGCAATTCAAAAACTTGATCGCAGATAATGTTCTTCTATTGACAATCAACAAGGAACGGCGGCGAGTAAAACGGGGCATTGGAGACACAGTAAGTCTTATGCTTGGTGACATGTTTGGACTTTTCAGCCAGCGTGAAGCTGACCAATATGAAGTCTAATGAGAGAATATTAACAACAACGAAAATCATCTAATGGCACTAATGAGAAACCAAACATCAATAATAGACAATACAATCAAGTTGGTAAAGCACAACTTTAATCTAACAGTGACGTCGTTGAACAATCTATTTAAAGAGCAAAAGAAACTAAGATTGAAGATGGAGCTGTTGAACGAGTATCGAACATACGAAGACAGAGTCCGCTCAATATTAATGAGCATGATCGAATTGACCTTAATATTAAAGAACTTAGAGGATACTCAACAAGGCCTTCTTAATGTCGCCTACTATGCACATCATAACATCTTGGATCCGTCAAAACTTGCGCCGGCACAATTAGAGGATCAACTACAAGGAATTCGGCAACTCATACCAGCTTCGATAACCATTCCAGGCCTCGTCATTTATAATCTCTTGCGTATATACCAAACAAGTTGATTATAATCTACTAGCCGTAATATCAGTGCCTGACATTATCCCTAATAACACTAAATCGCGCATCATCACGTCAACAAAATACTTAGTAGTGGACAATCATCGAAAACATATCGCATCTCTAACAACAGAAGAAGTGAATCGTTGCCAGAGATTTGAACCTTCGCAATTACAATGCGAAATATCACCGATTTTAAACGCAATGACCAACGACAACCAGTGCGAGGTAGCAATCCTGCAGCGAAAAATGACGCTTGATACATTATGCAGTATTGAATCAATAAATGCAACCAATCATTGGATAAAGCTCAACGCTCCGAATCACTGGATATACGTAGTTCCCAATGAAACAACGGTTGACGTCGTATGTGAATCCAAAGTCCACTCATATAATTTTCACGGATCCGGTTTAGTGACGATGAATGCCGGCTGCACATTAAGTGACGAAAATCTTAAAATTATTGCCATTGGTCCAGCAAGCAACAATATTAATGATCGGCCATCGAGAAGATGTAACGCCAGATATGGATGCATCCTAGTGATCGTAAATACCATCGAATACTATGGCAAAAGACCGAAGAACATCCCATCGATATTTACGAACTAAAGACCGTCTGGTATGGTATGGCCCAATCACCGTATTAAGCTACTCGCACGCTTCTGTTAATTACCGATGAAGATGAATCAATGTACCCAGAGGCAGCTCGATCAATCATAGAAAATATGTACGTAGACGATGTATTGAGTGGTGAGGATATAGTGTGGAAGAGGCTATTCCAATTTGTGGCGAGATTGTGAAGCTGCTAAACCAGGCCGGGATGAATCTGTTGAAATGGAGCTCCAACTCAACAGAATTATAAACCAAATTCAATGAGAACATACGATCTAAAATTTTCATTAGTTTCAATCTGCCTGAGTGTAGCGCACAAATATTGGAGTTGAAGTGGAGACCGAAAGCTGACCATTTTACTTACCAAATTAACTTAGATGCAGCACTTACCTTCACTAAACGCAGAATATTGTCAGAGTTTAGCCGAATATTCAATCCATTTGGCCTGTTATTTCAGTTCGTCGTAAAGGTCAAGATGATATTTCAGGAACTGTGGATGTTAAAATTACCATGGGATGAACCAATGATACCAGAAGCACAAAAAAGTTACGCGAGGAAGTTCCCCAATTATAATCAATTATAATACCACGATGGCTAGGACAATTCAACGAGAGCAGCTTGATGCATGGTTTTTCGGTCGCCATCGAGAAAGCGTATGCTCAGAGAGTGTCGACTAATTATTGGCAAAACGAAGATGGCACCAGTTCACATCGTTTCATTACCAAAATTAGAATTCTGTGGAGCTTTATTGGAAGCTGAACTAATGCGGCACGTAGGTTATATTCTAGACGTTCCAGAGGACCGAATGTATTCATGGACAGATTCTCGCTTAGTACTAGCTGTCAGATGTTCAACAAACATTGAAGGTGTTTGTGGCTAATCGTACCAGTAAAATCCTTAAAACGCTACCGCGTGAGCGTTGGTTTCATGTTCTATCCGCCAGCTATTCAGCAGATTATGCCATTCTTGTCATCAACAAGAAAATTGGCCTAAAATTGACAAGAAACATAATTTTGAATCGATTATGACGTGTCAGCAAAATTTGTGGGAAAAATTCATTTACGAATTACCAGAAAAGTATTCGAGCTTCAGCGAATTTATTATGGTGTTTGCATATTTTTACCGTGCGATCAACATTTGAACCAGAAACTAAAATCCAAGGGTTACTTACCAAGAAAGAGATGTCTGAAACTACCGAAAGAATAATTAAGGTGATGCAGAATAAATATTTTAACGTTGAGATTCAGAGACTAACATCCGATAAAATTATACCCAATGGAAGCCAATTAACAAAGCTCGATCCAATCATTGACGAGGTTGGAATATTAAGGGGTGGAGGGCGAATTGAAAATGCACCACTGACAGAGACATCCAATTACTCTACCATCGCACGTTCCAATTGTTAAGAAGCTAATTGTTGAAACACACATTAATAATTGTCATTGCGGTCCATCATTTTTGTTGCATACGATACGTCAGAGGTATTGGATAATTGGTGTTAGAAAAACTATTCAAGGTATACTACGGAAATGTGTGCCATGTATTAAGCAGAAGCGAAATCTTAATCAGCAAAAAATATGTGGATTACCTCGTGAAAGGATTGAACTCGTAAAGCTGTTTCAGCCAACCGGCATAGATTTCTTTCGACCACTACAAAACTATTTAATCCATGGGCTTGGGCAAAAAAGTCGAAAATCTGTGTCCGTTACGCCAGCCGGAACCAAACACCTATGGCACAAGTAGCACGATGCGTTGTGCAACATTGTGCACTATATAACTTTTCAGTCGGAACCTCATAAATCCAGAAATACATGATTTTTCGCGAAAAGACCGTACAATTTCAGCCTGAACCATACCCTCTATAGCCAAGCCAACTATGGCACAAGTAGAACGATGCGTTGTGCATCATTGAGCACAATATGCTTTTTTTGCCGGTACCTTATAAATCCAGCAATATAAGGTTTTTTGGTGAAAAAACCTTACAATTTCAGCTGAAACCTTCGGTTAAAATAACCATATCAGAAGTAGTACGTTGTATTGTGCATAATTTTGCGCTATATATTTTTCAGCCGGAACCTAATAATTCCGACCATAACCTAATAAATCCAGCCAAAACCGTACTATAGCTAAACCAACTATAGCACAAGTAGCACGATACATTGTGTATCATTGTGCACAATATATTTTTTCAGCTGGAACCTTATAAATTCAGTTATATATGATTTTTCGGTGGAATCTTGTAATTCCAGCCGGAAACGATGGTTTGGATTTATACAGTAAAACTTACTATGTTACAATGAGTCGTGTATCATTGTGTACTATACGCTTTTTTCAGCCGGAACCTAATAATTGCAGCCGGAAACTAATAAAGCCAGCCAGGACCATACTATAGCCAAACTAACAATAGCACAATTAGCACGATGCACTGTGCATCATTGTACACTGTATAATTTTTCAGCCGGAACCTCATAAATCCAGAAATATACGATTTTTCGTGAAAAAACATTCCAATTTCAGACGGAACCATACCCTCTACGGCCAAACTAACTATGGCACAATTAGCACAATGCAACGTGCATCATTGTGCACAATAAAATGTTCTGCCGGAAAATTATATTTCTGGAAAGAACCTTACACATCCAGTTAGTACCATATAACAGCCAAACCAACTATGGCACAAGTATCACAACGCATTGTGCATCATTGCATCGCCGTACTAACACATATTGGTAGTGGTTATGCCACTTTTGTCAGTATTTATAAGTCCATTTTTTAAAATTGGTATTTTTCCCTGTAGCTTCTGTCTTGCGGTTGCAATATGGAAGTTTTGCTTCTACGTTTTTATTTCCAACTCGCTTTGTGATGCATAATGATGCACAATGCATCGTGCTACTTGTGCTATAGTTGGTTTGGCTTAGTAGGGTTTTGGCTGGCTTTATTAGGTGCTGGTTCGACTTATAAGGTTCCGGCTGAAAAATATATATATTGCAAAATGATGTACAATGTATCGTGCTACTTGTGCCATAGTTATTTTGACCGTAAGCTTCTGCTAAAATTGTAAGGTTTTTTGCAAAAGAAATGGATTTATAAGGTTCCAACGAAAAAATATATAGTGTTCAATGATGCACAATGCATCGTGTTACTTATGATATAATTGTTTTGACTGTAAGTTTCTGCTGAAATTGTAAGGGTTTTCCCCGAAAAATCATATATTGGTGGATTTATTAGGTTCCGGCGAAAAAAATATATAGTGCTCAATGATGCACAATGCATCGTGCTACTTGTGTCATAGTTGTGTGGTTCCGGCTGATATGGTTCCGGCTGGTGTGACGGATCCGAAAATCGTAAGACTACGTATTCGTCTGTATGTGTACAAAGGCGTTACACCATTGAGATAGTTACCGATCTAACAACCGATGCGTTTATTGGTGCGTTTGATCGATTTGTGGCAGGTCGAGGCCCTGTAACCGTCATATATTCAGACAATGGGTCAAACTTTCGCAGTACAAAGCGAAAATTTGATGAACTAAATCAATTTGTGATCAAAAATGACAGATTTGTATTCTCGGTACTTAAAAAGCAACAAAAAATAGCATTTCATACCAGCATATGCCCCACATTTTGGTGGGCTTTGGTTGACCAGTCCACAAAAACACATCTACAAAAAGTCAACGGTGATAAAATTTTGTCTATGGAATAACTAAATATACATTATTAGTTCAAATTGAATCAATGCTAAATAACAGGCCGTTGTATATCAGTGGCCCCAAAGTCCAAGACGTACGAACGCCATCACATTTTTTATTGGGAACACAATGAGTTGCACTACCAACACTCGAAACTAGACCATACAATGTAATCGGTTGTCACATTGGCAAGTAGTCCAAAAGATGTTGCAAATACTGTAGATACGGTGGTATAAGGAATATGTGCACACCTTGCAACAAAGATGGAAATGGAAAAAGAATGAAGCAAACTTGGAAATGTACAAATTATCCTAATTAAAGACGGCAATCCGTTACTTAACTGTTGGAGAATGGGCAAGGTTAGTCAACTCCATCCTGGCACATATGGTATAGTACGACTTGTCACGTTAAAGACCATGGCTGGTGAAATTCAGCGAGTTATCGTTAAATTTTGTCCATTGCCAATACACTAACCTCCACTACTCATCTACACAATGCAAGACCAAAGCAGACCACACCAAATCAAATAATTTTACATTATACGTGATCTGGGAATTCGATGATCGCCGAACCAAAAATACAATCCATCTGCCCAAAAAAATTGTATAATCTGAGTTTGCCTTTATGCGTCTTTCGATCTCCATTGCGTTTTAAGAGATTTAATATTAATTTAATGAGTTAAATAATTTAAAAGTTGGCCGGGCCCTCTCAATGAAGCTCTTCACTATTGGTTATTCGTTCTACTCACCCTCTCTCTTCGTGCGTGACTCATTTTAATCCAATTAACAATGATAATTCACTAAACAAATATGATTCGAATTGCGATCCCTGATATGTAACTATGACGTTTGGTACCCCGACGTGTAAACTCCACGTGGAGTACACAGTAAATGCAACAGTGACCAAAATAATACCCGGTACAGGAACCACTGAGCCCATCTTGTATATAGTGCATACTACACATGCTAAACAACATTGAGCTATAGTTTTTGAATCTTTAGAGATAGGCAAGATTGATATAACTTTTTTCTATAACTTAACAGATGCTTTTATCCCAGGATGAGACAAACTGTATAAGGCTTGAAAATCTTTTTTTCAAAATTTATTTTTTAAAAAATGTCTTTTCAGCATAATCGATACTTTCAGTAATAGAAATTATTGATAATAACCGATATGTGTTGGATGTCGGTAGTGAATCGACAGATAAAATCCAAATGACGAAGTACACGTGGTGGTGCTTTGTTCGGATTCTGATCCAGAATAAGCTGCAATTAAATCACTTTATATGTGCTGCGCACCATTAAGAGACACCGAAAAAAATTTAAGAGGTTGCCATTCACTCTATACCTATATACTGTGAAACATTCATATATCGCTTCAAATCTTTAAAACCAAAGCGAGTTGAAAAGACTATTTTAGGCATATCAGACGGTTCAATCACAGTTTGTTGATAGGCTTGAACAAAATTCAATATTGAAAAAATCTTAGACTGGTGGTATCGGATAACGTTCAGGAATAGTGACACGATTCAGAGTATAGTAATTTCCATATGGTCTCATATCTCCATAATTCTTCAAAACATGCAGAGAACTAGACCATGCACTGTTACTTGGGCGACAAATACCAAGCGCAACAAAATTTTCAAATCATTTCCTTGCAATCTTTGGTGCCAAACTTTGGTGTCGAATTGGTCAATATATTCGAAAATTTAGATAGTATTTTTGGGTATTTTGGAACTCTTGTGGAAAATTGTCACACAAACCGAAGATATTGGATCGAACAGTCTTCGTTTACGCATATCCACAATATCCGAAACATCCTATTTTTTGAAGACATTAGGACCATTAAAATGTTAAATCTAAAGTGGAAATTAATTCAATCAAGTTGTTCAAAACTTGGTAGTAATTAAATATAAACGCCCTTTAGAATATAATGCGGGCGCACACTTTGTTAATTATTTGATTCTCAATAAGGTTTCAGTACGAGGAAACTTTTACTATTTACACATTTGTATTCAATTCATTATCCCCCCCCCCCCCTCTCCCCCTCCTGCCTCGAACAGAATTGTGTAGACAGTTGTTTGATTCTAACTGTCAGTACACCAAGTTCACCGTAGAGCCCGACGGTGCGTCATACACGACTCTGAACCTGAAGCCGGGATGATGATTTAAGAATTTCATGGTGAGCCAAAAGAACATGGAGGTTCGTTAAGTCACGGTTAATTTGAAATTCCATTTAATTGGCTCGAATCGTTAATTTTATTTCAAGCTTTCGTTTTTTAATGATATGAGGTTTCGTTGCCTTGAAGTAAGGAAGTATGTCACTTGACATGATAAATTTCGGATTATCTAGATTTAAAATTTTAAAAACCTCTGGTTACGCATTGTACGGTTCAGCGCTTTTTTAATGTTTGCGGATTGTTTCATGAGCTCTAATGAGTGTTTTATGGAAAGGTTTTTCTTACCGTTTCTCACACACTCCCAAATCGCACAAAATAATGTAGAACCATTGAACCGCTTTTCTTTCTAATTCAAATCTTACACATGGGTGATAACATAGCCTTGATTTGTTAAATTCTAGTGCATTTATGAGTTTAAACCACATGAAGCAATATTTGTAAAAATGCATCTCTGGTTTAGTATCATAGTACGCAATCTCGCCTCGACCAGTTCATTTCGTATATATATCTTAATCAGATTTTGAGAATATAATACATATTTCTTAAAGCTGTCTTATATTTCTTGCCTAAGAATTAATATCAAACTTCTTCTTAACCTCGAGCGCACACATTTTCCCTTACCTTTTTTTTAGTTTTTGCTGTGCGTTTCAGATCGGGAGCAATAATTCATTTGCTGGAAAACAAAAACTAAAAACACGAAATAAATATTTTTTTAAATAAGATATAAAATAAATAGAATAAATTAAAATTTCCAGCCGTGAATTTTATTGCCCAACACAGAAAAAATTATAATTTCATTAAAGCGACTCCCTCGTCGACATATACAATTTTTTAATTACGTTTCGATAATAATTACGGTCTCTCGCTATACCAAGTACACCTTTCCAACAATTTTTCTATACTATATCACCACATCCATAGTATATTGTGTCTTTTGTGTACAGCCACTTCATACAGTGGAATTTATTCCCAAAGTATTTCGATTTTGTCTTCTTAAATAAAAAATATATTTGGCGTTAATTGTTTGCCAATAATTCACCAAAATCGACAAACTACTTTTGTAAATTTTTATTGTTGTTGGTATGCCGACAAAGCAACTGGAAAATAAGATGAAAGCAAAAATGTTTAGTTATAAACGTAAATTGAATTTGCACGGCCGCTTATGGAATTGGAAATATGCGAATTCTATGTTTTAATTTTTGTCGTTAAATATATTTGCAATACAAAAGAATGCTTAAACAAAATTAAAATTAAAGAATTTAAATTTTATTATTATTGCTATTAGCCCTTGGCTTTCTTCGTATCCAAAATGTAAACACAATCTCTTCCTATAGTATTGGTTGGTAGTTGCATTTCAAAATTAATATACATTGTGTACTTGAATCCTCTTAAGCTTTGGTTAAACTAGACAAAGATATAAGGTTGTTTAATGAAATATTATATTAGTTCAAGGCCAAGTCCAACCTGTGTACATTGTGACTCGGGGTGTATTGTCAACCTGTACACTGCCTGGTTGAAGAGACGGAACTGTAACCTACACGATAAAAAATAGTCCAGTTGTGTTTAACTTGGTCTCCCCACCTTAAATGGACAGCTTAAAAAGGAGTGACCCTAACTTTAAATATTTATTTTCCTATTTAATTCTGTTAATGTTTTAAGTGTTCTAGTTTTTAAGTTTTCAAGTTTTGAAGTTTTGAAGTTTTGAAGTTTTCAAGTTTTCAAGTTTTCAAGTTTTTAAATTTTCAAGTTTTCAAGTTTTCAAGTTTTCAAGTTTTCAAGTTTTCAAGTTTTCAAGTTTTCAAAATTTCAAGTTTTCAAGTTTTCAAGTTTTCAAGTTTTGAAGTTTTGAAGTTTTCAAGTTTTCATGTTTTCATGTTTTCAAGTTTTCAAGTTTACAAGTTTTCAAGTTTTAAAGTTTTCAAGTTTTCAAGTTTTCAAGTTTTCAAGTTTTCAAGTTTTCAAGTTTTCAAGTTTTCAAGTTTTCAAGTTTTCAAGTTTTCAAGTTTTCAAGTTTTCAAGTTTTCAAGTTTTCAAAATTTCAAGTTTTCAAGTTTTCAAGTTTTCAAGTTTTGAAGTTTTGAAGTTTTCAAGTTTTCATGTTTTCATGTTTTCAAGTTTTCAAGTTTACAAGTTTTCAAGTTTTAAAGTTTTCAAGTTTTCAAGTTTTCAAGTTTTCAAGTTTTCAAGTTTTCAAGTTTTCAAGTTTTCAAGTTTTCAAGTTTTCAAGTTTTCAAGTTTTCAAGTTTTCAAGTTTTCAAGTTTTCAAGTTTTCAAGTTTTCAAGTTTTCAAGTTTTTCATGTCTTCAAGTTTTCAAGTTTTCAAGTTTTCAAGTTTTCAAGTTTTCAAGTTTTCAAGTTTTCAAGTTTTCAAGTTTTCAAGTTTTCAAGTTTTCAAGTTTTCAAGTTTTCAAGTTTTCAAGTTTTCAAGTTTTCAAGTTTTCAAGTTTTCAAGTTTTCAAATTTTCAAGTTTCCAAGTTTTCAAGTTTTCAAGTTTTCAAGTTTTCAAGTTTTCAAGTTTTCAAGTTTACAAGTTTTCAAGTTTTCAAGTTTTCAAGTTTTCAAGTTTTCAAGTTTTCAAGTTTTCAAGTTTTCAAGTTTTCAAGTTTTCAAGTTTTCAAGTTTTCAAGTTTTCAAGTTTTCAAGTTTTCAAGTTTTAAAGTTTTCAAGTTTTCAAGTTTTCAAGTTTTCAAGTTTTCAAGTTTTCAAGTTTTCAAATTTTCAAGTTTTCAAGTTTTCAAGTTTTCAAGTTTTTCATGTTTTCAAGTCTTCAAGTTTTTAAGTTTTCAAGTTTTCAAGTTTTCAAGTTTTCAAGTTTTCAAGTTTTCAAGTTTTCAAGTTTTCAAGTTTTTAAGTTTTCAAGTCTTCAAGTTTTTAAGTTTTCAAGTTTTCAAGTTTTCAAGTTTTCAAGTTTTCAAGTTTTCAAGTTTTCAAGTTCTCAAGTTTTCAAGTTTTCAAGTTTTCAAGTTTTCAAGTCTTCAAGTTTTCAAGTTTTCAAGTTTTCAAGTTTTCAAGTTTTCAAGTTTTCAAGTTTTCAAGTTTTCAAGTTTTCAAGTTTTCAAGTTTTCAAGTTTTCAAGTCTTCAAGTTTTCAAGTTTTCAAGTTTTCAAGTTTTCAAGTTTTCAAGTTTTCAAGTTTTCAAGTTTTCAAGTTTTCAAGTTTTCAAGTTTTCAAGTTTTCAAGTTTTCAAGTTTTCAAGTTTTCAAATTTTCAAGTTTTCAAGTTTTCAAGTTTTCAAATTTTCAAGTTTTCAAGTACATTTACATTTACATTCACATTTACATTTACATTTACATTTACATTTACATTTACATTTACATTTACATTTACATTTACATTTACATTTACATTTACATTTACATTTACATTTACATTTACATTTACATTTACATTTACATTTACATTTACATTTACATTTACATTTACATTTACATTTACATTTACATTTACATTTACATTTACATTTACATTTACATTTACATTTACATTTACATTTACATTTACATTTACATTTACATTTACATTTACATTTACATTTACATTTACATTTACATTTACATTTACATTTACATTTACATTTACATTTACATTTACATTTACATTTACATTTACATTTACATTTACATTTACATTTACATTTACATTTACATTTACATTTACATTTACATTTACATTTACATTTACATTTACATTTACATTTACATTTACATTTACATTTACATTTACATTTACATTTACATTTACATTTACATTTACATTTACATTTACATTTACATTTACATTTACATTTACATTTACATTTACATTTACATTTACATTTACATTTACATTTACATTTACATTTACATTTACATTTACATTTACATTTACATTTACATTTACATTTACATTTACATTTACATTTACATTTACATTTACATTTACATTTACATTTACATTTACATTTACATTTACATTTACATTTACATTTACATTTACATTTACATTTACATTTACATTTACATTTACATTTACATTTACATTTACATTTACATTTACATTTACATTTACATTTACATTTACATTTACATTTACATTTACATTTACATTTACATTTACATTTACATTTACATTTACATTTACATTTATTTAGGTTTAGGCTTACCTTTAAGTTCAGTTTTAAGTTTAAATTTAGCTTAAGGTCTAAGTTTTATTTTTAGGTTTAGGTTAAGGTTTAGGTTTTGGTTGAGGTTTTGGTTGAGGTTGAGGTTGAGGTTTAGGTTTAGGTTTAGGTTAAGGTTTAGGTTGAGGTTTAGGTTTAAGTTAAGGTTTAGGTTTAGGTTTAGGTTTAGGTTTAGGTTTAGGTTTAGGTTTAGGTTTAGGTTTAGGTTTAGGTTTAGGTTTAGGTTAAGGTTAAGGTTAAGGTTAAGGTTTAAATTTTGGTTTAGGTTTAAGTTTCCGTTTCTTTTTCGATTTCAGTTTCAGTTTCGGTTTTGGTTTCGGTTTTGGTTTCGGTTTTGGTTTCGGTTTTGGTTTCGGTTTTGGTTTCGGTTTTGATTTCGGTTTTAGTTTCGGTTTCGGTTTAGGTTTAAATTTAGTTTTAGGTTTAGGTTTAGGTGTAGGTTTAGGTTTAGGTTTAGGTTTAGGTTTAGGTTTAGGTTTAGGTTTAGGTTTAGGTTTAGGTTTAGGTTTAGGTTTAGGTTTAGGTTTAAGTTTAGGTTTAGGTTAAGGTTTAGGTTTAGGTTTAGGTTTAGGTTTAGATTTACGTTTAGGTTTAGGTTTATAGCCTGTACAGACTGAGGATTAGCTAAACTGGTTTAGCATAATTAAATCAAGTATCCTATGAAAAAACTGAAACTTGCTTGTAGATTTTTAATTTTTCATAGTACGAGTATGTCGAACTAAATTGAATTTTATTTCTTAGAGTACTTGACCGAATTTTGCTAAACCAGTTTGGCTAATCCTCAGTCTGTACAGGCTATTAGGTTAAGGTTAAGGTTTAGGTTTAGGTTTAGGTTTAAGTTTAGGTTTAGGTTTAGGTTAAGGTTTAAGTTTAGGTTAAGGTTTTTGTTTAGGTTTAGGTCTAGGATTAGGTTTAGGTTAAGGTTTAGGTTAAGGTTTAGGTTTAGGTTTAGGTTTAGGTTAAGGTTAAGGATTAGGTTTAGGTTTAGGTTTATATTTAGGTTTAGGTTTAGGTTAAGGTTAAGGTTTAAGTTTAGGTTAAGGTTTTTGTTTAGGTTTAGGTCTAGGATTAGGTTTAGGTTAAGGTTTAGGTTAAGGTTTAGGTTTAGGTTTAGGTTAAGGTTTAGGTATAGGTTTAGGATTAGGTTTAGGTTTAGGTTTAGGTTGAGGTTTAGGTTTAGGGTTAGGTTAAGGTTCAGGTTTAGGTTTAGGTTAAGTAGGTTTAGGTGAAATAGGATTAGGATTAGGTTTAAATTAATTTTAAGTTTTAAATTAAAATTTTCTTTAGGATAAGGTTTAAGTTTCCGGGTCACCTTCTTCCCTTATTTCCTAATTGCTGTGTTAAATTTAACATGGCAAACTTCAAATAAAATTTGTGAGTAGATAATAAACAAAGCGGATTTAAAAATTTCTAAGAAACGCAATCTCCTTTTGAAAAAAGCATAAGTAACTGATAATATTGCCCATGCTAATTTATTTTACTTTAAATTATTAAGTTAGGTCTCTGATACTATTGAAACCACATTGGAAAGATTTCGGTAATAACTAATACGAATAGTTTATAAATACCTACGATCTTAAACATTTATCGTCGAAAACAAAAAGTCATTATAATCTTTAATTTATGCGATTAAATAGAAACTGATACGTATTTATAAAACACACCTACCAAATATAACGTGTTCCATTTGGATGTCCATTTAAACCAGCAAATCAATTTCAATGTAGACGTCGGGCGAGGGTGTATAACACAACATCAAAAAGAATCAAACTGCAGAGAAACGAACACAGAAGGATTAAATGGAATCTCGAAAGAATTAGAAAAAAGTAATCCATAGACACAAAAAAAACTATTAAATCATCATTTTCTATATTTTATGTTGTTAGCCCTTGCTATGTTGTAAGATTTGTAGTACTGTGTTTGAACATGAAATCTACACCGCACTATACACAAAAACTACCAACTATACTCGTACACAATTCAAAGTTTGTTTAAAAAAAAAATTGGATTTAAAATTTATGTATTTTAATGGAGTTTTAATTATGCTGTAATTTAATAGAGTTATATCATAGTTACATAGAAGAGATTAGACTTTTGGGATTTATGATGTTTCGTTCATCTGGATATAAAAGAGAAAAATTAGGATTGGCGCATCGTATAATGGAAACATGCAAGATTTTCAGCAAGCACATACACCATTTACAATATTTGTCGTGCAATTTGAAAATTTTTTAATATACGTGATTTAATTAATATTATATAATTATGTGCATAAATGTAAGAATATTTCTGTTTTGTTGCTCTGGTTTAAGAATTATTAATGTTCATATGGAATCTTCTTCGTTAAATCAATTTCATTCTCCGGATTCAGGTAATAAAGGAAATAACAAATGGTTCAATACATATTTTGCAAGAAGTGGTTTTGATGCATACTGAAATGTTTTCAAAAGGTCTGACTTTAGGGGCCTTGTTATATCAACCTCCCGGCCAGATTTTTTCCACAGATGCATAATTATACTGCGAAATATAATTAAAACCACTTTCAGGACCACTTTTCCTCTTTTTGCATCAAACTATAGTACCCAAATTGGCATTTTCGAAATAAAAACCAGCAAATGTGTATGGTGGACAAAAATAACAAACAAACAATTTATTTTATAAGAAATGCAGATTAGTGCATTTTGAGGGACTAACCTGTTTCGTAAAGAAAAATTATCTGGTTAAAATTATTAAAAAGTTACACTGTTAAGTTATCTTTCTAATTGGATTTTATTTTCAAAACAAATATCCTAGGTTTTCATGATAAACAATGAATCGAAAATTTAAGACAGTTCTAAATTGCTCAAAAGTTTGAGTTTGGACAAATCCGGAAAATTCACATAGAATGCAAATCGAAAATTTCTGTGCGTCCGAGTGAAATGATTGTGTTTTAAACTCAAAAAATTTTCCGTTCAAAAACAATACATTTTTTCGTTGTAAAATCGTTCGACCAGACAAAAATTTAAAAAAGAGTCCTGGGTCCTTACCAAAGGACCTCCCATTCAATTTTCCGGAAATTACTACCGATTGAAATCGATTCTGAACCTTTGAAATTTTCCTTTCACTAGCTCTGCGAGCCGGAAAAAAATTAAAGAAAAGGACCCAGGTCCCACTTTTCTGAATAAATTTTCCCGAAATAGGAACCCTTTGCAATCGACTCCTGGCCCTCGAAAATCCTTCTTGCCAATTTTTACGCATTGTGCGGGCCGAAAAAAATGAATAAGGCTATTTTCTAGCCCCAAGGCCCATAAGACGACTATCTCAACGAATTTTCTCGAAATCGGCACCAATCAATATCTTTACTTCACTAATTTAATTTGACGATGTAGTTGAATGTTTTTTATTAGCAAATTTTTCACTGCAAGTATACGTAAGCTTTCAATCTGGGCCATCTGGGCATGCGACCTGGGTTGCTAGCTCAAGATTTAAACAGATTTCTGCTGATGATAAATTTCTATCGTAGATTTATTCCACATCCGGTAGAAAATTAAATGATCCTCGAGAGTTTGAATGAATGATCAATGTGACATTTCCACCTTGTAAAGATGTAGCAAGAAATGGTGAACTTAAACTAGTAGTAGGTGCACCAGTTGTAGCAATTTGAGCAATAATAACGAAAAGCAATAATACTCTTGGTTTATTTTCGAAAGCTCTTTCACCAGCAAAACAACGTTAAAACACATGAAATGGAAGATATGTATTGTGAGGTAGTTTATTTCCAACATACGCTGGATGGTCGACAATTTTGCATTATCATTTTCAATTCACCACTTCGTCAAGTCCGTTATTTAGACTACATCAGGTAGTTCACGACGAATATACGTTATATTGTTGGGCTAGAGAATAGTGTCGCCGATTTTTTCTTATCCGTTATTACTATATCTAGTTTAGCCTTACAAATCTAACTGTGATGCTTTGAATAATTTCATCCTCCCATTCATCATAACCGAGCTACGTCAGATTATAAAGGAGTTTTTTTTTCGGGCATTTGTGATACCATACAAAGTTGATTACTGAACGTTTAGTGTGGCCAGCTATGAATCGTGGTATTTAAAATTTTTGTCCAGATATGGACACCGTCATACCAAACGGGAGTTTTCAACATAATAATATTGTTTTGATTGACCATTGCCTCCATCAGATAATAATCGCTATTTTTTACAGCAATAGACATATTCACTCTATGGACTACTGAGATTCCGCAATGGTTAACATGACGGCAGAAACGGTTCCTGCCAGTTTGATATCAGGGTGGATACAAAACATTGGAATACAACGAAAAATTGCAAGTGATTACAGAATTGAACCAGACATTAGGAATTAAACATGTAAGAATAACACCATTTCATCCTCAGGCTATTGGAATAATATAGAAAGATGGCATTTGCGAACAAATTTATTTTGATTAAGAATATAATTCAAAGAGGAGATGGTGCGTAGCTTGCCGAGGTCGTATTCAGAACAATTTCTCAAAAAACTGGAGTATTCTTCACTCCTGGAAAACAAAGTAACCGAAACTGAATTAATCAAGGAATTTCGACAGTATATGAGTCAAATTTGTCCAACGGTTTCGACTCAACAGTAACGTGTTTATTCAACGAGAGTTAAAATATGGTACACAAGTGTTTATTGGAGTCAACAGCGTACAACATCATTGGAAGTCCATATTCAAAGTAATGGATGAAAGGATACTTATTGACACTTATAAAGGTTTTAACAGGCAGATGTTTGCGTTGGGTTTTTTCAAAGCCAATGTTTTTTCATCTATACTTGCACTTCTTAGGGTAGAAGCTCTTGTCTTGTTACATGGCATAACAAACACACCACATCACAATTAGGCCACATCCTAATGAAAACTAGATCTTCTCTAAAAATTGGAAAATTACCTGGGAAATGGTCGCTACTATCAGACCATAAACTAATCTTTTTCTCAGGTTGGAAAGAAGTGGGGGAAAGGGAAGCGTTTAAGGGACGAAGAGATATCGGACGAAACGAGCAACACGCAAAAACAAGAAGACATGTGAAACTGTTTGGCTGCAAATTTCTGCAAATTGTCACCTAGAAAATCACTTACACCTACTCCGAGAACAAGGTTTGGCGAACTTTCGGTGATCCACTTATCTGAGGAGAAGAAATAAAATAGTCAGATGGGTTTTCAAAAGAGACAGATTCTTAACCAGCAATACAATAGAGCAAAAACATTTGATTTTTTGAAACAATTCAGACGAGACAAGAGAGATTTTATTTCCAGAGTGGGAAAAAGAATTACAAAATTCGCAAGGTACTCAAGTACCACTAATAACAAATCGGTTATTGGCCGATTGAGGAGCCGCAAACTGTGTAGGACATTTTCGATATTGTAAAGGGAATTAAGGCAAGAAGGGCAGCTGGCTTAGACCAGATACCTTTACAATTAATAATCTCCTTACCTGTAGAAGGGTAGAATCTGTTAGTGAGGTCTTTACAGCTAATCTGGTTCATCAACTCTAATATTGAAGAGTGGATGGAGACTGTTCAAATACCACTCAAGAAAATGCCAAATTCAAAAACACTATTTGATTTCAGAAGAATTACAATCTCCGGCGTAGAATACCGAATGTATGCCAAGAAAAATTTCTAAAAAAACCTCGATGAATTCGTGTAACAGCGGGTCTACCGCGCCTCGTGTATTGGATGATGTAGATATAGTTGGTATAGTTGGCAGCGATTCTACCACCCTCCTGGATATGATGACGTTAGTATATATGGCAGCGACATTCTACCGCGCCTCAGGATCTGATGATGTAAATATATATGGCAGCGATTCTACAGCCCTCATTTATGATGACGTTTGTATATGGCAGCGATTACCTACTGCGCCTTGTGTCGTCCTCCCTCACCTGGTGGTATTTTCTTACCGCTCTTAAATTTTTTTGTTTTGTTTTGTTTTACTTCACACCATCCTCCGGCATAACCATTTACAGCTGAGTTTCAAATCATGGAATGTTGTACCAATTATGAAAGGTTATTTAATTTTAAATAATAATCCGTTTAAATTGGGCCGAAACAACACCCGGTTTTCGTGTAATCGATTTAAAATGATCGGTTCGTTTTTACTTAACACTTTGGAACATTGGGGCCGTATCAAGCTGGTTTCCCACAAATTAGCATAGGCAACCACATATTTGTGATAAGTATAGCGATTTAAGAGAAATGTCGGTATGGAAGAACGCTTTTTGTATTGTCCTTCGATCTTGCATCTGTTACCAGATGCTTAAGTTTGGAAATATATCGCACCATTTAATCAACAAAATTGTAAAAACATGTCTTTCGGAGAAAACATCCTTAAAGTGGTACCAGCAAAGAACACAAATGAAAGTACAAAATATTTGAATGAAACAAGGTTGGCCACTGTCTTCCTACTTATTCAATACTAGCATATCCGGATGACATAAAAATATTGCACACAAATATGTCACAACTGTCAAATATTGTAGAAGTAAACCGGAGTTTCTTATAAGCTTTCTTTTAGATGACTGCCTAGAAGTACGAGAAATGAATATTGGACGAATGATGATAATGGTAAAACAACATTTATTTAGGTGAAGTACCCGGAAGAAGTACGGCGGAATTTTGAAACGATTATAGGGCACCGAGCTGGAATGTAGGAAAACAACGGCTTGCTCAAGTGAGTTCTTTTATAAGTTAGATAATTTAACAAATCCTAGTCAGTTCGGACACCGAATCGTGTCTTAATCGTAACAGATTTCGTCGAATAATTGGGTGATAATCGAATGAAGCAGCAGTAGTTTGCATGTGTTCAAGTAAGTTGCTGCATTGTCGAACATAGCTTTTTTGAAAACCAATATTGAAGACCAAACCCACTCCAATATTTTAATTCTCAACAAAATACGGTTTATATTAAATTAATTGTAAATTAATAAACTAGCTTGTGAAATGTAATCTACAATTACGTAAGAAAAGTAATTCATTAAATTTACAATCTTAAATTGACCCTTATCGAAAATTATTAAATTACGTTACCAATCCGAAACTTTGAAACCACCATCGTATAATAAATAATACATATTAAACTGTTTAGCTCTCTTTTACTATCGCGACATTAAAATATATATTTTACCACGATAGTGATATAAAAATTTGTATTCCTCAATCTCTGCTTGTTTCGTTCTCTTCTGTCGTCAAACATAAATTTTCTTTTTTGGAATGCAGGCAGAGAGCAAAAACTCAACACTAATAAAAAATAAAAAAAAATAAAAAATAAAAAATGTATATTTGTATTTTGCCGGTGTGCACAACAGAGAGCCAATCTAAACCAAAGAGAATCAAAACAAAAGAACAAAAAATGCAAAAGCAACAACAAAGTGCCGGAAAATTTTCACCTTTCGTCTCATTTAATTTTTATTTTTGTTGTTTTCGTGATTCTCATCATAAAAGTTCATCGTATAAAATCATATTCCAATTGGAATATGTATATAAATATAAAAAGCACGGTATATAGAGTAGTATGTGTGAGAAGCAGTGTGAAATGAAATAAGAATTTTTTTGTTTTGCTTTTTTTTTCTATTAGTATTTCCAGTTGTCATTCGCCATTCTATGATCTTCATCGGTGGGGATCACATCGTTTTTGATTTCGATTTGAGATTTCGAATAAAATTTCATTTGGTTTGAAATTTATAAATCACGGAAATTTCGCGGAATTTGTTAATTTTATTGTGCGGTTTTTTTAATTATTTTGGTGCGCGGTGATTTCGTGACAAAAGTGAATGTTTAGTTTAGTGTTCATATATAATTTAGTGAATTATTTTTTTTTTTTTTTTGGTTTTATATTATGTAGTTCAGTGAAAATTGGTTGGTTTTCCAAAATTAAATTTTTTTTATTTTATTTTGCTTAAATTATCTTTTGTGGTTTAATTAAATTTTTTGTTTTTATGTTAGTGGAAAATTATTTGTGTTTTTAAATATTTTGTTGTTCGTTCTTGGTTCTTATACGAAAAAATAAATAAAATTAAGAAAATATCTTGAAGAAGAAAATTTGGTGATAAAAAAGGAAAATTTTAAGATAAAATTGTTTTGTTGGTTTAGCATTTTGTGTGTGGTTCTGTTGATGTGTGTCTGTGTGTGTGAATTTGTGGAAAGTTAAAAAAAATAATAATAAAAGTTAATTTTCATTTCTATTATTGTTGTTGGTTTTGGTAACAGAAAATCTAGTGAGGAAAGAAAATATTTGTTGTGGAAATTTGAAAATATTTTACATTCGGTTTTTTGTTAGTACTTTTTGTTGGATTACATTAAATACACAAAAAACTGTCTTAAATGCAAGTTTGGTGATTTTTTTTTTTCTTGTGGAAAACCGTTTTATTGCTGCCGAGAAAGGATTTCGTTTCTTATCTATTTATAAACAAGGTTAGTACGATTTTTTTTTTATTACCATCGATGTTATCTTAATTAAGTATTCGAGTTATCGATTTCAGCAAATTTTTGTGCGTTATAAATTCTTAAAAGTGGTTATCACCTTAGGTGTTCTGTGACAGTAGTTTTTTGGTTATTGTGTCAATTCAACAGCTGGTAAAATATTGCGGTGTTTGCATTTCTTTATCAGTGGTTTTGGATTTTTTTTTTTTGCTATTTGTTCTTGGATTCAGGTCAGTCAAGTAAGTGTTGTGATTTTTTGGAAATTTAGCGTCATAAAATTATGAAAAGTAGTGTGGAGCGTCGGGTTACACAACCATAATAGTTCCCAAATTTGATTAAACTAGTCGGATTGACTGTTTTAGGATCAGATAATAATTTTAAAATGCAATCGTGTAATTAATAATCACAAAAAGTTTTGGGGATTAATTGTAGATTATTTTTTAGAAAAAGATGGTTGATCTTTAGCCATGTGTACGACTAGTATTGAAATTTTCGGGAACGTTGTTTACTGTAACTGTTGAACGTTGTTTTAATTTTTGGAATTTTTATAGAAACTCAGTGAATGAATCCCTTTTTCGTATAGCTGATATATCTTTCCGGTTTAAAATATTTTGCGTATATTATTGAAAAATTTTATATTAAATTAATAAAATCTTGCTGATTATTAAATTTGTTCTAATTTAATATACTTATACGTTTTATCAGCATTTGTTTATAATATTCCTGCACCTAGGTGCAAATCCGTCTTGGGTTTTGTTTCGTATTTGGCAATTCGATTGGTTCCCCTTTCGATACTATTATAGCAAATGTAGATTAGATTTGGAAGACATTTCATCCTGCAATGCTAACTAAGTATAAAATTTATTAAATACGAAGTATTGGGAGATTGGAATGGGTTCATAATATTAAACGGTAATTTAAATCGTTTCGATTACTCTCTACAGTGAGCCGTAGTTTACCCAAATAATTAACGCCTAAAGCTGCTGATGAATGCTGATGTTACTTATATTAAAGTTATCGGAGATTAGTATTCTACAACACTGACTGATTCCTTAAAATTAATCAATAAAAATTGCGATATGATATTCGTCTAATTTTACCCCTCTTATAAAAAGTTGAGATGCTATTTATTTAAGTATTTAATATTGCAAATTTTAAGAACTCGTATTTTGATGGTAAATGGTGGTTGATGAAAATTCTTGAAAATCGTGAAACACAGTATAGTTGTATCTCTTTTGACCAATATGAAGAAATTCAAATACGAAAAATGTTGTTTTTTCAATAGATTGCGGTTTGCGTAGGAACCAAACTGTTGACGTTAAAACGTCAAATTTGTTTGTTTTTCTTTCCAAACTTGTTATTTACCCAAATTAAGAGTTACTTTTTGAAATTTGGTGCAGTTCGAATTGTTGGACATTGGTAGCCCTGATCCAAGTTCGTGTATTACCACGTGATCCTTGCACACATTATATTCCAATGGAAAGAGACCTGTCCAATGTTTCTTTTGCACGATGTAATGGCGTTTAGAGTTGATTATGTAAATAGCACAAAATGTTGATTTCATTTAAACTCACCAACCGCATATTTTTAGGGATTTTATACAAAAACGGTTTATGGTTCATTTTGCTAATCTAATGCCTAATAATTTTCTAATTTCGTTTAATTAGTCTCCTGCCAGCCTCTTAAAGAAACGTTTATCATTTCCTTCGAAAATCGTCACGTTAAACGCCATACGTTAAACGCCATTAACAGATACTCGCAGAGGTGTAGATATCTATTCAGATCTGTACTCAAAAGGTTTAATTATGTTAACCACCATATTAACGCGACATTTCCGTAAGGTTTTCAAAAATTTAGAAAACTGCCCAAATTAGCGTATTTTTAAAATTGAAATTTAGGGAACTCGAAAACATCCCTATATACAAATCTGTGAACGCCATAATAAGTGTTTATTGTGAGGCTACATTTTTGATAATGGATACTGGAATGATAACGAGCTTCATTTGTAGTGATGCTAGTTTTCGTTTCTGTTGAATGCGGATGTTGTTATACAATTAATTAGCCATTGCACTAGCTCAGCTCATCAGTTTATATGACAATAATTCCTAAGAAAAAATTTAAAAAAATTGGCAATGCCGGATTTTTCACAAAAATATCTATATATAAAAATGGTGTAAAAATGTATGTGCGAGCATCAGTTGGGAACGCCTAAACCGATTTGGCTCAATCTTTTTTTGTTATGTTTGCAATTACCAGGAGATGGTTCTTAGGAAAGAAATTTTTGAAAAAATTCACCGGAAAAGTCGCAAAACCCGAAAAATTGAATAAAAAGCCATTTTCATATGAATTTTGTTTGTAAATTTTTTATGAGACAGATGCTGCAGTTATTAAAGCTTCGGGGCTTGAATTGGTTGGTACTGGGTTGGAATGCTACCGGAGGCTGCATCCAAACTACTATTTGTTTTTTTATCCAATCTATTTATTTTATCTATTTATTTTCTCTATCTATCTATTTATATAAAAATCAATTGCCGTGCATTAGTCTCAAACCCAAAACGACATGACCAATTTGAATGATTTTTTTTGTGCATTGTCCGTCTGAGTGGCTACAGTGGATGGCTTAGGAAGAACAAAAATTCGGAAAAACCCAAAGGAAAACTAAAAAATCACAAAAAAAAAGTCGGGAAATTGAAAATTACGTTTTGTAGAGGAATTTTGTATGGAAATCAATAATCGACAATAATCATTCATTTATATAGCCACTTCAGATTTTTTTCAACAGATGGTGAAAATATTGGTGGCAGACTACTATAAATATAAGTTGTGTAGAATTTTGCCAATCTTATCTTCTAAGGTAAACGGCTATAATACTGATTACTGACATAAATCGTGAATTTGCTCAATTTTAAGAATATTACCCAACATACTAAAATTATTTTGCTTAAAATCACTAATAAGAACATTCTTGTTGCATCTCCTTCTAATATATTCTATATTCTTTTACTGAACATAATATAAATCAGTAGTAATCTGATGACATCGAAAACATCCTTTTGTGCAATTATTTCTTAGCATTTTGGCTTAAATTTCGAAATTTTTAATTTTAGTAATAGTCTCTAACTAAGTGTTAATTACGTTTTAAATTAAAGTTGTATCGATCATATGATTCGTTTCATTTTCACTGACGTATATGTCAGTATTAGGTAAAGACATATTTTTTAAGCATCTTTTAATGTGCTTTGTATAAAAGGGTTTGGCCAGGAATTAATCAAAACGGCAACGATCAGTATTGAATCCTTATTTAGCTCACTAAAATATCCAACACATGTCAATATAACCTAGAAATCCTAAATTCTATTTATTGTAATTAAAAGATTTATTTCCGTTTTAAGTAAATTAAAAATATTTTAATTAGTGTAAAATTAAATAAATATACGTAATCTAAAAACTGATTCTTACTTTTTGGAGAATTTAATTTTAGTTGCCTAATTAAAGTTGTATGTCAGTTTTATATACACACATGTCAGTAAAGGAGCTCTATTATATTTTATTAGCATGGCAATAAAATTAAAGCATGTTCAATAACTGTACAAAAAGTTGTGTACACTTTAAATATAACACATAGGACCAATCGGTTTTAATAATGGCAGAAGAGCAAAATATTTGAAGAATGGATGCCTATTAGATGCCTATTCGCAATTCCCATCGAATATAGCTAGCATCGGATTCTTCGTCTACCATATGAAAACGAGTGTAATGACCAATCCAATAGTTTTACAATTTTCACCCTCTTTTTTCCATAGTAGACTGTCATTCGAATTTTGTGCAGCGGAATTCATTTGCTCTTTGCTAGATATCACTAATATGACTGACATGGAAGATGCATCGCGCGGTGGGTTCTGTACTCTGACGAGGGGTCGTAATGGTTGTGTTCAGCCACATCACTGACCGACACCAGACGTTGAAAAACACCATGTGTATCCTGCCCCTATCGGCGTTCAACCCAGGTACTTTTCAATTTTACCGATTTTCTAAACCCCCATCAGTGTACCATTTGGTCTGCAATGAACAATAAATTGAACTACCAACAATTTAGTAAAATTTAAATTGTATGCTAAATGTATAACTAATCAACCGGAAGATCACTCGATTACAGTAACCTTAACAAGGCGACCAAATCTCTTCAAGGGACGTAGCGCGAATCTAATAAATTAAACCAATTAATGAAGCGAATGATTGAAATATGAATGTGAAAGTTTCAATAGGATCGAAGCGAAGCTTTCATTGACATTTTAGAAACCGTCCTGCAATCAAAAAATTTGACAGTCAATTTAAAACTCATTGGCAATATTTGCTACCCATTGATGACTCACATTGATCAGCTGGATCGGTTCAAATTGAAAATGGTAAATTTCATTCAATATTTGTGTTAGATCATCATTTTGATTTCAAATCTTTTGTGTCATGAAATATGAACTGAAGACTTAGATCACGCATCAAGAAAAGTGGCTATTATTGCATCATTCGATTCGCAATCGAACATTTTCCCAACGATCTAACGAGTAAAATTATCAAATGGTGCGTATTAGCACAGCTAGATAACCTTAGCAACATGTCATTTTCATATAAAATCAAAATTTCGGCAGACGGTGCTGTGAAAAAACCGCGCCCGGTCCAATAAAAGTTATTTTGAGTTTAATATTGCTATAATTTACCTGTGCAATAAACGCAATAAAACTAAGCTTTGCTTTCCGCACCAAAGTAGAAACAAATTTTTAATAAGAGGAATATTTGTTTCTACTTCTGTTACTTAGAGGTTTTGTAATTGATATTTTGCAAAATACAAGTATTTTGGTAAGCTTTCATAAACTCAATAGTATGTCAGTATAGAGAACAAAAATTGTCAATAACAGAAACACGAATTTTTGAATAACTCAGTATTATGTACAACATGCCGTTTTTTCTAAAATTTTAAAATTATAAATGAAAATTGTTTTTCATTCAACACTTTCTAATACTATCTGATTCTTAAATAAACAAGTGTTTTAAAAAGTAAATACGCTCTTAAAATATCTGGTATTTTCTAAGTAATAATGAAGATCAAACTTCGAATTGTTGCGCCATATGTCAGTATTATAGCCAATTACCTTATATACAAATCTGTGAATGTCATACTACATAAGTAAGTGTTTATTGTGTGGCTACATTTTTGATAATGGATACTGGAGTGATAACTGATAACGCGCTTCATTTCTAGGATGCTAGTTTTCGTTTCTGTTGAATGCGGATGTTGTTATATAATTAATTAGCCATTCCACTAGCCCAGCATCAGTTTATATGATAATAATTGATATCCCGTCCTACTTTTCGCAGTTATGCCAAATCGAAGACTTATACGGATCGATTTTAAGTTACCATCTGCGCATTACATAGCTCCATGCCAGCCTATCAGTTTTGCACGCCGATAAGGGGTGGTAGTTGTGTTCCTTTTAATGATATATCGTAATCTGTTGATGAAAATTTCCCTTTGCATGCTGCCCCTATCGGGATTCGAACCTGGTACCTCCCGATCCAAACGTCAAACCTTTGTACCATTTGGTCGGTAAAAAAGCAAATTTTGTGATTCAAAACAAAATTTAGGCCAAGTTTTTCATATAAAATTTAGCTCATCTGGATCAATTTCATGTCAATGCTGCAATTATAGTCTAAGGCAAAGTTTATAATTCGAAAAAAAATTGAACTTTATCACTCGTGTTAATATATTTGTACAAATTTTAGAATTGTGTTCTGTTACTTGTGGGTCGATTTTAAGTTTTAAGCATGTCAAATTCAGCATTGTAATTTAAACACTTTATTTTAAAAAATTAAATTATGACGTTCGATGACGATCTAATTTATAACAAAAGCAGCCAAAGTGTATCATTTACTACTTTCTAGAAATGTTAATAGTAGTTCCCCATTCAGCTGGGTCGTCGGATAAATATACAGAATTATGCCGACTCCCAAAACTAGTTTCAACGTTTTACCTAATTGAACGTCTGCCGGCCTGTTGTTATTTACATCAGATTGTAATTGTACCCGTAATTTATAACTTCGTCCCTGCAAATGTATTTAACTAGTACATGGTACGTTATGCTTTACATGTCTTAACGGAATGCGAGTTTACTCCAGGGGCCTTATTCTCGAAATCGGTGGAAATTTTCGCATTCGAATATAATTTGCTTTAAAATTCTTTATACTTATGTATATTATTCGAGTTTTTCACCGGCTAATTTTAATCATTTTTTCAAATTTGTTCGCAAATTTTCTATTATTTATTTCCCTACTAAAGGAATAATTCTGCATCCAATTATCTAGTCGAAATTTTTCTCTTACCAGTGGCACTATTCTGATTTTCCGTGGGAATTGGAAATTGGGAAAAATATGTTCATAGCATTTTTGCCTAAATTAAATTTTTCTGGCATGGAATTAGTTTGGTGTAAATATTGTCGAAACAAAGTTGATCGGGAAACTTTCGTTCCAAAAAGTTTTTGTGGGGAAAAATAATTCCCAATATATCTTTGATTCAAAAATATTTACACCTAGCTTATTCTAACAGTAGGCCAGATAAATATAATTTAGACAAAAATGTTATGAAAATATTTTTCCCAATACCCAATTTCCAGGGAAAGCAAGAATAGTGCCACAGGGAAACAAATAATAGAAAACTTGCGAAAAAATTTGAAAAAATTATTAAAAGTAGCCGGTGAGAAACTCGAAAAATATAAAGAATTTTAAAGCAAATTATATTCGAATGCGGAAAATTCCACGGATTTCAAGAATAAGGCCCTAGTCCAGGGCTTTAAAAAAAATAAAACATGTGAATACAGAGAATTTACTGAATAAGAATTAGCAAGGCAAACTCAATGGAGTCAATCCTGACCGGGAATTTCAAATTAACTCTTAAAATTTTAAGTTGTCGGTTTCAGATTTTATTTGTAAACAGGCCTTTAAAAAGAATTTGAAAATTATATCCCTTAAAATGGAGTTTATAAAGAAGTCTAAAGTTTACTTTACGTGTACATCGAGAAAATCTAGTAAGGAGTATAAATTTTGAAAATTTTTAAATGCAGGATTGTTGATCAACAGTTTGTAGGAGGAGGAAGCCTAATTTTTCCAGAAAATTACCCCATTTTACCCGGGGAAATGTCCCAATTATGGATCTTTATTTTACACTTAAAGATTTAACAAAGTCTTTCTTGAGTTTTATATTTTAAAATATATATTTGGCGTCATTTTAAAAATTTCTTTTACCGCGGATCCGAGAAATAAACTGAACCTAATTCCTAATGAACTTTGCTATGTATTTGGCCCTTTGAAATATTAAACGGAATTTGATTATTTTCAATAATTTTTACCGTCAATCCTGCAAATGTTCACGGCTTGTGATGAAGCTTGCTTTGGTTAATAAAGTAGAGAGGCCCATAGTGATTGGTAACCGATTTTAATGGGTTTAGCTACGCCTATAATAAAATTCATGTTTTCCTTTGTACTGCCACTTACATCAGATGTCCATAGAATATTTTCGAAACACGGGGCGAATATGGGTCAATTGTAAAGAGTCTAACAATTATTTTTGAAATTTCCTTTATTAAAAAAAAAAAAAAAACTATTTTTTTCCTTCAACAAGATTTTAGTGATATCCAATTGCGGTCTAAAATTTATATAAGGCAGCAGTATAAAATTAAAATTGAATGCTTGAGAAATTGCTAAAATCTTGTGGACGGAAATATATATTTTTTTTCAAAATCATGTACTTAAACTTCAAAATTTTAAAAATCATTGTTAAACTCATTACTATTAACCTACTTATGTTAGCCCCATTGATTTTAAATATTATAAGCTGTCGACAGATGCGAACCACAAGGGGGCGGTGGAGGCGCAAGGATTTTCAGACTCGAGTAACGTTCACGAGAATTGTACAATAGTATACTGGTCGAGCTGTAATAAATCGTAGGTCAGAACTCGTTGACGATTTTGAAAATAATCGAAAATTGAAAACTCCTTTAATCATTAAGATAAGTAAGTTGACAAATGACAGTGCGGACTATTCGCTCTGGACAGCAACTAAAACTCTGAAAAGGCCACAAAGAAAAATCTGAAGGATTTGCTGAAATACATTTCAACCTCATGAATGTCAATTACGAGAAACCTTGAATGAAAACATAATACAAACTCTCGAAGATGTCACACCTGCATCGCCTATTGAAGTAACAAACGAAATTAAACACAATTTGAACATAAAGAAAGCACCAGGGTTTGATTTTGATTACCGGAGAAATAATAAAGCAGCTACCGAGAAAAGGTACGGTAAAGTTAACTTATATCATGATTCACCGTTATCATGAGGTTATCATGATTCCCAAACCAGGAAAACCACCAAAAACTAAACTTTTTGAAAAGTTTCTATTAAAAAGACTCAAACTTAATGAAAAATTGAACCTAATTCCGAATCACCAATTTGGTTTTTCAGTGAGCACTCAACTATTGATCAAGTGCGTAGAATAACCAATATCATTGAGAAGACTTTAGAATAAAAAAAGTTTGTTCCGCAGTATTGCTTGATGTAGCGCAGGCCTTTGACAAGTTTTGGTACGGAAATTTAAACTATAAACTTAAATTATTCCTACCTAAACAGTGCAGCATAATACTGGAATCGAATATAACAGAAAGATATTTAAGGCTTAAACAAGAAGATGAATATTTTGAGCTTACGGAAATAAGAGCATTAGTTCCACAAGGAAGTATACTTGAGCCAGTTCTGTATTTACTATACACCCGAGATGATCCAATCCTACTAAACCACACGAAATCCACAGGTGATACCAACTCAGATACAATAGAGAAAGTACAAACCGCCATAGACCAAATACACAACTGGACAAAAAATGGCGCATAAAATTAAATGAAACCAAATCTGTCCATGTCAGATTATGCCAGATTAGTAAGTACACAAACCAGTATATTTAAATAATCAAAAAACACCACATGCAAATACTGCAAAATATCTTGGTATGACAAAAAGAAACTAGTTGAGAAAAGAATCCCTAATAAGGTTCTGCTGTATAATCAAGTATTGACTGTCTGGACTTATGGTATATAGCTGCGAAGATGTACCAAGCAGAGCAACATGGATATTATTCAACGATTCCAAAATAAAAAGCTAAGAAACATGATCAACGAACCATTGTTTGTCAGAAATAGTGACATCCACAAAAATCTGGCCATAGAACCTATCAAAACCAAAATTACGAAACTTGCTAGAAGTCATGAAGAACGGCTACTTCACCGTGTCAACATAGAGGCTATCCAGCTACTGGACAATATGAATTTAGTTAGAAGGATCAAAAAAGTAAAGCCTTTGAATTAGTGTAAAATCAGTTAAAATAAATCTTTATCTAGCGCACATCAAAAGTAAGAAAGACATCGATGGCTGAACGGCGTCGGTACGAAATTCCGAATTACAAAAAACCGTGTTATCAAAATCCCGACTTTTAAAATCCCGGTTTTCAAAATCCCGACTTTCAAAATTTTCAATTTTAAAATTCCGACTTTCAAAATCCCGATTTTCGAAATCCCGAAAAAAGTCGCGGTTTTAAAAAAATATTAAATTTTGTTTTTTTATCTTCATTTTTATCAAGAACTCGATCTTTTTGACCCCTCCTGGTTAAATTTGGGTTATCGGATACAATTTGTATTTTAATATGAATTTATCTAGAATTTTTGGAATAAGGCCTGCTCAATGGATGTTCTTTTAATAAAATATATTTTTGGTTGTCCTGAAAAGAACGTTTGGGTTTTTGATGAAATAATTAATGATAAAATAAATAAATAAATTTAAGGGGTTGGGCATTTGCTAAATCCAAAACTCCAAAAACGAAATTCCAAAGACAAAATTCCAAAAACAAAAATTCCAATACTTACAAACAATTCCTAAAATAAGATTCCAAAAAAATAAAATTCTTATACAAAATGACAAATTTCAAAAAAAATCAATTTTATGGCCATGGGAATATGAAAGGCGCACGCCTTTTGTATTTTCATGGCCTTAAAATGGATTTTTATTGGAATTTTGTATATTGGAATTTTGAAATTTTCCATTTTGTAAGTATAGGAATTTAGTTTTTTGGAGTTTTATTTTTATTAATTCTTTGTATTGGAATTTTTGTCCTAGAATTTATTTAGCACTTTTGAAAAATACCGAAGACAATCTAAATAAACGATAATTATCGTTACGAAAAAATACCTTTTGAACCAATGTCGTTTGAAATAAGTATGCAATTTTGAAAAATGTGCACTGCGGCATTTGTGCCGAGGTAAATCTTTTTTAACCATTTAGAAAATTTTACTACCATAACACAAAGTTCAAAATATATTTGTTTCATATTTTAAGTCGTTACCACATTGCACTCATTAAAAAAAGATTTTCAAAAGCCCGATTTTTTAAAAACAAATTATGAATTCGGGAGCCCGCGGGCCGGCGCGCTTCTACCAAACTTTTTACAGTTCCATTTACCTTAAAAACATGTTTTTCGGAAACTACTGGCCACCATTCTGGACTTTACCGGGACGTTCTTTGTTCACTACCAACTTTTAGGCAAACCACCTACCAAGACCTATTTATTCCTGTTCATCTGCTTCGTGATGAAAACAGTTCATCTAGAATTGGCCTATGACCTTAGCTTGTATAAGATTTTATATACTGTTTCAAACGCTTCTTTGCCATCCGAGGATTTTGAAAGCGTTTGAACCCTGACAACGACATAAACTTGGGGGGCCAATTCAGAGCTGAGCAAGTTTATTCCGTTGCTTATAACCCAACTTTGGTGAAGATACCCAAATATACTAGAAATTAATGACGGAATCCATTCCTCATTTTGGTGAGTGCCATCCATCTGTGCCATACGATGGGTGTTGTAAAGTTCACATATGAACCGCTTACCACTTTCGACCGATAGAAGCACTTACAAACAGCCTGATGACATTTATTTCTTAACTCCGGGACACTTTCTAATTGGGCTAGTGCTCAATAATTTGCCAATTCCGCATGTAACAGATGGAGCACCGTTAATCCCGTACCGCAATTACTGCTGCTTCCATAATGAACAGTTATGGTACAAAATTACTAGACATTAACAGCGGATTAAAACGTTCATTCAAACACGCCTTCATCCTCGCTAATGTCAACCGCCCCATTATCGTCGTGGTTTCCTAAAGAAATTCGGTATATTAGTGGATTTGAAAAATCACAAATCGATTGATCCATTAGCACTAAGATCTAGATCACCATTGCACAACACCATTGCAATCAATTTGGCTTGAAGTTTTCTTCAGAAGTATTGGTGAAGTCGCTGAATGTGCAGAAAGTATTTCAAGATTGAAACAATACTCCCTTCCTAAAAAATTTAGTACTTTTGGTGTATTGCCTATACCATCCCTGCTCAACAGCACCAATAACAATTAAGGTATACTGCTTTTGACAAGCTCTGGTCCTTGATAAGGAAAAGAAAGCAACAATTACGAGACCTACGAAACAGGTACTAAAATGTACTTTACTAGTGATTGTTACCAAGCTGAAAACCTGAGCCAATCTGGTGACATGTTGTAAAATTAAAAACAGTTGAATTTGACGAAGTAGGTTGTTTGGATTTGAATTGTCAAGTTGTATTTTTTGTTAATTTTAAAGTAATTGGATTACTGTATGTAGCTGTATGTACTGTAGCTATGTTCATGTAAAACCAACATATTTAAAATTAAATGTTCACGTTACGGGACGCAACCAGTTTTTTATTTTACGCTTGCATTTGCTTTTGTTGTTAGTTACGTTTAACTCTCTCTCTCTCTCTCTGGTTAAAGCCTCGGCACTTGGACCGGGAGGTACTGGATTCGAATCCCATCAGAGGCTAGATGAAAAATTTTCATCATCGGGTTAATGATGTGGCGTAAATGCGTGGTTTCATGACCAGACCAAAAATGGCCTAAGTGTCAACCACTGAAACCTACGTGTAACTCTTGATTAGAAAAACAATAAGAATAATAAAATAAAATTATTTTATTTTGGGAAAAAAGTTCAAAAATGCAGTCCATTAAAATTGTGGTATTAAAACAACATTCATAGATGATATTGGTAACATCTGCACCTAACTATCATCTTAGAATGTTAGCATATAGGTATCCTATTAAATATTTAGATAATTAGTTTGTTGAACGGGCTTATTGCAGACCTTACAAATGTTCAAAGTATATTGACTCACGTACGTGCAATATGCCCCACACTATACCAAACAAAAACTATTATAACTATTGAACAAAAAGTCATAAAATATTTAATTGGATGCAATTTAATTTCATTTAAATTAATTAAATAATATATTGGATTTTATATTTGTGTTCGTTTTAAAGTATTTTGCTTCCATTTTTCATTACCACTGTGCGCGCGCGATCTCTATCATATAATATATCATTTCGCGTTCTAATGCAACATTGTACAGAACTCTATAGACAAAATGTAGCAAACACAAAAAATAAAATATAAAAAGTTCAAAAGATCACGACTTTTAGTTTAGTTTATTTATATATGTAGTTTGTACTATACTATCTCTATACTATAAACTATTTATATTCGTATGAATGGGATAATCTCATAAATCCGTACATTTTATTTGTATTTAATTTCCATAATAACAACAACAACAGCAAAACTATTCTGGAAAAAACCATCAAAAAATAGTTATGAAAAACTAACATCATAATATTTACAGTATGCGCTCATATATCCCATAATAATCCGAGAGATTAAACATAGTTTTAATTGATAGTTTGGCTATCATATATAGACGGATGTATTTATCTAATCAAAACCCATACGGGAAGGATTTACACATGGATATCCAGGATTCGCACATTAAAAAAATATTCACAATAAAATAGTTTTGTCCGCAAATAAAGTGACATATCTCTAAATTTTATCGTCGTTTGGTCCTAGAATTTTCGTATACAATCCTAACAAAACATTGACGGAATAACAATAAAAAAACGTCATCTACATATCGTCGTACGATATACACCGGGAATGAAATAAAAACTAAAATAGTTTTTCGGTTCAAATATAGATTTTTTTTTGATTGCATTCTAAATAGACTTCTGTGTTTATGACAGACATTCCTCAAATATGTACATATACTGAATATAAAATAAAACACAAAGCGGTTACGAATTTTTGTGTGCGTCTATTCAATCTGTTAATGAATAGCTTGGAGTAGTACATATATTTGATTTGTCGATTAGAGACTCTCTGATATAGAAATACGTTGTTAAAATGTTTTTTCGTAGAGTACAGAATTTTCAGAAAATTAAAATCTTCAGTCTACTAATAAATAAAATTTTTCTTAATGTGGACCTTAAAGTATCTTTGTTATTCGGGTGGCCCGGGTTCAATTCCCGATGGTGCCCAGAAGGAAGTATACCTGAAAAGCAACCTCAACATGAGGATGGTAGCACTCGTCAACACATAATGCCTACGCAAATCAAAAACGAGTTGGACGCTGTGTACGGGGACTTTGCACCACCATTTATCACCATGAAATTTTTGCTGGCTGAATTTAAACGTGCCCGTACCAGCTTGGGTGACAAGGAACGTTCGGGGTCCAGAAACTTCAACCACTGACGATAACATCACCTAAATTCACCAAATTGGCCTAGACAACTGTCAAATTAAAGTTAGAGAGATAGAGGAGGCTATGTATATGTCCAATATGTGAGCGTTAGGTACTGCATTAGCTTAGTATTGACAAAAAACGTGTTCAAACGAACATTTCCCACAAGGCAATTTTAAGCGCAAAAAATCAGAATTTTAGGCTGTGGTCGAATAGTCGGGTAAATCGTTTAGTACAGTAAATTTAAATTTTAGAACATATTTACCTCAAGTAGTGTCCCAATTCTTTAGTAAATATGTGTCGTAAAAACGACTCGAGGGGTATAATATAGTGTTCAAAGGGTTCATTTCGGCGGTATATTGGTAACTGCCAAATAATTCTTGTTGTCAAAATTTTAGAAATTATTCACACCAAAACATGGAAAAATATTTAAAAAATATTAAAAAATATTTAATTTGAAAATAACAAGCCATTATGTTTAGTAGACTTACTTTTTGAATAGGAAACATACGAAAAAAAGAAAACGTCAACAAAAACTCAATTACCCTGCTATTTAGTACAGAATTTCAATTTACCCTGTACACTGTTAAAAAAAGGTAAAAAGTGCAATTTACCCGACTATTCGACCGCAGCCTTGGTGGTGGCTCTGGCTAATTACGGTCAGTGAAACTTCATCAGAAATTTAGCCAAAACATGAAACTGTCAAAGTGGAATCGGCACCAAAAAATACAAAGGCTGTTCCTTTGGCTGGGAAAAAGATGGCAACTGTTTTGTGGGACAGTCTTAATCGATTATCTTTAAAAAGGGAAAACCACTTGACAAACTGAAGGCAGAAAAAGTATAATTTGGAGAAAATATAATTTTGTTCCATTAAGGCAATGCGCCGTCACAGCAAAGCCCAGAGTGACTTTTTTTTGTTCCCTAAGCTAAAATTGCACTCAGAGGATAGAGATTCTCGTCGAATGAGGAGGTCATCACTACTATAAACAACTATTTTGCAGAGAAAGACGCTGAGTATACTATTTGGACAACGGCCTAAATGATTTAGTACTGAAGGTCAAGAAACGATCTAGCGAATATTAAAACATTATATAGAAAATGTTTTGCAGTATTGCATACAAATTTTAAACTGAGTTAATGACGAAATTTTGAAATCCATGCACATGCTAGATGGAACAAAACTCTAAGAAGTATTTTAGATGAATTTATTAAGTAAAATATAAAATTTATTAAAAAAAAAAGAAAAAAGAAAATTATAAAAATAAAACAATTATTTAAATTAACAGTTAGTAATTCAAATATGAAACTGTCAAAGGACTAATTTACGATTTTAACTTGTTTTTAAAACTGTTTTTTTGATAAGTTAAGATTAAATTGATCAACTACGGTATTGAATGATTTTGCTGGCCAATTAATAGGATTGTTGTCACCATAGTTGGTTGGATGGTGTTCGAGCGCCAAAAATTGATGAATACGCTAGTTTGAGGAATGAATCGATGTGGCCGAGAAGGATATTTCCGATAAAAGCAGCATCCAGAAGTAGACACCTGTTTTCAAGAGTGCACATGTTATATTCCTTGCACCTTGTTTAGTAAGGAGGTAAGTGAGCCACATTTTCATAGAATGGTACTTTTGATTCTGTTCATGTGCACACGAGCGTGTAAGAGTAATATAATGTGCGAAGAGTATATCCGTGAATTCCCGAGTCCACTGCTTGACAAAGCCAAACATGGAGTTAGTTTTAGCAATACAATTATCTATTTAATCGGCTCTGCCCTTAACTTACTCATTCTCTCAGCAAATAAAAATGGAAATAAACCAAATTGTACCGAATATACCCTTCCCCAAAAAATACATTTTAGATTAGTTTTGGATTTTTATAAATGCCATTAAAAAAAACAAATTTATGGAAAGGATTCAGTACTTCGACTTATGACATTACAGTACAAACTCGATAAACGCAACCCTTGGTAATTGCAATACTCGATACTTGCAACAATGTAAATTTTCTATTATAAAATTTTTGAATTGCAGCCAAATAAAATTTTACCTCGATAATTGCAATTTTAATAAACATTTTATTATATTCGATAAATTTTTCAAAACAAAAGGATTATGGTTGCATGGTAAAATGAAACATTTCAATTAAACATTCGACAAGGTATACAATTCGGATGAATCTGGTTTATTTTAGAGAATTCTTCCAAATAAAACGCTTATTCACCATAAACAAATTTGTGCACCAGGCCGAAAAGTCTCTAAAGAACAGATTATTTTTGGGCATGCACATATCATATGCCCTCGGGCAGTCACAAATTAAAACCTTCTGTATAATCAGAAAAGCTAAACATTAGAATTGTTGACACATAGGCCTCGGGTAGTCACAAATTAAAACCTTCTGTAATCGGAAAGGTAAACCTTAGAGTTGATGATCTTAGAGTTGTTCAAAGAATAGTTTGAAAAACCTTTTATTACGGATGCAAGAAATTCGGTAATTTGGATTACTTGCTACACTTAACAAAAACTTAAAATATATTTTTTTGTTGTTTTCGGTCGCTCATTTTTGAAACAAAATGGACTGGAACAAAAGGCACTCTTATTGTTAGATAACGCTTCCTGTCACCCAAAAGTGTATGATCATTTGCACAAGAAATCAAGTGAACACGATTTTGAGACTGCATTCACTTGGGCCTGGGAAACTCTTCGAGTCAGCGAAAAGTTGCTAAGTGTTGGAAACGAATAATGCCGGAATTTGATGATTATGACTCCGAACATGACATCCCATTAATTGTAATCCGTAAAAGAGCGACAGAAGAGAGAGCAGAAAATTTTAATCCAATATTGACTTTACTATATAAAATTTCGCCTAACGAAGTATCTGAACATGAAGTTAACGAGTGGATAACCGAAAACTCCTTGCCTAAAGAGATTAACGGGGTGGGGTTAACAAGAGTTGGAAAAGAAATCCGAAAAAGAAATCAAAAATTTGGAAAGGTTCAAGTTAAACATGAACCTACAGAAGACGTTTTCTGAATGTCTCTCAAATAAATTGAATTGCATACGAACGAAGTTATAATTTTCTGTGATTTTATTTGAAAGAAACATATCTTTGTTGAAAAATCAAAAGTTTTCATTAAATTTTTCAATGTTTAACTTTTACTCGATATTTGCAACTTTTCGATTTTTTACAACGCCTGCGAACTTTAATTGGTTGCAATTATCGAGTTTGTACTGTATAATGTAGAAAGTAAAATATAGGGAACAAAGTTGAAGATGTTCACGCTTTGCTGCTATCTTTGAAGGAAACTACAATGATAATTATATTTTTGAGTATCAACAGCAGCAGTATTAGCTACATAGACCAATTGCGTACTTTTTTTTATATTTGGGTGTTCTAAATTTGACAATTCAGTATTTTGGGATGCTCAAGCTCGTCTTGTCCACTTTATTACTACTTGTGACAACGATTTACATGATAGGGCGGATTCCACGTATCTTACGGATCAGCCTAAAATCGGTCCTGATTACATCACATATAATTTCAACCAAGATGGGTTTGGACAAGCCAAACGTTTTATTTTTTGAAATTTTTTATTATTATTTATTTTTGTTATCAAACGTACAATACTTATATGAACAGAAGATCTGAAGTGCTGACGACCTAAACTAGAGGCAGAGGAACCGATACAATAACCACCACCATGCAAAATCTTATCGTCATAACGATTTTATGTTTATACGAGTAGATAAGGTCCGCACTCCGCACATTACAACCACCCTACGAGGGACCGAATAGAGTTATAAGTGATTGAAACAGAACCTCTTTTACCTTATTAGCGACATCATGCGTTCGATAGTAAAACCAATCACTATTCGTATTCTCAGAGCACATTATCGACCGACTTATTGTCCTGGCCTTGTTCGACGGAATGTCAAATGGCGTGTTTCACGAGTACAACAACAATCCCATTTAGCAAAATTTTTTTAAACTAATTGCTTTAGCCAATGGATTTGTTGTAATCGTGCCAAGAAAATACACCTAAAGTAAATGTGTAATTGGTAAATAATTCGTGTTCGTTCTTCGGTCGAGCTCGTTAAAATAAAAAAAATCGCTGGTGAAAATTAAACGAAGTAAAGTTTGTGAATAAAAATAATAATTGTGGACGTAAACGTTTTAAGCATATATAAAAGAAGATTGTCTCTCATCTGCAATTAACTCGACAGTGGCACCACTAAAATTAAAAATGCAAATCCACCTTGAATTTGAATTTAAATGATTGCAAATTTTATGGGATTCATGAATGATATAAGTATTCACTGTGGCATACCATGGTGTGAATATCATCCGCCATTTTTTAAACAATTATGATGAAATTTGGTGTATTAATTAGAATTCTTAAAAGTATTTTTGATGAATTTATGTTGTCCATTCATCTCGCACATTATTTAATCAATGATGCTGAAATTTATATCTATAGACTAGGATTGTAATATAAAATTTGGAGGAACTTCTAATACTGATGATGATATGACAAAACTCGATCGTTTTTTAACGGTTATAATGAAAGCTGGTTAGTCTAAAATATTGAATTATGATTCCAATATAATAACCAAGATTTGAAATCTCAGCATGGACAAATTCTAGAATTTTACCCAAACTATACATTAAAATTACAATAAAAAGCTTTACGGTACCAATTTTACCATTATTGATTAGAAAATGCTGAATTTTATCGATAGCAAAGCAAAATTTCAAAATTTCCTTCAAAATACATCCCAGAATCCAATAAAACCATACGATCTAAATTTTAAAAACATTTTATAAGAGATCGCCAAGTTTTGTTACTTGTTAGAATCCTATTCAAACCTTACAAACTGTACTTCCTGTTCAAACCAAACGTTATCTCAACTTAAAAAACAATACTTTCACAGGCTGCCTTATGATCAACAATAGTACGTTATTCGAACAGTATATACTCTGGAAATTATCACTAAGACAACAAATCTTTAGCGAATCTTCTAGTGATATGTAGGCAACAATTTTTGAGATCAGTCGAAATTTGTTTACCATTGTCTTAGCAAGCGAGGACACTCGAATAGGTTGGCTTTGGTGTGTAAAGTGAACAGTTTTGTGTAAAAAACCCTAAAAATCAGTAAATTTTTTATTTTAATATGGTTTTCGTTCAGCGACAGCCAAGAATATTTAATTTTGAGGAGCTTAAGAAACTTTGGCTAGTCAAGACTTACGTTGTACTTAAGCGGTATCATTATCAAATGTTAGCATAGTAGGTTCATTTAGGTCCATCCATAAACGATGCGCAAGACATTCTTTAAGTAACCGTGTTTATTCGATACGCTTTAATTTCTTTGAGGCCACGAGCACCAGCCGATACATTTTTCGACGTCTGTAGAACAAAAAAAATTCGGTGCCATCGGAAACGAGTGGGCATAGTGACCAGATCATCTTATTAAATGTATCCTGTAAGCAAAATATGATTAATTAATTAGCCGGACTTAGGGGACCCATCGAAGACAACTCGAAGCTTTTGCTGTTCGATTATCCAATTTTTGTACACCATTTGATGTAGAAGATAAAAAAAATTTCCCCTTTCTGGAGATCTTATTATCCGGTACTGCTGTCATATTATCCAACAGTGTCAAATATTCATCCATGAAGCCAATGTATTGCACGGCCAGCTGCGGGTTTCTCTCGAAACAATGTTCTTTAATTAGAAGTGGACGTATTTTCCACCCGTGTTCCGTTGAACTAATTGAACGAAATATGATTCGCATAGTTTATTATATAGTTTAAGTTCCGCGAGAGTTTGGGTTACATCATGTTCAGTATTGAAAGTTGGTTTTCGTACTTGAGCAGCCGGAAGAATCCATCCAAAAATTGTGGACTGGGCTGTGGATTGTGGGCTGACTGGCTGTGGATTGAATTGTGGATTTGGGCTTCAAGAAGTCAACAAATAAATCAACGCCAAATTTCACTTCTAATCCCAAGATTTCGATCACCTTTTTCCAGTGAGTTTAATTATTTTGATGAACTGGTTTAAGAGTAAGTAACCGTGCCAGGCTATACGCAGCAACGTATTGATGAAATGTTTTATTTCATACATTTGTGAAGAGAGGGCGGTTGGTAATAGTACAATCCGAGGATTTGAAACGTTACGTCATTTAGTTGATGGGAACGAATTCGGCAATAAGAGCTGTAGTTTAAATGTGTGATAGATTCAGATTATGTGTTGAATCTGTTTTGGGTGATGGTTGTATAAGTTAATGAATTTGATCACCGTTGTCAGAAGCTTTTTCGTATGTTCGTTAGTGCTTTAATTGAGACTAACCGAGCAATTCGACGCGATCGACTTATTGATTGCTTGTTGTTTTTGTGAATGGTTAAATTGATTTTGAGAGTTAAGTGAATCTATCCCATGATACTTCATGTGTTATGATGAAAATTGGTTTACCCGAAAATTTATTTAAACGTGAAAAATAACAATTCCGTAAACCCTGATTGTCAAATTATCTATCATCACGGATCCGCTCGAAACGCGATATTTCAAAACGCGATATTTCGAAACGAGATATGACAAAACGAGACATGGTACAAAACGCGATATTTCAAAATGCGATATTTCAAAACGCGATATGGTACAGAAGAATGTGCATTGCGAAGCGACTGGAGCGCAGCGACCCGCCTGATATAACAACGGGCTGTACTCCCGTTTCTATCGATTTTAAACTGAAGTTTTTCGTTGTTCGTATAAACTATACGTTGTTCGTATAAAGTTTTTTTCCTAACTAAGGAGCGAAATGCTCACCTGATATAACCCGATCCTAAACTCCCACTCCTATCGATTTTTAAATTCCTATAAACTAAAATTAAATTTCCCCATCACCCGCCTGATTTAACCCGATCCTAAACTCCCGCTCCTATCGATTTTTAAATCCTTATAAACTGAAATTTAATTTCCCCTTCACCCTCCTAATATAACCCGATCCTAAACTCCCACTCCTATCGATTTTTAAATTCCTATAAACTAAAATTAAATTTCCCCATCACCCGCCTGATTTAACCCGATCCTAAACTCCCGCTCCTATCGATTTTTAAATTCTTATAAACTGAAATTTAATTTCCCCTTCACCCTCCTAATATAACCCGATCCTAAACTCCCACTCCTATCGATTTTTAAATTCCTATAAACTAAAATTAAATTTCCCCATCATTCGCCTGATTTAACCCGATCCTAAACTCCCGCTCCTATCGATTTTTAAATTCTTATAAACTGAAATTTAATTTCCCCTTCACCCTCCTAATATAACCCGATCCTAAACTCCCTCCTCTATCGATTTTTAAATTTTTATAAACTGAAATTAAATTTTCTCTTTTATCAGGTGCAAATTGAATGAAAAATTGAATTTTATTAAAACCTTCAATGTTGGGCATTTCTGGATCTTGGACAATTTCATTCAGTCCCTTGAAATTTCATATATTTATTTTTACAAAAATGGTAAAAATATTTTGTAAGTATATTGACAACTTCTTTATATTGTAGCTTGGACACTTTGAAAATTTTCGTCTAATCTTTAATAAATTACCCTTTATATATTGGACACGAACACTTTTGTTCAATATCAGTAATTTGATTTAATGATAAAAAATATCACGTTTTGTATCATATCGCGTTTTGTGCCATATCGCGTTTTGAAATACATATTGCGTTTTGAAATATCGCGTTTTGTACCATATCGCGTTTTGTACCATATCGCATTTTGTACCATATCACGCTTTGAAATATCGCATTTTGAATATCGCGTTTTGTACCATATCACGCTTTGAAATATCGCGTTTTGAAATATCGCGTTTTGAAACATCGCGTTTTGAAAAATCGCGTTTTAAAGTATCGCGTTTCAAATGGGACCCATATCATCAAGCCCATTACACTAGGTATTCAAAACTCGAAAAAATCTAAGAGAGTTGAGAAACTCGTGTCGGTCATTTCTTTTGACCTGTCAAGATTTCGCAAAATAAATTGTATAAAGCATGCGTCTCGGTATTCCGTTTTGCTACCCATGGCGCGATTGTAATATTTTCCATAATTTGTTAAAATTTGTCTCGGTGTCGGTCAGATTTTTCATTGATAATGCAAGCTCTTATTATGCCTATTTACATTAGACAACGGCTTTAAAAGCAAGCCAATTTTTATAAACTCCGCCAAATTTTGAGAATTCAGCCTTGGGCAATTTGATAGGATTATGACTAGTTAAATACTTAGAGTGCGGTCCAATAATTATGTCGTGGTTGAATAGCCTTGGTTGTGCGGTACGTTCGGGAGTATTTGAAGCAACCTGTTTTTTGCGTAATGACATCGAATTGCACCTCGTGCTGCAATAATTGTACCACCCAAATTTACACGTTAAAGTCACACAATTGAAATTGTAAATAACAACGAGAGAAATAATTTTTTTGTCTTAAAAATAAGGAAAAAATTATTACCATTGATCCCAAATCTTCGTAAAAATCGATTTTACACTATCTTGCGGTTCAAAGTTATTGTCTATCGCGTTAGAATAACGGAAGCTTTCAGAGAGGCGAAATAACGGCCAGCCCTTAATGTATAATTAGAATTATCAGATTACATATTATTCAATGAGTCACGAATTATTTCACTTAAGAGAAACATTACTTATTTGACGTCAACTCAAAAATGTTGCTAAAGAATTTTTATACGAAAGGGGTGCAAGTCACATTAATAATGCGATTGACTCATAGGCATCAAATGTCTTTGCGCAAATCGTTTCCTTATCTTTAAACTCATTATCGGAACTCTTAAATATATAAGTAGTTCCAAATATTTACTTTGTTATCAATTACTATTCATACTGACTGCGTACGAATACTGTGGGAATATTGATTTTAAAATGTTTCACGGTGATTTGACAGACGCACGTGTTTTTTTTATAGATATTTAAGACACTGATCAATCAATTCTTTGTGTATGCTTGATCGAAAAAGTTGTCACTACCAAGACACTCGTGTACTGTCAAACTTTTATAGTATATAAACACACACCAGTAAACAGAATCCATCTGCCGTATAAATTGTTCATCTTTTTTTATACGAAAAATCGCGTTTTTTACTTTCTTTTTTAATAATTTTGTAAGATACAGCAGGCAGGCAGACAGATAGACAGCCAGTGTATTCTCGAAATAAAAAACCACTGTAGAATGATGAGCAGCCACCATTGTGAAAAAAAAACTAAAAAAAAATTCACGGGACAAAACAATTGAAAACTTTAAAAAAAATGATAATAAGATTTTCATGAGAAAACGCTAAGAAAACGAAGTCAACACAACAGATTCCATCTTAATGTCTTGTACAATTATTACATTTTTTTTGTTTATTATTGTTGTTGTTTTGTTTATAAACAAAAACAAAAAATAGTTATTTCATAAAGAAAATGATTACATGTACCTGTCACAGTAGAGTGACACAAAAGATGTTTCTTATTTTTTATTTTTTTATTATTATTCATCTTATCTACAATACGACTAAAAAAAAGTTTACGACGACAACGACGAAATAACGATAAAAAACTAGATCATGTTGTCAATTGTGTTATTTTGTTTCATCTCCCAAGTTTCCCATACCATGTACACATATTAAATTCAATCCATTCAATGATCATGAGATGATGATGATGGTGATCGTCAACATGATGAAGAAGATACAAATCTTTTTGAAAGTCATTACAATTTCCATCAAAAGAAAGTGTATAAGCCAGTATGTATAATGTATACAAAGCATGGCACAAGATCATGGTTGACGATCATGATGATCAAGATCACGATTGTCATCAAGGTCATGCGATTATTATGCGATCGTGCGCGGTTTTAAAACAAAACAAAAAATTATAATATCTTATTAAATACGAGAAGAAGATTTGTCAGAATTTTGTTGAATGTGTACGAGATAAAATAGTGATCGCTAAAAAATAGTTTCGTATTTTGAATTAACCTTGTTACCCCTCGATTTTATATTACCCGACTAAGTATAAAAAAAAACCGCGATCCTCAAGATCAATCAAATCAGATTATTTGATCGATTTTTAATGTAGACATTTATGTGGTTGTTGCTGTTGTTAGTATTTAATTAAGTCACGAGTTTTAGATAAATTATTTTTATTTATAATATAATTTTATCGATCGTATCGTTTCATGACACTTTGTGAGCGCTCATTACATATTCCAATAATTTATTTTTTTTTTTTTTTTGCTTGTACACATTCTTCGATGAGGAGGTACATGATCATGAATGATCTGTGATGTTATATAATTTAATTATAATATGTGGATGAATAATGATGAGAGACAAAACGTGTGTGACGTTTATTTATTATTGCATTTAAATAATACATAGTTTTAAATTATATATATATTTAACGATCATGGTGGTTTGATATTGTGCGATCATTTTTTTTTTGTTGTTGTTAAATCGAAAACCTTCATCCATCCCATTACGAAATGTGTATGCACATAAAAAAAATACCCTTTCTTGTAAATATCTACAATGTACATTACAAACCGATTTGATTGGTTGGATAAAAATCTTTAAAATTTTAATGTTTTTATTATTCAAATTAATTGTTTGTAGTTTTTTTTTGTTTGTAATGAAAGGGAGGGGAATTAAATTATTATTATTGTTACAACAACAACTAAAAATGAATTATTAAAATAACCGAAAAAATTATGACTTCCTCTTTTATAGTTTTTTTGTTATAGTTCTTGAAAAAAAAAACATTAAATTGTTAAATGGGTTGGCGCAAAATTTTTCAATCAAACTTTGAAGGTTTTAAAGCGGTTTGTTTATTTATTTTATAAAAAGTCATTGAAAATAGGGAGGGTGGTCTCTTTCGCTTGTCGTCTAATGATAATCATGTTGCTTTTCGTCATGGCGTTAAAATGTTTGTTATACATAAATTTTGTAATATGTTTGTACATGTACAATTTGATAAATGGTTACCAGTTGGGCAATTGTTTAAATTAAATTTTATGCTATGGTTATTATATAAATATTATTGTTATAATTATGCGTTTACATATTATAAACGATCATATAATTATATACACGGTGTTGCATAATGTAATTGAACTTCAGTATAATAATTATATATAATTTGTTCTAGCAGTAATCTGATAAAGATAAATCAATAAAGCACACCTATTCCAAGCACTCGGAAATCTATTAATGAGCGGGGCTGATGAGGTCACTGCAGCGTCAACTCCTAAGATATCCATATTGCTCACAATACGCAGTATCAATTAACCGATATTGAAGAAAGAAATACACCGTCTCGTTCTCCTTACTTCTCATCTTTGTTAAATAGATTCAAAATTAATTCACTCTAATAATTCTGTATATTTACAGCACCAAATTTGATGACGTTAATCGAAGGTGGACAGAACTCTGAATGGTTTTGTTATTTTTACAGACTTTAGTCAGTTTTAGAAAATTATATGTGTTTTGATGTATTTTACAAATATCTACGATATTCGGATGTCTAGAGTCTAGAGATGTCTACACGTACTTTTTTTTGATAATAATTTTCCTTTATTATTCCTTTTTTGGGTTGGGGTCGTTTGCCCAACTTTAAAAATTCCGAAATCAATATCTCGACTTTTAAAATCCCAACTTTCAAAGTCCCGACTTTCAAAAGACCGACTTTCAAAATACCTACTTTCAAAAGACCGATTTCCAAAATTCCAATTTTTTTAATTTTTTAATGAATTCGGCCCGAATTCGTAATTTTTTTTTAAAATCGGACTTCTAAAAATCTTTTTGTAATGAGTGCAATGCAGTAACGGTGTTGGGTACGATTGGTAAAATTCAAAATTCATAAAACGAAATTCCAAAACAAAAATTCCAAAAAAACAAAATTGCAGAAACCACAATTCCCATAAAAAAATTCCAAATAAATAAAATTCCAAAAAAATCTATTTTATGCCGATGAACAAAGGAAGGGCGCGCACCTTTCATATTTCCATGGGCATAATAGGGAATTTGTTCTGGAAATTTTATTTAGTTTGCAATTAGGAAATTTTCGATTAAAGTTTATTCAACGGTATCTTGTAATTTGCTAAAACCGTTACCGTGCTTGAGAACGGGTTGGTTCTTAAAAAAAAGAATCCAATTTGCAATTCCATAACATAAAAATCAAAATTCCAATTGAGAAAATTTCAAAATTTATTTATTTTAGAAAAAAAATTCCATGTACAAAATTCCAAATTTTTTCATTTTTTTAATAATATTTGCAGTATTTCGCAAAAATTTTAATTGGTTTGTAACAGACCTCTCGGTGACAAACACGTTTTAACATCCGGTAGCTCGACGTGGATAATGGGAGGTTCAATGCCACCGAAAACACGAGATCGCACAATTCTTTACGTGTTTTATACATATTTTTTTTATTATTTTTTTTTTTTTTAACTGAACACTAGTTTCTTCCACCCATGAATCGTTTCACACCCTCATCATCAACAAATTGAAAGAATTATTTCATTATAATTTTATGATTCCAATTTATTAAAAAACACATATAAGTAAGGTTTATATTAATAATGAAAAAAAACTTAAATTAGATAAATTAACTTGATTACGTTTAACTATGATTTTTATTATTATAAAACTAAATGAAATATGTAGGTACTTGAATACGCGTGATTATGTTACGATGCTAATCAATTTTAGTATATAAATTTATTTGCGAGCACCGTCAAAAATATAGGAAACACTATAGGTCAAATGGACCTAGTATACAATATATACATAAAAAAAACTCACCAATTATGCGAATCCTTCCTTAGAGTACCCTTAGGCGATTGCGAGGTGGCTAAAATAAGGAATAAATAATCACTTCCTATATTTTTTTTTTTTTTTTGATAGCTCTTTTCCTAAATTTTATATACTTTTTCACCTTAACAGCACAATAGGAATAAGTAATCACTTGAATATATTTTTTATCTTTTTTTTTGTTTTTTTTTTGGTTTTTTTAAAATAAATTAATTTTGTTTTCACAATATCCGATCGCTAATGGTGGTACACCGTACCAAATGTAATATCTAATAAAGATGATTTATCCGTTATGGAAAACCGTGAAGCGCCCGGAATATTATTTTATTACAGTCGGCAGATAACTGTGATGGCTCGCTACACCATGCGATGGTACCGCTCTTTGAGTAAAATTCTTAGAAATTGAAATGAAATTTCTTCTTTAAAATTTGAGGCCTTATAACAAAAGATAGTTTTACTATTTTTTAAAACTAAATCACTTGGTGGTTTCTTACCCGCTATTAAGCGTATTAACTGCGTGAGCATTGAATGCTCGAACGAGTAGTGCCCTCCTTAGTTACACCGAGTTTTCTTATTACACTATAAATTCCATCATTTGAAAAAAAACTAAAGTTAATTTCAAAACACGGCTACACAAACGATTTGTCACTCACCAATTTTTATTGATATAGAAAAATACCAAAATGTGGTAATCAACTTATCGGCACTGAACCACCACACAATTATACGGCCTTAACGATTTAATAATAATTTTACTTGGCACTTAACTAATTTAAACGTACTCGTGGTGACCTCACAGAATAATAAATGAATTATATATTTTATTAATTTTCTATACTACCGATTGTTATACGAGTACATAGGAATATTTTATGTATATGGAAGTTATATAAAAATGGACTACATCTACATTATATCTACAATCTTTAAATACAAGTGCAGTCTATGTACATTTTCGCTAGATATTGCTTTACCCTCTACCTATACCAATTATTACCCCTTTCCTCTTCGTTCTTTAGTTATGTAAACCAATACATGGACCAAACTTCTATTTCGTCCATCCAACATACATATAAAAGATCTTCATACTATTTAGCTATGTACATAAAATCTAGCCAACAACAACCAGACCAACATGATACTAAATATTTCAGGTGTTCGAACCGTACTGTAACTCAAAATACGAATTAAATTTGCGTCTGAATATTTTAGAGACCAATTTTAACAGTCAACCGTAACAGGTTATTTTAATTAGTTAAATAAAATTAAATTTAATTGTTTTGAAAAATTATTACTCAAGCATGATTCCCATTGTTTACCAGATGGATTGGGTTAAATTTGCCAAATCCAAAACTCCAAAAACGAAATTTTAAAATCGAAATTCCAAGAAACAAAAATTCCAAGAAAAACAATTCCTAAAAATAAAATTCTTAAAAAACATATTTCCTATACAAAATGCCAAATTTCAAAATTCCAGTATACAAAATTCCAAAAAAATTTCATTTTATGGTCTTGGAAATATAAAAGCCCCGCGCCATAAAATGGAATTTTTTGAAATTTTGTATTTTGGAATTTTGAAATTTAGTATTTTGTATAGGAATTTTGTTTTTTGGAATTTTATTTTTAGGAATTGGTTTTATTGGAATTTTGTTTTTTAAAATTTTGATTTTGGAATTTCGTTTTTGGAGTTTTGGAAGTGACAAATCGTATCCAACCCACAGTGCTGATTTATTAATTACTGTACAATTATACAAGTTTTTAGTATATATTAGCATGTTTCAAGAAGAGATCGGCATTCAATTAAACAGAACAATTAAATTAAATTTAACTAGTTGAAATAAACCAATTAGAATTTTTGCGAATTGCTGCAAATATTATTAAACTAACTAGTGAAAAAATGGAATTTTGTATGTGGAATTTTTTTTCTAAAATAATTAAACTTTTTTTTGGAAATTTTAATATAATTTATAATTAGGAAATCTTTAATTACAGCTTATTCAAAGGTATCTTGTAATTTGCTAAAACTGTTAACTTATTTATTAATAATTATACCACACTCAAGTTTGTTAGTGGGAATTATTGGTATGTTTGTAGGGGAATGATTCGATATTCCAAAAATTCCAACCCTGTTTTCTAGAACCACATCAAGGGTTAACCAATCTGGTAAACAATCCGCCGTTCCACACTTTGATTCTTTCACAAACAAACAATAAACTGTTGTTAGTTTGTAGATGAATCGGACGAAAACGAGAAAAGAATCACGACGAAAGAATTAAAATGTGGAATTGCGGAATGGGAATCATATTTGAGTGACAGTTTCTAAGAACAATTAAATTAAAATTAATTAATTGAATAATTATTTCAATTAATTAAAATTAATAGTAATATAATAATATTTATTAAATTAATTTTAATGCTGCAGATATTATTAAATAATGGAATTTTGTGTATGGAATATTGTTTTTAAATATAAATTTTGTCAATTGAAATTAAGAATTTTCATTTTTATGTTATAGTATGTTGTCGAAATCGAATCGAATTTTATATTTTTGTTAATTGGGGTTTTAGAAATTTTCGCCACTTAGATTTTTTTCTTTTGGATAACCGAACCATTCCCGTGTAACGACTTAAAATATGAAAACAAATATAAGTAATTATTTTTAACATAATGTTTTGTAAGTAATATTTTCCAAAGGGTTAAAAAAAGGATTTAAATGCACCAGATGTTTTGGTATAACCGTAACAGTTGACGCAATAGTGGGAGTATCCTTGCAGGCAATTTTAATAACTTTAAAATATTTTTTACGACTAAGTAAATAATTGGAAAATTATGAAAAGCAATAAAAAATCAAAACAAGAATCTGTACTATTGACGTTACTCCCACTATTGCGTCACTTATGTAGCCGAAGTGATATGTGACATTATGATAACGCACAAAAATCTATCTGTAACTAGCAGATTTTACTTTTTTTTTTTATAAATACTTATGGAGTGATTTTAGTTTTCTGACATTAATATTTTGTAAACCATATTATCGATCTATGGAGTTCCAATTGCGATAAAATAAATTTTATTAAATCAATAAAAAGGTGTTTATAAAATTTTAAAAAAGTTTTAAATAAGAGGCCTATTAAAAATAAAAATAAAAGCAGCAAAATGAATATCTCATTGGTCAAAACGAACAAAAATACAGACAAGCTGATTATTGATGGTTACGCTTACCATCTCGAAAAAATGAGTGAAAATCAAACTTATCGATGGTGTTGCGATCAATGAAAAAACGTATTGTGTAAAGCAAGAGCAACCTCAACACTAGATGAACCAAAACACGAATTAAAAAAGAACCATCAGATCATATACACGGAGTCACTGAGTGATTGTCGTATGTAGGCCTAATGTTATTCTGATCTCTGATCATAAGTGTATCTCTCTTGCATAAGCTTTCAAGCCTCAGACCAATTTTTTTTGGCGTTCCGATCTAAAAAAAATTGGAAAACTGCTAGAAGACTCAAAAATAAAGCTATCAAATCTAATCTTCTGGTTGATTGGGGTAACTGAGCAACACAAAAAGAATGTAAAACAAAATTCTAAAATCTGCTTACAAGACGTCTTGGATTAGTTTCTGTAAAGAAATTAATAGCCTTTCTGGAATCGTCAGAATTGGTGTACTGTCCCAATACGAAAATTCTCGAATTAGTGCTTTTTGACTATTTTTCCGGTTGCGTTATCAAACCAGAATTTGTTGCTTCCGAACAATCTAACAGAACTGTTAATTCGCCCGATTGGTACTTAACCTATAGACTTGACATTCGTGACTTTTCTTGTTAGAATCTAGTCTCCTTCCCAGCATGGGTATCTTCTCATTCGGATCATTTAGACCCTCTAATATATCAAGCATGCATTGCTTCTGGAACGGTTTCACAATCCTAGAAGAGAAATAGAATTGTTTTTATTCTGAAAGCTGAAACGTAGAATTTTACTGGCCCAAGGCATTTCGTCCTTTAAGTCTTGAATTTGTTACAAGGATTAAAAAATCGCATAGTATTAAGGAGTACCTTGTGTGATATTTTCTAAGATCACTGAGGCCTAGAAGAGCATTTGGGAAATCTTGACGCTTGACTCCCAGTAAGCTGATGTTTATTACAAATCTTACTTATCGCACGTTACGCCTATGTTGTTTGGTAGCCTGTGGTTAAAGCTGGTGCTAACTGCAGTGCAATGGCGTATGTGGTCTCGGTTTGATTGTCGGGCATAGATAAATTTACAATTTATTTAGTTCATCTGTATATCAAAACTCAATATGGTAAATCACAAATTGCTACCCGAATTCTGGTTTTACTCGGTGGTTTATCCATCGAGAGACTCATGGATGTCTCAATACTTTAATAATTGGGTCTCTGAGTCGCGTAGTATTTTTCCCGACGACTCTTCGATGATCACTTTCAAACTGTCCAAGGCATGTCAACATTTGATTACCCTTGTTTGCTCCATCAATAGTGTCAACGTTATGTGGGTTCCGACTCATTGTGATTTTAAGCGTAATATGAAACTGACGCTTTAGCTAAAGCGAGTCCACTTTTAGGATTCATTGGAGCTGGACCGGTTTAACCGTTGAACTTTAATAATGGTAACAAACATATTATGAATTGCACTTATTACATTGGGTAAGCGTAATTGGCTTACTTCCTCTACTTGACGAAAGACAAAGTATAACATTTGTCAACCTCGCCTTAATGCGCTTTATAATTTAAGAAAGCTATTCTGATCGGTCACAAGATTTGATAATTGCTGCTTGGGTTCCAGCCATCTGTAAAAATAATAATAATCACCAACAGGGCTAAGTGTTCCATAAAATGCGCCACTACGAATTAAACTTTTCACAATTGTGACAGGAAAAAGCGTAGATTGCTTACATTTCTTGTTTGTGTATGATCAACTAGTTGCAGTTGGAAGAAGCTGGTTTGAGCAGAACTTTTCATTGAGGTGCCAACACTAATTGAGAATTGGTTATTGTGCTTGCCACCTTCTGCATTGTATGGTGTGGTAACTCACAATTGAAATGAATCGCTGGTATTATTGGTTGAATTAAGAATTTTTCATTTTGCAATGGACTGATTTATTAAGCTTAGTTAAAATTCTTCGTATAAACGCCAAGTTGTAAAAAAAATCTTAATTATTACAATTCAAAACATGAACCAATTTCATAATAGGGCTAAAATTTCCACTTTGTTGGCATTACGTCATAATATTGGACCACAATCGAAATTTAATAAAAAAAAAAAATACCCAACACCTTTTGCAACAAAACATGTAAATATTCCAATAAAATACAAAAAATTGAAATAGAATCCTTATCACTGACAACAACAACACTTAAGGCAAATCATTTTCTCAAATTTCATTTCATATATGAGGTATACGTTGAACATATAGCATTTTTATGGCTGCACTTGATTGTTAACTTCTGTATTTAAGTAAAAGGTGTACATATACTGGATGGGGGGATATGTAGCACACAAAAAAAAACAATTTTCCTTTTTATTTATATTCCTTACGTGCATGTATCAGTAAATACTGTCTCGATCGATGAATAATTGCTTTACTATTATTTTTTTTCTCAAAGCAGTACACCAACAAGACTTTACTGTACACATTAAAAAGTGTATATACACACACACAATATCATGAATAAATCATTCAACCTTGACTCGATTCATCAAATAACATGATCATGATCATGATCAATTTTAAATGATTATCATCAATACAAGTATTTTTTTAGTTTATGGTTTTTCATGTATCACATGTCGCAAGATATCGTACTCGACGTACAACGGACGTGTATGTTTAATGCAGACAGACAGATTTGAAAAACTTGGGTACATAAAACATTAAAATTGGAAAAATTTAAATATAGAAACAATTTTCTTCTATTTTCTGGATTAAAAACTATAAACAAAAAAAAAATAAAATACGAATAAATAAATTACGGAGGCGTAATCGTGCAGAACTTTTTTTTTTTTTGTGTAGCAAGATACAATGACAACAACAAGAAAGTCACAAACATTGCAAAAGACATTTTTGTATTTTAGAATTTTTATGTGTTTTCTTGTTAAAATTCTAGAAAATAAAATTATGTACATCTTTTTGAACAAACCTAATACAATTATTTGAAAATTGGGTATACTGGAAATTTGATTTTCTTTTATTTATATTTACATATTATATTATATTGAGAGAGCTTTATAGTTTTTTTAAATTATATTCTAGAATGATATTTTTTACCCGCGCCAGAGAAATAAATCTACTGAAAGGCTTTTACATACAAACAGTATATTTCAGCAATTTAGAGAGACAAATTCCTAAACACTAAAATGCTACGACGATGCGTTTTTTCGTTTCTTACCTCTTCGCCGATAAACAAAATTGTAAATCCAAAAAATATATCCCTAGCAAATGTGGGGAATTTTACGAGTACATTGGGTTTTAATGCCTACTAGAATTTTAAATTTTGTTTCACGTGTGTCCTGTCCGTTTCGCTCAATCATCCAATATTAATGAAAATAATTTTACACATACATAAACATGTGAGACACTTGAGTTTTGTATGCCCATATAAATTTATGGGTCCCTTCCTGTTGCCGTCTTCTTGAAATCGGGGAGAATTTCCCCAATCGAAATACAATTCGCTTTGAAATTCTCAATATTATTCGAATTTTTCGTCGGCTACTTTAATCATTTTTTCAAATTTGTGTGCGTTTGCTAATATTTATTTCCCTTCTAAGCGAATAGTTTCAAATCGATTTACCCATCCGGAATTTTTCCCTTAGTAGTGGGAAAAAGTTATGTTTGCTAATTTAAAACAAAAAAAGAAATATAAAAAAATTAATTAATTAATTTTAAAAAATTAGCCGGTGAAAAATTCGAAAAATATTTAGAATTTCAAAGCTTATTGTATTCTGATTGGGCAAATTTCCACCGATTTCAAGAATACAGTCCCTGATTTAGATTCAGTTCAGCACCAGCTGTATGTTCAAATTTGCAAAAAATGGCCAATGGGTGCCAAGTACCACGATAAGGGGGTCCATACATTAGGATGCATAAGTGCTACGTTATTTTGTAGAAGAAATGCAAGAGTTTTCTTTACCGTGTGTGATTGAGCTGAGTCTTGGTGGAAGATCTAGCTACCATCGGTTTTAAACAGTTGCTCATGTAGTAATCTGCATTTATCTTAGCGCCAGGTTCAACGAAAATGGGTATTGTTGTGTCAAAACTGGATATTAGTAAGAATACATCGAAGACTTTCGGATGAGACTTTTTTGTGAATGGAACTAATCTCGCTTTCGTTTGGCCAAGGGCATTCGCTAAATAAAACCAAGCTTAGTCGACTGTAATATATTTCTTCCTTATCGTCTTTCACTAGTCGGTAAAGGCTCAGGGAGCGCTGGTGTCTTTTGGTGATTGTTTGCACAGACAAATTGTGACGCTTGGGCTTCTTCGCAAGTCTTAGTTCCATTTTTTTTAGATTAAATTGTATGACTCCAATCTTTAAAATGTTTTACCAGATGTTTCTGCGCGGATTGGATTGGCTTACAACTTCTAGCAAATTTGAAGTTTGGCGTTTTGAAAAGGATGTCTTACGGTCATTTAATTGGTTTATTACATCATATTAGCTTTTTTTTTTTTTTGAAATCAGCTAGGGGATTATGTCGGTTATTATAACAATCAGTGCAACTTGTCAAGTTTATCTTAGGTAATCATAACCATAATAATAAAGCCTGCTGGTAGAAATTCCAGAAACTAAGTAGTTGAGGATCATACTAATCTTCAGGTATTAATTAAAAATCTGAAACAGCTACAAGAAGAACTATAACAACTCAACAATAGCATACAAGAAGCGGCGTAGAATAGTACCCCTCAAGTTCTCAAGTTCAAGGGAAATGCACCGACATATTATTTATCCTCTAAAAGTTAGGGAACTGGTTGCAGTAAACCGAAAAGCAAGAAAGTCCGGCAAAGAAGTCGAACGCTACAATATAAAACAAGCCAACACTGTTTGTGCAATAAACTAAAGTTGTTAACTAAAGAGATCAAGAACGAATCCATTAATAAATACCTAAGTGACCTTACTATGGAAAAAGGTACTGAATATTCCCTTTGGAAAGTGACAAAAAGTTTAAAACGACCTAAACTTCAGATTCCACTAGTTATAAATGAAGATCGAATATGGGCTTTATGTGCTAAACAAAAAGCTCCTTTGTTTGCAACTCAACTCGGAAACACAATCCAGCTTCTACCTGGACAAACAGTATATGAAAATTTACCACCAGTAAATGAAGTGGGTAACATTATCTCTCCTATAACATTACAAGAATTTAAAAAAAACAACCGTAACCTAATTGTAAGGAAATCTCCAGGATATGACTTAATTACAGGACAAATAATAAAAGCTCTTTCTAAAAACCGCATGTGTCAACTTCCAAGGAGCTTTTCAGTTTTTGCAAATATTTTGAAAAGTACGTACATATATTACATTTTCGAAAAAACAATTAAAAACAAAAGTTTAAAACCAAATTTTACCGACCAAATGGCATAGTGGTTAAAGCTATGGCGTTTGGATCGGGAGGTACCGGGTTCGAATCCCGATAGGGGCAGGATGCAAAGGGAATTTTCATCAACAGATTTTGATCTGTGATGAATTGTAACACATCTATGACCCCCTGTCGGAGTGAAAAACTCATGGGCCGACCCATCTTCCATGCCAGTATAGGCTGGCATACAGATATGCAATGTGCAGATGGTGATAAAATCGAACCTATGGCCGTACGTCCTCAAATTGGCTGGCAATGACGTAAAAGTAAGAACGGAAAAAGCAAACCGCGAAAGAGTTGGGAGAGCCTTGTCCCCAAAATAGATTGCAGGGATAATAAAATAAAATAAAAAAAAATAAAAAATTTATTCGGATTTGTTCGGAAATCTGTTGTTCGGATAATTAAATATATTTGTTAAAAAAATGCTATATGCGGTTTCGGTTTGCCGTCTGTCCGTCTTTGTCCACTCCACGTTTACTTGAGAACGGATGGAGATATCAACTTGATTTCTTCACTAAAAGTTCAAGCAACTCATGGGATAGAGCCCTATGGATCTGTGTTTATGGTGTTAGGAGATATTTAGAGTTTTGTTAACCTGCCTCTTTAAAATTGATAGAATGTTTTTTATTTTCTATTCTATTTTTCTATTTTGGTTTTATAGAGCATGCGAATGTGGAATAAAAATATATCTCGAGTGAATGTGGGTTTGTGTGGGTGGTTTGGTTATGGGGGAGGGGAGTTTTTAGGAATGGTGGTTTGGGAGGTGGAGGGGGCTGATTAGGTGTGGCGATTTGCGGTTGATTGGGGTCCGTTGAGCTGAGTGTAGATGGGGTTCGGTTGGTTTTGATGTTTGTGATATTTGAAATACGCAGATCACACTGCATAGAACCTTCCTTTTTATACGTGTAATAGTAATACTAAATATTTTTATTATAGGCAACAAAAAAGCTTATACATTTCGGCTGCGAAACTTTCCCGTCGTTTTTTTTAATTTACCGAAAATGACGAGAACAAAACTATTTCACCAAAATTCGGCAACTCTCTACAGTCCAGGCAGATTGACTATTCGGAATAAAACTTCAAATTTAAATTTTTTTCATTAATCGGAAGATCTTAATAAACACATTTTTTATTAATCACTTGTTTTTTGTTTCGCAGTTATTAATAACTGCGTTATTATAGTTATTATAACTGCGAAACAAAAAACAAGTGATTAATAAAAAATGTGTTTATTAAGTATAAGTGTGTTTCGCCAAGTGCCTACGGCAAATAGCGTAAAAAGTAATCGGAAGATCCTTACAAAAGTTAGTGGAAATCTGTGAAGTTAGCGCAGGAGCTCATCTCAAAAAATAGAAAAATGTCTTCAGACAACACCAAAACTGTATTATCATCCCAGCCCATAATTTGTTTATATTTTTTGGTAAATATGGTTAACTGCATCGTCCCAAAAATTGCATAATGTGAATACTTGTCCCAGAAAACAATCCAAAATTTTTAATTTTTCTTTCAGACAAACAAAACAAACTTATTAAAATAATAACTGGGAATGAACTTTCCTGCACCAAATTGTAGAGAAAAAACTTGCGTGAAGTTATATAAATCCAGGAAAAAGCTGTTTGTCAGTAAAAAAAAAAAATTAGCGATGAAAAAAATTTACTGACCATAACTGCAAATGCGGTTGATATTTCTTTATCAACGCTTTTAACATTTAAAAAAATTTGTATCCGATAAACGAAGCCACTAGCAGTAAACTAATCTTTCTTGATGATAAAAATAAAGTGTCAAAAGAATGACTTCAAGACTCTTAAGTCATAAAATGTACGGGCGGTATCGCGAAATACAATTATCAATTGTGGTAAAATATATCCCTGCCAAGGACGGTCTGCAATGCAGAGTATAAGGCATCATTGATGTTACACGGTATTTAACAGCACAAATAGACATTGCAGTGATTTTGTTTACGACCAGAGGGTCAAAATAGAGACTACAAAATGTTGGTTATACAAAAAGCGGGGAAAAGTATTTCATACTCATCTCGAAACAAAGTAAGTACCGCGTCAAATCAAATGTATAAAACACCAATACATTAACCTTTAGTATTAGTCAGGAATAGATATAATAATGAATATTTGTCATTTTAAACATTTTATTGGATGAGTGATAAACGTAGCCCCGGTGGTAAAGGGGTTAGCATGCTTGCTCCAGCTACCGGAGGTCCCGGGTTCGATTCCCGGTGGTGACAAGGAAAAAATTTCACGGCTGGTTTAGGATCAATGAATTAATCACTTATTATCCGAAATGAAAATATGATTATGAAACCTCATGTGAGGTGGCCAAATACCTTGATGGGATATAGTGCCAGAGAGAAAGAGAGAGAGAGAGAGAGAGTGATAAACGTGGTTCGATATAATATCACAGTATTAGACCACTCATTGTATGTATAAGTACAGATTATAGAACATTTCGTTCACTTGTCATGCAGTTAGTATATCGAGAATTAAATGAGACGGCTAAGAAAACAAACTTCGGTGAATTTTTCACAAAAATGAAATAGATTCGTGTGCTTGGTTGTCGAGAACCAACGGCGTCATATAAATATTCAGTAATGCGAAACTTAAAACACAAGCTTAGATAAAACACCCAGGCGACGAAAGAAAACGGCTAAATCATCGGAGCTCAATCTTTTAATTTATCAACGAAAAATCATGTGGAACACTTCAATAACTCAAAAACCAAATGGCAATTATTTCTATGAAAAACGCATAGATAACAATCAAGTTTTAACCACTTTTTTAGAAATTATTGATCCTAGAATTACTATCGTCCAGAATGTTTCAAAATCGTGGCAAGTAATTAATAATAATAAGTAATAAAATATAAATTATTTGTTAAAAGGATTACTGCCAGATTTAGTGACATAATGACACATGAATGCGAAATAACTCTACAGATGATCCAATCTTGAGAGAGAATTAGCATTTGGCGAGAGACAATTACAAGCTTGGTCGGAAATTCAAAACGAAATATTTAAGGGAATTTCAAATCACCATAAATCACCATGATTCGACTCAACCACCATGTTACCTATCATCAACGTCGTAAGGAGTTGATTTCGATTAAATGCTTGCTCATAAAACGATAAAATAATGGGAGATAAAACAGTGCTAAAACTTTTTAGCAATAACGGGAAAATTTATTAGATATATTGCGAACCATTCGTAATAGTGCCCCAGCAGACTCTAAGCCATTCTAATTATATATTGCTGAGTGAATTATTTGCAAATTTTAAAATTAAAAAAAAAAAAAACAAGATGCAGTAGGAACCTACAATCGTAGACAATGAAATAATCCTTTCAAATACCTTATCAAGCTCAAAATAGGTAATATTCATAATTCGCCCATTGCAACCAAATTAAATCTACTTGGCAAATCTACACGTACATGCTTTAATGATCTAATTTATAAATGACGTCTATATTACGAGCTCACACAGGTTACACACCCCCAACTCCATATAAAGGCAATCCAAATTCTGAATAGATCTATAAACTGATTAAGCCACATTCACCTAAATTACTTCACTTCCCTTAATTTTGCAGCGGCACCTTACCGAAATCTGTACACAAGCGATTAAATTTTGGAGTGTCGGCCTTACCATGAAGTTATTCTATAGCAATTTACTGTTGTGTTACCCGGGTGTATTTCCAAAAGGCCTGACATGGAACTGTGAGATTGAGAGCATTACCTATTTCATGTAGGTTTTCTTTGGTACTAACTAAAATTCATTCTCTCAAGTTTTGATTAGGATAGAAATACGTACCAAAAAAGCGTTATATCATCTTTTTCTTTCTATATGAGTAACTGATACATAACCATTGTATGCTCGGCTGCCTGATTTTAATGTAAATATTCATCAAAATCATGTTGCTACTCCTATCTTTAAAGTTTCAGCCCTAGGTGTCTACTAGGTGTTGTTTCACAGTGATTCGTACTCTTTTGCGCATACGTGAAGTAAAACAGCATTGTAAACCGTTGGGCAGACTGTGCTACCATTTGACACTGTGAAAAAATGAGTCGTAAAAAGATGAAGACGATTTTATCGATATCGAAGATGATTGCAACTCTTTGTTGGAATAATCAGAGAATTCTGTTCGTCAACTACTTAGAGCGATTTGAAAATATCACTCAAAATTATTTGTAAAAACGGTGTTTTTTCAAAAGTAAATAAAAATACAATCTGATTAGTAAAATAATTTTGTTTCTATTCCTACATCCTTAATCGAACCTTAATTTCTACAATTCAATAATATTTTCCAAATTTTCTTAGGATAATTTCCAATATCTTAAAATCTTAATAAGTACATAAATCAGTTGATTGTGTCACTGTTGCAGCAAATGAGCGATATGTAGGCTAAATTGATGTAAAAATTTGAAAACTTTATAATTTTCCTATGATTCTGGTTCGATTGCCGGAATTCATAGATGCTTGCGGAACCATTAATAAAAAATGTATTTCAATATATTGGGCCATACACATTTATTGTTATAGCACCAATCTCAACATACGGATCCACTTGAAATTTGTATTGTGATTAGTGGTCGGTTTCAAGTTGGAAAATAGTTAAAAATCTCAAAGCGTCCGTATTTGTATAGCGTGAGTATGACAGATTTTAATTTATGGTTCCCAGGATCCACGAGTTTCGGAAACCAAACAAAGCGCTATCGACTTGTCATGATGACTACTAATCACAATAAAAGTTCCAAGTCGATCCGTATGTTGAGGTTAGTGTATGGCGTAGTACATAAGGTACAAGTTTTTATTAATGGTCTCCAGAAACTATGGGCATCGGAAACCGAACCAGTTGGTGTCGACTTGTCATAATAGTTGTTGCTTACCCTAAAAAATCCAAGTTGATCCGAGAAAGTTTTATAAACGTACGACACAATAAATTGTTCGCATTAAAAATCAAGAGTGGTAAAAAAAAGTCGAGTGTTGGCCACAACATATTTTAAATAAAAGAAAATAAAAACAAATAATCTTCTATGTAAGTTGCCACTTCCGGTGAACGAATCTCAGCCATAAATCACTGAGATCTTCCAAATTTTGGAAAAAGCTTATTTATAAAGTTGCATCATCCCTAACAATCAATTCGTATGGGCTGTAGAGGAACCGAATTTTTGCTGAAAAAATGTCAATTGTGTTTCATTTTTGATCCCCAGAATCCCCAAGTTCCGGAAACTGAACAAAGTTTTATCCACTTGCAGATCCGTTTGTTGAAATTTGTGCTATAGGAATATTTGTGTATGTCATAGTAGATAAGATAATGTTTTTTTACTAATGATACGCAGGAATCACGGGTTCCAGAAACCGAACCAGTTGGTATATAAAACAGTTTTTGGAAAACTGTTTTGGATCGATATTACTGATGTAACTGATTCATTTTTCAAAATATTTGTAAAAACCAAAAACCTTCTATGGAAGCTGTCACTTTGGGCCAACAAACAAAGCCATATCGTGGGTGGGGATTCTTAAAACCTAAAAAGCAAATATAAAGCTGTCCATTTGTCTGTGATTTGATCTGTTTTTAGTCTAATTCTCCTCTATTTAAATTCGGAGAAAAGAAGGGCTTTTGAGCCATGGACGTTAAAGGAATCGAGCCCTGCAATTAATTGCCGTTCCGTGCGACACGCGATGGAACTAATATCCGACGGTTGTCATATAGATAGTGAAGGTTCCCCATATAGACAACATCAAACTTTGCTTTTATTCCTTCGCATGTTTTTTCATCCAAAAATAAAAAGCGAGTTGCGGATCGATATTTCTCTTTTTCCTTTTTATTCAGAAACACGAAACACAAGTGATACAACTAGACTACAGATGACGTAACAACGGATTTCTACTCAATCGTTTCATTGATATGTTATTTCCAAGTTCAATGTTTGATACGATCAGCAAAGCCATCTTTTTTCAAACACTGGTACTTATTGATCGTCTCTCGTAGTTCAATACTAATTTTGAAATAACGCTGCTTAAAATCGCAGACAAATTCATGCAAGAAAATGTTATTTTTATATAACGGACTAATCTTGCTAAAATTATCTGTCAGTCCCTGTGCAATTATTTGATCAGGGATTTTCGCAACAAAAAAAAATATTGGTAATTTTCCGGTTCAAAATGATTATAGGTAATGAGAATAAAGAATTGGATAAGAAACTTACGATAGGTTGCATTTTGAAAGCGCGGTTATTGGAAATATTGTTTTTTGATTTCTGGTCACATTTTGTAATCGAACCTGGATTGCAGACGAAAGATACAACGTATTGTAACAACTTCTACGCGGTCTGTGACAATAAGTTGTATCCGTTCAAAATCAGTAAGTAAAAAATTATGGGAAAGCTCAGTTATTGGAAGTTTAATATTTTGAAATACAAGCTTAATTTCGTTAAATAGACCAAGTAATTTGCGATGCCATACATAGTTTCGTCCGCGTGTATCCAAGCATTTTTCAAAGTCAAATCATAAATAAAATTTCAATTCAGAAATAATTCAAAATCAATATCAGTACCGTTTCAACATTAGTAACATTTAATAATTCAAATATGTCCGTTTCTCATGCAAATAAATTTAAAATTCAAATTAAGGTAATTCGCTCAACCATAAGTATCTAAAATTCGAAAAATCCCAGGCCAATTTTTAAAACCTTTCTCCCCCAGAACTGAACACACACACACACACACAAATAAATAAGACAAATACTAAAATATTCATCACAATTTTTTTCCGTGTTTTTTGGGTACCTGGGCAAAGCCAATTTATATTTACAAAAATTAACTTCCTTCTTGTGTATTAAAATAAAAAAGACAAATATCAATTTCTTGACAAGTGAACCTTTTTTTTTTTTGCTTTACTCGTATTTCTTGTCACAAAACAAAGAACGACACACAAAAAATGTAATTAAACGTTGATTATACAAATTGATAGCATCGCTCCGCGCTATGTTGTTGAAAATTAAAAGCGAAAAAATCGTTTTCCCGGTACTCTCGCTTTATGTAGGTAGGTAGCAGACGTATTGATACAGCTCTAATCTAAATCGCACTGTTTGACGAATTTCGGAAATGTATTAAATGCTTTTACAAAAAAAAAGCTCTCACTATATATTTATAAATTTTTGATCTCGCTCAAGTAGGAAATAATCCTTATAACACATATACAAAGTACAAGAAAAGCTTTTAAGTACTATATTTTTAAATAACAAGATCAGTTCAAGTGTGTATTTGATATTTTCTCAAAAGATTTTTATTTGTGTACATAAAAGTGGATTTATATTCCGTATCCACTTCTTCTGTATGTTGAACTCGTAAACGAGCATATGCATGCAGATCTATTTACATTGGGATTTTTGTATAAATATATGTAAGAAACCGACACAGCATTACCTACATAACATGTATATAGCTTTTAGGTACACAAATTTCTTATTATTTTCTTAAGCAATTTATGTTGTTTTACTATCAGTACTAAATAATAAACAACAATGTTTGCTGTCATGCAAATTTATACTGACTTTAAAAAACTCCAGCGATATAATAATTAAGTAAATATACGTCGTGCACAGGTAATAATGATATGTCTTTTAATTTACGATATGTAAACATTATCAGTTACAAAACAACAACAACAAAAACAAAATATTTTAAATGACTTACGAGAGGTTTAATGTTTTTATTTTTTGAATTTTTCGTTTTTTTTTTAAATGAGTTCAAGTTTTAATGCCCCGAGCGTGGTCGCTGTTCCTGCTTTCCGTTATCATTCACAACATCAATGTTTTACAAAGAAATACTTTAATTATTATTTCATTTTGGTTTTTTGGTGAAAGATCTATCAACCTTGTAACTATTTGTCATTAAATTGACCAGAACCATGGCTAGGGGAAAAAATCGTTTACTTAATTAAATTAGACAATCTAACTAGATCTATATACTGCCTGTACATGTATATATGAACACAGCAGACTTGTTAACAAAAAATGTTAAACAAATTCCTCGAGACAATTCCAATCAACGTATACAAGACGTCATGTTAATAAACGTACCGCAAATGAAGTTTGAACAATTTTTATTTATTTTTTGTAACATTTTGGTTTATTTGTTATACGATTTGTTGTAAATTTCGTTTTTCTATGCCAAATAAAAATAAAACTAAAAAAATAGTGAAATGTCACGAAAAAATACTATTTTTTATTAATACACAAAATAATAAATTATTATTGTTTTTTTTATAATTTAAGTATAATATAAATACAAATCATGTTTTTAAAAAACTAACCCTAAATTTGTGATTACAGTATTACATTAGTTATGAAAGGTTTTCGTTATTGAATTTATTGGTTGGCAAAATTTGGGATCGGCAAAATTTCAAAACAAAACTGCATACCAACTTCTGAAACTTCTACCGTACCCCAAGGTAGATCAAACCTCTTAATTAAAACTGCACCTATCGTGATTTTAACTTCACAATTCCCTTCACATACAGAGATTTTAATTACATTTTCAGGAGACGGACTGGAAGATTTCGATCATTTCGCAAGCTCTTTGAGAAAATTTAAAATAATCTTGAATTTCGAATTTGTTAAATGTGTGCAGCCTTGCTAAGGAGACAAAAGTGAACCTCTAATAACTGACCTCTTGTTAAACGACGATATCATATACGGTCCTTCTTTCATGAATATGTCTTAAGCGAAACATGTATGACGTGTCAGCGATGTTTCTCATTCTGTAACGAAGTTTTAAAATGATGAACTGGCTTCCCCGTTGCAATCATTATTTTTTACATGTGGTATTAGCATTTTGTTTGCTGAATATGTAAGTCAATATTTTGTAACTGTTCTAACTGGAAAATTTTAACATATTAAACATTTTAAATTTGGTTTTTTTTTAGTCAACGAAAAAAATGTTTTCATTATATAGGAGTCATCTAAGACATATCACATACAATTCACCTCAGATTTGGCATAAACGATTCATCTCAGATATGTCATAAGCAAAAAATGTGTCCCATTTGCTGGAAAATGTCTATATATACATACGTGTCATGCTTGACTCACTGATGAGTCATTAGCACCGCAATTATACTCGACACGATTATCGAGTCTGCAGTAAGCTAAGTGTTGGGGCACAGGCTGCTCGACACAAATTCCGCTTGCTTTACTTCTGCGGTGCTGCTTTCGCTGGTCTTCCCAAGATGTCTATCGGTGATTCCATATTTTGGTAAAACAAGTTGTTGATTGAGCTTTTAGTAAAACACTAGATTAAATTCAATCGTTAACAAATCTTGGTTTTATATTTTTATTTGTGCAAATATTTAATGTTAATTCTACGACACTTCTTTTCAATCTGAGTTATAAATCTTATAAAAAAATCTAATAAAACTTAACTAATTTTGCCCGGGAAAACAACTTTCCCAAAAACCCGTTCATGGTTGAAAGCCACTGAACAAAACTTCCAAATGACATCTTTAGGAATAAATACTAGCATTTAATTTTGTTATAAAGAGACATCTAACAATGAATAGTTGAATTAACATATTTTGTAATTGGCCTACAGATGATAATAAGTTACAATAAAGTTTTTGAAGCAATGAAAAATAAAAATGTCAAATTATGAATAGATGTCAAATTAATAAACAATTTAGAAAGTGACATTCTTAAGATAAGTATTTTAAATGACATACAACTTAAATACATAATTACTAATTTTCTTTGATTTTAGATACTCCTGCATTCGTCTCCAAACACTAAGGAAAACTACGTTTTTTATATTTGAAAACGTTTCGTTCACGTCAAATTTGTCTCCTCAAGGATAATACTAAATAAATTAAACAACTTCAAATGTTTTGAAAGTATCGACCATGTACCATATTTTGATAATTACTTAATTTAGAATGACCATAAATTTCGAATTTGTTTCACATCACGTGAGCGTGCTTTATAAACAGAAAACAAAAGTACAAAATTCGGGCCAAATTATGTCGCGTATCTTGTTCATACGCATCGGACACAAAGCATTGTTACAATAAATTCACAGGAGATTTGATTCTCGTCAACTTTGTTTTGGGAGCGGGTTTACTACAGGTAACAGGGATGGGCTTAATAAATTTAGCCACGCCCTTATTAAATTGGACCCTGTTTTTATAATTTTTTCTTTAAAAATCCATTGTCGTTTATGCGTATGCCAAATCTCAACTTGGATCGTGATCGGGAAGGATAATGAAATGAGATCATAACGACGTAACAGAGAGGTAGGTATAAAAGACGATGCTAAACCAGGAGTGTGAAGATCGCGACAATTTTCTCTGACCACATGTGGACCATCAGGAATCATCCCAATTACCACAAATAAGGAGCAGAGAGTTCAAACGCGAAAACATCAAATTAAAGAGCCTAGAGAGGAACTCAAGTTCCTGGAAGTAAAAATAGATAGCCAGTTCAAGAAATTTGAGGACAAATCAGACAAAAGCTTGAAAATAAAAATAAGCTAGTAATGGGCTGCTTTGAAACACATACTTGCAAACTATTGAAGCAGTTTTCGACAGAACTAGTAGCCGAATCCAACAATTTTTGGGACGCAGAGGAGCAACTAAACACACTTACAGTAGTTATCCGACGGAAAGCTACAGATGCCTTGCAAATTGTATCTGCAACAGAAAGGTGTCGAGAGAGAGAGAACAGAGAACATGACTGAGCTTGAACTAAGATATGGGCAGTTACACGTCCGAGAATTGTGCAAGATATAGCTGCAAAACAAGCTAGTTGTCACTGGAGTGAGGCTGCAGACCTAGAAAGAAAGTTTATCATTGTTGTCAACGACGACAACCTCCAATTTTACTTGAGAACCAATACTAAATGCAAAACCATGAATGAAATATTAGCGTTGGCCTTGGAATATGAGGCAACCAGAGCAAGTGTAGCCACCGGCACAATAAAATAACGTAACCTTGATTTCGAAGATAGTACGGAGATAACAGCGTTAATAAGAGTGTAGTTCGGGCAAGGTCAAGTTCAAGACGACAGATGTAAACTACATCTGAGACTGCTGGCAACGTTGGAACGATGTTTTTTCACACCAGCTTGATTTCCGAAGAATGCATCATAAAATCTGGAGAGAGAAACAGGGACCGGTAATACGGAAAATCGAAGAGGGTGAAAGAAATGAACAAAACCACAGGCAAATAATCAGTCCACTATTAAAAATTAAAAAACTGCCAGAAGAGCGTTTACGGCATGAGGACATTGGATTTGAGAAGGAGAAGAATACATAACGATCAAGTTGCAGTGGAGAGCAACAGCACTAGCGCCAGAGATAAATCAAAGATACAACACAATCAGTGTGGGAGATATACCGATTTTGAACGAGGTGATTTAGTATGGCTATACGAGTACAATTTCATTTTCACCTATTGGAAAGGTATATAGAAAATTGTTACGAGGATCAACGATTCTATGTATTGGATAGCTCAGAAGTTAACGGAAAGTCATCAAATGCGAAGGACTGTAGCAATACGACATGAACAGAATTAACGTGCGAGTAGTGTTATGAATACTGTAACACTCGGTGGTCGAGTGGTTAAAGTACACACCATTAAGTGTTACCATACCAAAGGTCGCTGGGTCGAGACCAACCCAAATCAATCACCCAATCGTAGGAAATCGCCCAATACCACGATATTGCTATACAACTTTCCCATATATTCATGTAGTATTTAGTTTGAAAGGTCTTGGATTTCGCGTTGGTAGCTAATTTCTCGATTACACGATATAAGTTAAAGCACGTTAGGGTTCAAAACTACTGTTGTGGCGCTGGAAGAAGCTACAGTTAGCTCATTCAAATAAATTGATTGGTTCACAAATTTACCGCTTTGGTGATGAATTGATCCATTGGTATAGAACACTAAAATATAGTACGATATTTTTAAAATCTAGTTTTTACAAAACCAATGTCGTCTTGTGAAGAAATTTTTATCGAAATTTTCGATTGTCAATTTATGGGAATTTTCCGGGTTGGTGTAATGGTAATTGTAATATTATAAAGTAATTCTACTAAATTTTAAGCAAATCAAAGCCATTTTAATTTTTCAGTGACATGAAAACTGTTAAAACCGAGACTTTTTCCTGAGTCATTTTGTGATCGATTTTCTTACTGGAAATTATAATTGCGATATTTCCCAATTTTCAGTGAATTTTTTGGGTGTGTCAATTTTCGAAACAAATTTTTGTCGGATGTTACCGGATCAAGTATTCCTCCAATACTAATTGGAAATTAGATTTTTTTTTAAATCGAGTGATGACATATGCAAATACAACTCCATGCAAGTGATTGTTAGATAGGAAATGGAATAATCTCGAACAGCGACGCACAATTATATAGGCGAGAGCAAATTGTCATACAAACTTAGTTCTAATTTAATAGTGAACTGTGCAAGATAAGAAGTAAAAGGCAAACAGCGCGAAAAGTAAAAGTCAACAGTAAAAGTGTAATAGTAAACAGTGAAAAGTAGTGAAATTTGAATGAATGTTGAAGAAGTTATACGTGTTGATCTAAATAAATTTTTTTTCTATAATCGCTTAGTGTTTCATTTGCAAAATTCATTAATAATCCGTATTGAACACCCGAAATTCGTGGGAAGTTATAGATATTCTATTTTCATTATAATACTAAAAATTCCTTCAAAATTGATGAAATAGCTTAGTTCCTTTCAACTTGGCCATTGTTCACAGTCCCATTCGAAACTCCTTTTGAAACCCCATTTTGACCATGCAAACCGAGCCTCATCCCATTCGTTTGAAAAACTGGTTATGGTTTCATTCAAATTAGCGATTTTTTCAAAATAAATATACAACTCATATTGAACGCATCCTGGCACCCGAAAACTCCCTCACAAATCTCTCTGTATCAAAATCGACGGAGCTGAAAAAAAATTTAAGAAGTAACCCATCGTAAGTTTTACTAAGCGAAAATGCTTTCTGGCAATCGAGAACCCCACTCAATGATTTTTATCAGGATCATTCAAGGAAAAAATACGATACATTACCTTTTCTGGCTTACGATAATTACCATCACCAATTTTTATCAAAATCATTCGAGCCAAAAAAAATTGATTAAAATGAGTTTAGGCTCTACAACAGGAGTTCCTAAACTATTTTTTCGAAATGAACTCATAACCAATGATTCTTTGTATTCGAAAATCATCCCTCACCAAATTTTCACCAAAATCAATGCATTATAACAGGACAAAAGTATATCAACAAATTTATGTAATTGTAAATTTGTTAAAGGATCGCTTCACGAGTGATTACTCCTCTTGAAGAGTTTATTATTTGCTAACCGATAAATGGTGTAAAATTCAGGTAAATCCAAATAGTATTGGCGACAAACTTAGCTTCATTTCAGCAACAATATAAAGCAAGAGTATAAGTGCAATAAGTTTAAATTTAACTGTTCGCATAACACCGGTATTTCACGGTATCCCTCAAGAAGTAGTCTAATGGCTTCTAATCGCAGCTGCGCTGACTCAAGTCACATTACTAAAATTCTGATTAAAGGTTATGCAAGTCCATGCCTTCAAATTCTGCGCTCTCCGTTGACTGTAACGATGATTCGCACACTTTAGGCTGCAGTAGCAATATAGCAGGAGATGAACAGATTGCGACTTCAGCACTTTTACCTTAAGTTTAATAAACCAAGGCGAAGTTTTAAAGGTGATTAAATTTAAAAAAAATTAATGTGGCTGTTTTTTATTGATATACACCTGATTTTAGAATTCTCTATATATTGCATGAAAATCGCAAATCTGATGAATAGTTAACAGGTTCAACCATGCTACCAATTATTTTAGGACAATAAAAACTAAAACTTTACATATACATCTTTTAAAGTCAGATACATACCTCATCTGGTTTTCATGCTATTTATTTCAATATGGAGGTGTTTCTTTTCCAAATTACTAATAGTCTTCTACACAACTTCCAATAAAACTTCAACAATTCAGAAAAAATTGGACTATTCGTATTGGGGGTATTCGTGACCTAGCGAGTATTTGTGATCTACTTTATTTGCAATGCATTTATTAGGCGCGTTGGATATTTCTCCCGTTCATATGCTATCTTATAAATAGTAATATACTCTTCTCTGTCGCTCTACAAAAAATTCCATTGAAATGCGAAGTTTACGTGGGAAAACCCCGATTTGTTTATAGCTGTCAAAAAATTGGTTGTAACTTCATAAATTATTATGTAATCTAAGTGAGAAGTCACCGAAATCAGTTTTTATGTTTAAAAACGGTAAGTATTTAAAATTAAAATTAATGTTTAACAAACATAAGTTAAATTCGATCCGCATTACAAGCAAGTACATTTCTTATATGTCGGTAATTGTGACCAATAGGTCAACAATACATAAAATTAAAAAATTTAAAAATTTTAACTCCTTTTAATGAAGAACAGCTTGAATTTTTTAAAAATTTATTTGTGACCTAAGCATATTCTCTTATTAAACTTAAGATTTCCATAAACATTTGCGGTCACAATTAACAATTTTCGTTCGGTTCGGCATACCAACAAATTAGGTCCGAATCATTTTCTACAAATCTTTTTATTTTTATTTATTCACAAATTGACAATTTATAAAGCAATAAAACGTAAAAATTTAATTATTATGCCATATTTCATTAAATAAGGATTCATCTTTGTTGCTGTCACCTATCATTTATTAAACAACCTGGTGCTAACAAGCCCAACAATTAATCTGTCACAATTATATTCAACTAGGTCACAATCTGAATCTTGTCTGGTTTAATGTTACGATGGGCAAAACAAAGACCAACAACCAATTAATAAAATATTCGGAAGCAACCGTTCTTCAAGCTATTGCGGCCACGAAACTGGTATGCCCATTTACGCAACCAGCAAAATATAAGGACTAGCAAAAATCACTTTATTATATAAATAAAATGGAAAACGACCAGAAATAACGCTCCCCGTGTCCTATCGGATCAGCGTATTATAAACCAACTATTGCTGGATGGTCAAAACCAAATAGATTTTATGTTTAATCCGGAATTGACAAACCACCAAATTGTAACGGAGACATGCAATCCAGATTCAGCCAGCCAAAATCAAATAGATTTAATGTTTCATCCGGATCCAACAAACCACCAACATGTAATGGAGACGACTACTCTTGATACTTCAAATATAGTTATAGGTGTCATTTCTACACCGTTGAAACTAGTGAGTAACCATGCATTTTCTGCAATCCCAACTCCGTTAAAAATTGCTTGTTTTGGCCGCAAGCCATTAAAGAATCCAGGGAAAGAATTAAACGACCCAAGGACAAGCTACCACAAGTTGCTACCAGTAGCCCTTGGATAAAATATAATGAGGGAAAAGAAAAGGAAAAGGCTAAAACAGATAACGATAAAACAGCCAGGAAGGAATTGAGGAAAAGAAACGCTTTGGAAGAATTTACTAAATCTTACTAAATTTTTCTTGTTGATTGATTATGTGGTAAATTGAAAGGTAATGATCAATTCATCAAAAATATCAACAAAAATATTATAAAGTTATTTTACACATTCACTGAATTTAAAATGCAATAATTATAACTTAATTAATATAAGAAGCAATAAAATAATGATAAAAAAAAATAGTAACTATAAAACTTCGTGTATCATAATAGTCCGTATAATGTATATTTAATTCGACAGATTACCCTTCATTTATACTAATAACAAATAATTGCCCATTCACACACGAATGTTGATGAAAGGAATGGTCAACTAAACCAGTAGACAAGTTTGAGCATTTTGTCATACTTCTGGCCTGAGATGGAGGGGTTTTCGAGCCTTGTCTTTTGTTGTTGATGACGAAATTGAATTCATATGAGAAAATTGCTAGTTGATTTGTACATGATATATAAAACAACCGTGCGCTCTTTTCGTTTATTAAATGCTTTTTTTTTTAATACTGAATATTGACGGTGACGATACCTAGAGGAGTAGCTTGATTTGCATGATTTGTTTGTTTAATTTTAAAATTTAAATTATTTGGTAAGTTTTAGACGTTTATTTTTAAATATAATTTATTTTGTTTTTTTTCCAAATATAGTATATTGAGCAAGTTTGCTGAAAGCCAATTATCAAATACTGTATCGTACAACATATCTTGTAATTTTCGGATTATTCGCATGATCATGCGAATGCGCGTCATCTACTAAATTTTACGTTATTGCGTAGACAACTCGTCGACAACGTAGAAAACTCGTCGACAACGTAAACAACATCGACTAGTCGTAGACACCTTCGAACTCGTAGACAACGTTGACAACTAATTATAATTCCTGCAGTAGTGTTTGAATAATCAATATATTTTTAATTTCTGTTAACATATTGCCAAGTAACTGATAACCGTGTATCCTACGCTACATCGTTTTTTTGTTAATACTATATGCCTGATGTCGTATTTTTGGTTAAAGTTATAACTAACAAATATGAAGGTGCGTCTATAATGTTTTTAAACCAAAATATTCATGATATTTACATCTTAGCCTCAAACTTAGTTCAGATTTGTCAATAGCTTGTCTTAATTAAGTTAACAAATTGTAATTGAACCCCAGACACCTCTTGTTTTGCGCCATATTTGAAGATCTAGTATGAACCTACCATTAATTTTGTTAGTCGGAAAGTTTTATCATCCATCGATAACAAATACTTCGACAATTGATAAAACTCAAATTAAATTAATGAATTAGAATAAAATGTCATTGCATTATGGTTTAGGCCATCTATTGATAACTTGTATGAACTAACATTACGTTTGTTTATACTTTGCGCGGAAATCACGGAAATCACGTCTGATGTTAAATTAAAATTTGCCTAATAAAGTAAAATTTATCAATTTCAAAATTGTTTCGAATCGGCTATTGATCAATTTGAACTATGCTTGCAGGTTCAAATATGAGACATGTTTTGTTATCTGAACCTTGGAGACACGTATCAATAAGTTGTATAAGAAGTGGCCATCAATTTAGTTCGTCGGAAATTTAGAAAATAAATGGCGACGGGCGCACAATGGTTTTTATTATGTGTGTCTGACGTCAATTTTATGGTCATAAGCCGCCTGTTTTTTAATTCAATTTTTCGAATTCGCGATAGCTTTTATCAAATGTTAGTTCATTTAAAATGAAATATAGGTAGATACCACAGTCTCTATGTATCACAAAAAATATTTATTATAAAAGTTTCCTCGATGATTTTCTTGTAATATCCTTTTCTAACTATCTCGATCTCGAACAACTGTTTTTTACAATAATTCGGCTAAAATTTCTGGCTAACTAAATTAATGGTTAGTTCATGCTAGTTATTCATAGATATCTCTAATATTCAGAAACAAAATTATGTTTGATACTCATTCTAAACTGCAAAATAAGTTCAGATTTATAAATCTCTTCAATTAGAAATATTTTGTTTATTTAGAAAATTTTAATTAAACATCAGGCTCTGTTTCTTTTGTGTCATCTATGAGTTAACTATCAATTTAGTTAATCGAAAATTTAAACAAATAGAATCGGCGTGATACTCACAGTATGTACGTTAATCTCAGACTAAATACAAGTTTTGTATTTTCAAAGATGTGTACAACAGGCGGCATTGCACAGAAAATCTCTTTCATAGCCGCGAATTTACCCTCGTGCGACGTTTTGATTATCGATAAAACGTAATAACATTTTATTTGTTTTTGTTTAAATACATCTTGATGAACTCGATTCCGGCTAGAATCGAAATTTCTAATTTATTTAAGGCAGCGATGGATGCAGACAATTTTTTGACGTGAATATGTAATAAGTACGTCTTTAAATTTGCGATGATAACGAAATCGGTGATAACGAAATTGCGGTAGATGCAGTTAGTTGCTGCAGCTATATATCTATCATCCAAAACTTAATTACACCACTCAATAGCCAAAAAATCAAAGAATTCGTTATGTTGAGTGGGGACTGTGATTGGGTACGTTGGATGGAAATGGGATTCTTCACCTGGGACCGAACTTGGTAATATATTTACCGACTCGGACATCTCGATGTATGGCGTGTGCCATTTCCGTCCTGAAACATTGTATGTATTCACGTCATACGTCCGTACACGTGAAACAGACGCCAACTTTTTTCAAGATTGTCCGATTTTCAGGGTTCATTCAATATAATTACTCTAATTGGATGTTGGATTCACAATAATTACTCTAGTTGTCGATGGACAACTGTGTAGTATCTATACTAAATCAGCTATTACTAAACCAGATGTTAAACATCTTATCAAACATAGCCACATAACATAAAAAATAAATGTTTGCGATTAAATAGTTCAATTCTAAACAATTTGAGCATCAATCAAAACCACCCCTCTATCTCAGGCCAGAAGTATGACAAAATGCCCAAACTTCTCAGTGCATCAATCAAAACCGTTTTTTTTAACAAGCAAGGCCAAGGATGTGACAAATTTTTAAATCTTGTCATGCCAATTAATTTGATCACCATATTCATCAAAATTTATTCATTGATGGACGGCTAAATTTTTTTGTGTTGTTCGGATATAAATATCTTGAATTATTACTCGGTGTCGCATAAATAAAGTGTTATTGTAATTTATACCATAAAAAATTTCCATTTATTTTTGTTATTATTGTGATATAATCATTATTTTTTAATTTTTAATTTATTTTGAAGTCCAACATATTTCTTTACACAAAATAAAATATTTCCGTTTTTATTAATTGATCAATATTTTATTCAATTTACGACACAGTCAATTTACAAAAAAATTAGTAAGATTTAGTAAATACTTCCATCGCCTATATACACGAATGAAGTTTTTACTAAAACATTACTAAATGAAAATGACGTCACTTAGTAAAATTTAGTAAAAACTTCATTACCATGAAAAGAAAGCAGAAATTAAAGAAACAAGTATTTAATAAGAAGGATAATGAGGCAATTAAAATTGGTTCATTTGTAATTGTAATCTGTGTTATGCACCATTTTCTTTATTATTTATTTTTAATTTTATTAATTCTTGAATTAATTTGTGATAATCACTACATGAATTTATGTGATACTTTAATTTTATTTATGGTTTATATATAATAAATATATTATATTTTAATCAATAAATTTATCATCAAGATGAAATACTAAGGTCACAAATACTATCAGCGATCGGTCACGAGTGTCAACTGCTATGTCACAAATACCCCCAAATATTTTATTTGGAAGTTAATATTAAAATATTTTTTTTTTAATTCGAATTGTTAAATCTAACTGGTTTGATTAATTTTAACTACGATAAAAATAGTCCAGGTTTACAATAAAATTTATATTGTTAATCTGGCTTAAATAATTAACTGTATACAGATTTTTAAAGTAATTTTTTTGTTTGAGACGATCACAAATACCCTCATTTACTATAACAGATATTCTCGATAGCTTCGAACCAAATACAAATTTGTATTTACGAAACACATGTTTTACATAACAGTAGCAGAAATTTTATCTTTAGATTGACAGGGCCCATACAAAGCAAGGGTCAATCCAAAAATGATTCTTAATTTTAAAATTTACCAATCAAACGAGGGATTTGATACTTTCGCGCATGGATGAAAAAAGTTAAAACGAACAAATTTAGGGACGGGCACGGTATATAAAGGCTTATCGAGAATAGTTCGGGTTATAAAAAAAAGCAAACAGAATGTGCTTCACTTTCACCTTGTATGCACTTAAATACAACTGTCATCTCAATTTTTTGTATAATTACATGACAAACATGTGTCATTTTAACAAACCACCGCATTTACTATTCTTGCGTTAAAATGAAACAAAGCAATTTTATTTGGTTTCTTGAAAACCAGTTTAGCAGAGAACTATAACAAAACAGTAATTTGAGAGTGCAGAGCTCGAAAAGCACAGTTAACCTGTTTTCAGTTTGTTTTGCAAACAAAACTCAAGCAGCACTTCTTTGTCAACGCCCTTTGATGGTAAAGTTTTTGCCATTTCTGGTGAGTGTTGAGTTCAACACAAATTTTATTTTCTGCCTAATTTTTCTTCATGCATATGGATTGTTAGCTGTTGTCCCAAGTGTTGCACGTGTTACAACTGCTTTTTGAGTGTTTCATTTTCTTTCTTAAAAATTGGTAAATTCAGATTTCTATTTAGTTGGAATTCCTTTATTTTTCTTAATTGTTCACAGAGTTCGGAATTTTCCTTCTCATACTGAAAGATATTTCTAATGGATGATTTTGGTAATTTGGAGCTTCATCCAAATAGGTTAAACAATGAATGGCCCAGCTCAGAATCCATTAGGGCAGCCTCCGAAAAATGTGTGTTTTTCAGCATCTTTGCTGATCTGGGGGCATTACATTCCGTATTTGTTGTATTATTTGATTGTTTTTGGCAAGTTACCACTGGCACTTGTTCCCTGGTAGGTGCTACCTTGGTGTATTTTACGTCTGTCATTATGATTGGTTATTATTATTAATACTATTTTAGAATATGTCTGTCTTCTAAAGTCATAAAAGAAGATGTCGAGCAAGCATTTTGTAAAAAATACCGACGACATTTTCCTATCAATTTTTGAAAGTTGCGAATTTCCTGCGAAGATGGCCCGTAAATTTAAATTGATCGGACGCACTCAGCAAATTTTGACCTCCATTAAAATTACGATTTCTTCGTTTAAGTATTACGAGTATATAGCCTTGAGATAAATCTGCATTTCTTTACCACATAACATATTCATATTTCTTTTATGATAAAGATTTATCTTAAGTATGTCCAATTGGGCTATCAATGATGATGGGTATATGGAAAATAAAAAATATAATTTTAAAAAACAACAAATAATTTTTATTAATAAGAATTTTTTTATGTATCCATGGATATAAAAGGTACAAACGGAAAACACAAACGACACATGAAAATGATAAAGAAAATGTATAAGACCGCGAATAATATTACATACATTTATCTATTTTACATCTTCTTCTTGGCCATTTTATTACGTGAGTCGTATGTACGTACATACCTCGCGATTACATTTTTTTTTTAGTTTTTGTGTGTGCAAAAGGATATATCATTGTTCAAATTTATATAAGAATAAAAACGTTTTCTTAGTTTTTGCTGTAACAATGGTTTTCCACTATTATATAGACGGGTTACAATATACAAAAAAAAATAAAATTTGTAATCAGAGAGAATTGTCCGAGTGTGTAAAGATACCGCACATAATAATCTATTTATACAACAACAACAACAAGGCTTGTATAAGAAAAGAATTCTTAACGTTGGAAAATGAAATCTTTTTACCAAGTCATAGAAGATTGTGTTCGTTCGTTTATTAAATTTTTTTTTTTATATTTTTTTTTTGTTGTTGTTCAACTTTAGCGGATCTAATTTAAATAATTATTTGGCCTTTTATATTTATAACATTTTTTATATATTTACAAGAGTACGTACATATAGCATGACGGTTTCTTAGTCAGCCTTTGATACGTAAATTACAAGAAGAATAATATTTAATGATTGAGGTAAAATGTAATTTGCGTGATATAAAAATTATTTTCTCACCATGCACGTTATCATCAACGATATACATATATAACGAGTATTCAACCGGAGGGACACTTTTAAATCAATCAGGCACTACCGCCTTATAACCAACCTAGAAATTGTTAGCACCATATGTTTAAAAACAAAAACAAATTATGTTAATTTTAAATTAAATTTAAATTTTCCACGTCGCAAGTACGATTTTTTTTTTTTTTGGAAATTTTCTAATATTTTTATGGAAAATATCAAGTCTAGACTTTTCTTTTATATATGTATGTGCTGTGGCATGTACGAGACAGAGATATAATTTCGTTACGGTAGGAAAATTTTCTTCAATTTATTTTTTTTGCCAAAAAATTTTCCCAGTATCATAAATTTAATTTCCAAATGTGTTTCTACTACATACCTTCCTTCTACGATTATAATCCAATAATTATAACTTTATAACATAAAGTCGTTAGATTTATTTATTAAGAAAAGTAAAAGTCTAATAAAATAAAATAAAATTTGCGCAATATCCAGGTGGATTGTATAATCTGTATGTACATAGTTAAGTTGTACAGAATTTCTTTTGTGTATGATAAAAAAACCGCGATTTGTATTTTTCGGTTGAGTTAAGATTTTTATTTAATTTTTTTTTTTTGTTTGTTGGTTTTGCTTTCTGTCAGAATATTTTATTTTGAATTTGACTGTTAAATCGGATTACGAGAGTGACCAGATGTTTTATATTTCTGTTGAAGTTATATACATTTTAATAAAATTATTTGGAAGAAGTTAATCCTGAAAATCGTTTTAGTTACATAACAAAGAACAGTAGCATTTCGATGATGAAGGAATGTCTATATACAAACGATTGCTCATTTAAGCTTACAATGAAAATTTTGTATTAGATGGAATAATAATCGATGTTTTTTATAAAGATTTTAAATATCTAAATACAAAACATTTGCTAAAGAATATGGATCGGTTGAAGGACGGTTTTTATGGCTTGCTGACTTATCAGAACTTAGACCACAAAGTTTTTGTAGGTTTTTTTCCCACTCGGAAAATCTATCTGAAATTTCCCACTCATGATTCGACGATTAGGATGTGGAAAATCGTGTACTAAACGGGTATTAGTAGTGGTTTAAAACCGTCGCCTACATAAAATGACCTACAAACTGAATTTGTACAAACCTGCGTCAAAATTTACTGAGAGTATTAAAAAAGTGTTGCAACTTCTTCTTTTTTATAAAGTCGGCTTAAACGAAACAACCAAACATGAAATTAGGTGCAGGCCTTTGCATTTAGCTGTTTAAAATGATGGTTGTGTTTCAAATGTAAATGAACATAACTATTGCTCGAGTTACATCGGATGAGGTAAAAAAAATGAAAAAGTGAAATGATTTAATATGGGGATATTTTTTTTACATCAATTTTAAGTTTTGTTTTGTTTTTAAAATCGAACGAGGAATAAAAATATTAAATAAACAATGTCGTAGGATTTTCCATTTTACCTGATGATTTTTCAATGATTGCATTGCTAATGATGCCGATTATATAACTCGCCGGATGTACTGCGGCGATTTTGACTTTTCCAATATTATTGAAAACTTCGATTCAAAAGTGAACGAATGATGGTAATGCAGTTCCAAAAATACATATTATAGAATTCGCAAGTGAACCAAATTTAAAGTGGATTTCTTATTGTGAGGTGGTTTTAAATTTTTAATTAAACAAAATAATAAAAGATATAGACAATAATAAAAAAATTGTATTTTTTAATAAATTAAAAATTTATAAACTAAATAAAATTAATTTTTAAAGAAAACGTACAACAAATCGGCCACAATTTGATAAGATGGTGATGTGGGTGAAGGAGCTTCCAAATATTGCGAAAAACCTTATCAAAGAGGGTTCAAAGATAGTTTTAAAGTTCAGGGTATAGATTCCGATTTGGTGAGAAAGAATGAGACGAGAGTTTTTTTTTTATTTTTCTTTCTAGCTTACTTGAATTTTCAATTTTTTCTATTCTGTTTTACTATAAAATCTCGTTCCACTTGCAATTTCACGCAGTAAGGAGATGCGTGACAGAATAAAATTAAAATTTTGAATTTCAGGTCTGGAGTGATTATATATCCAGTTTGCGAAAAAAACTGGCTCACAATAAGCGAAAGCTTAAAAGCACTGAAGGCGGTACAAATACCCTAGTTGTATTTACGCCACTAGAGGAAGTCGAAATTGGAAACATTGAAACAAATAAGGTAAACGGCTATAATACTGACATATGCCGTGACAAATCCATGTTTGATATTCCTTATTAAATATACAACTTACAGTTTTTGCAATGTTAGAGAAAGGAAAATTTAAATTAAAAGAACATTTCTTTCACAATTTTAAATATTTAATGAAAACGGAAAAGTGTACCTAATACTGATCTATCGGAAATTTGTTGAGTCCATTGCTGACATTTTTGGTTTCTAATACTGACATATTTTTATGTGAGGTAAGTGCATACCTATATTTTCCGGAAAACGTAAAATAAAACGTAAACATTCCTCTTACTTAGTTATTTATTTAAAAAAAAAATATTTATTTAGAAATAAAGAAAATATAATTAAAAAAATGAAAATAAAATTATAATTCTTATTCATAAAAGTACTTATAAAAAACAATATGGATGTATCATGTATGTATAATGTACGTTTATGAAATTCTTAATTCTGGTATCACAAATTAGTAAAAACAATAAGTACTTAAAATAAATAAAATAAACATAGCACTTAATTCTGGTTATCACATACATAGTTACGTAATAATTCATAAAGGATTGATAAACCACTCGGTGTATCTGAACATCTAAGTATATTTTTGTATTTCAGGTACAGAGTAAATTCCTCGAGAGTTTAATAATAATGGTTCAGGAATACATTGGACAATGTCCTGAATAGGATAAAAGAGAATATCATCCTTCGCAGGCCATTTCCAATTAGGGCCACTCATTCCCATAACTTTTACCGAAGCTTCATTTGACTTTGTTTCTAAAACAATACCTGGGAAATACTCCCCCTCATATCGTATTATGGCATAGTTACCAATGTTTACTTGGCACATGTTTGGAGAAGTATTTTCGGCAGGCTGCACATTATCGGATTTTGTTTTTTACGGTGTTTTTTATGTTCACATTTTTTTTGCTTCCCTTTTCAGCTTCCGTTCCTGTTTTCCCTTTATTTCATTATCTTTTTCCTCTTGTTTTTTCCTGTTGTACTCAATATATTCATTTGATGAAATAATCACGGTTGGAATTCGCTTCTTCACCTTATTGATAGAACTCTGATTGACTTTAGCTTCTGGCCAAAAGAAACTATTTTTATATGGCGTTTCTACGCTTTCATAAAAATTCAGATCCGAAAGTGTGCTGTCTTTGGGAATTTCGTTACTATTTATCATTAAGAGGAAGGTCAAGGGAATTTCATTAAGAGGAAGGTCAAGAGTTTCTTTTTCTGAAGTAGGTTCTACCGATAATGTTATTACGTCGCCAATCCCTTCAATATGATTCCAATATTAATCAACCTCATTATTAAATACGGCATTTAAATCGACGTTCTCTAACGTTCTATCGCCTACAACTGCAACGGGCTGCACTTGTTGTTGAGGCTCTCCAACAAGAGAGTAGTTACTTATATGACTGTCACTAACCGTAGAAAAGTTTAGCCGTTTTGGCTGATCATATTTCCGATTCACTTCCACCCATATCTTGAATAAATTTTCATCTTCTTTAGCTACATGCGAGACACATTCAGCATTTTTAAAAGATTGTAGTTGAAGTTCCGATAAGAACGATTCAAATGTTTTTAAAAACGAGTCCGGTTATGTTCGGTTGTTCGTAATAGGTGTTGATGTGGTGATTTCGGGATTTTTCAACATTTTTCTATAATTCACAGCATCGGCACAGAAGGGATATATGCCACATGTCCGAAACGCATTTTGTATACTAGTCGCATTAGCAGCCTTAGGTAAAATTGTTGCCAATAAAGGAGCGAAGTCTTCTTTTTTCAGTTTTTTCCCTTGATTTTCAAGCTTCCATTTATGAACAGCCTTCTTCCACTCAATCTTAAGAGGCCGAAAAACGCCGACATCTAATGGTTGCAAGAGGTGAGTAGCATTCGGATAAAGCGCTAATAATATAATTTTATGTTCTTTGCAAAACTCACTTAATGCTAAAGACAGATGAGATACATGTCCATCTAAAAATAGTATGACAGGGAATTTAGCTCCGCTTTGTTTCAGCCACGGTAAAAATACATTCGCGACATATTCGTAGAAGACCTCGCCAGTCATCCAACCAGAATCGGAGCAGCCCATACCCCAGCCGTTTGGCATTTTGCGTCCTAAAACAAACGGTATTCTTTTGTACTTAAATACGACCATTGGTGGTGTAACATTTCCTGACGCATTTATCATGATGAGTGTTGTAAGACATTCTTTCTCATCATTATTACAAAAGTTGTATACAGCTTTCTCACCCTTTGCTGCTAAGACGCAATTTTCGTTTTTAGCTAATAAAAATGCGCTCTCATCACAATTAAATATACGCGTCGGGTCGGTCATGATTTCAGTAAAGTTGTTTTCGGAAATATATCGATTAATTTGCTGAAACCAGTCGCGTACATTTTCTTCCGTAATAATGGCACGACTTTTAATTAAATTCTGAGACACTCGTTCAGATATCTCGAGATTTCTCCTCAAAAAACCTTCATCTACCGGGCCTGCCATCCTTAAAATTATTTTTCCGGTTTAAGTTTTTAAGTAACAGCTGCACACTATCCAGTAGCTGATCTTTTGTTGAAGGAAATCCCGCTTTGCCAATGTAAATAATCCAATCTTTTATGTTTGCTTCTTCCTTTCTAGATAAAATAGTTGGGTGGCCTATCGGTGCATTTAACGCATATACACCTCTTGCTTTGTATAACAATGTCGTTCGTGGGATTTTATATTTGTGGCTTCCTGCGTATATTGTCATCCCGTTTGCCATATCTTGAAGTGAAGTATTCAGGTCATCCCGGCCATATTGTAGACGCTTCAATTTCGTTGCCATTCTAACTAAAATTTATAATAATCCTTTACTGACAGTTTGGTATATAATACTGACACATGAGTTTAAGAAGATTTATTTATATTTAATTGTTCCGAAAAGTTGATGTCAGTTTTGAGCTAAGTTTTGTGTAAATAATTTTAAAACAATTGTATTATTAAATAAGTGTTTAAATTATGTACAAAATAGTTAAAACTAAATAAATAAAAATAAGAAATGCATCGTTATACTGACATAGAAAGGAGGCTATACTGAGATATGTGTGGACTTATTACTGACACTCATGTTTTTATTTATTTATACTAAAAATTTCTTTAATTATTAGTGTCAGAATTAGGACAGTTAAATGGTATGTTCAATTAGAAATGAAATACAAAAACGGTTTAAAGAAGGGTTAGTCACCCTCTTTTTAAAATAAGATATAAAACTAGCAGTTGTTGACCGATTACTGACACATGTGTCAGTAAAAGGAACAATACCGTTTTTATTTGTAACTAATTCTGACATAACTAATTTAATAAATATTTATATTTAGTTTCACACTTAAATAATCAAAAATAAATAACCAAAGAACATATTACAATAATAATTAATAATTAAAAATGGCTTACATGATAAATATTACTAAAATACGAAATTTCAAAATTTAAGGCAAAATTTTAACAAATGTGCAATAACTAGATGTATTCACGAGCGTTGTCAAATTGGAACTGATTATTATTACATAATTTTATACCAACACTTACACGAATATTAGAACAGGATGAAACAGGCTTATTCATGATTGTATTTAAAAAAAAATTGTATGTATGTATATTGAGTAATTCTGTTAAAAACTAAAAAATATGCAATATATGTCAGTAATACCGCCTATGTCAGTATTATAGCCGTTTACCTTACCGAAGTGCCGCAAACTAAAGAGCCAAAACCGCTGAAATTTTTGGAATGGCAAATCGACATACAACAAAAGTTATATGATAATATCACTAAATTGGTTGACACTCAAAATCAGAGATGGGAGTAATTCAATTTACATCAAGAAAGGATATATGTATAGGGCAATTAAAAACTCAGTGTTGACGGTCACTGGCTAATCAAGTATTGAAAGAGGCTAATCAAGTATTGAAAGCCCAGTTAGAAGAGACCAAGCGCCCTAACCAAAAAAGGATCAGTTGTAAAAAGGATTAGTTGATCAGCACTATTTTTTCTAACATTGATAAATTTAAGTTCAAATTTAAATGTTAATTATGAACGAATTTTTGTTACAATAGTCCAGAAGGCGTTTTTTACATCAAAGCTGTGAAGGCAGATTATTTTATAATTTATTTACAAATACTTATTTATAAGATAAAAAACAAACCATTTTTGAATTTATCTCGTGGTTTTTGCTTGAAAGCTGATTTACATGCTATATAAATAAATTAAGAAACTTAGGTACCTTTAAAAGAAATTTTAAATTAAAAAAGTAAACCATTCTTTGCCTACTTTTGGAATAAAAGTACAACCTTGCCTCACTTGTCTCAGCCTCGCTCATCTTTAGTGATATCCATTTTGGACATAAAATATTTTCCAAAATATCCAACACCTTGGATAGCACGACTGAGACTGTTGACTGGGCCAGTCCCACAAAGCAATCCTAGCCGTGAGTTTGAATTGAGGTGTTAACGAAAGAGATTTTACCAACTGTGGCCCTATTCTGTCTTTCCCTGGGAATAGGGAATTGGGAAAAATATTTTCATAGCATTTTTGTCTAAATTGTATTTTTCTGGCCTACTGAAAGAAACAGTTTAGTGCAAAAATTTTCAAAACAAAGTGAATTGGGGAACTTTTGTTCCACAAAATTTTTATTGGGAAAAATATTTTCCCATTTCACTTTGTTTTAAAAATATTAACACCAAACATGTTCCCTCCTCAGCAGGCCAGAAAAATACAATTTAGACAAAAATGCTATGAAAATATTTTTCCCAATTCCCTATTCCCAGGGAAAGACAGAATAGGGGGCCACTGGGGTAATTTTGTTTTTATTTATTTTAATACGAATTTAAAGGCTTTAAAAATTAAAATTTTTTAATACTTCTGAAAAAAAAATGCATAATACTACAATAATCAAAAATTCAGGAATGTACGTACTGTGCATTTGGCAATTGGAACAAGTTTTCGAAGGCATTCCGAACGGTTTTTCTCCTTTCTTTTCTCTTATTTGGCGATACTTCATCAATACAATCGAAATATAGACTTACTAAATTGAATGTCAAAATTTTGACAAACTGCTGAAATTGCAGATTCAGTGCGGATCGGTAAGGCAGTTTTTCGGCGGATTCTATAAGGCATATATGTATAATACGCCATGTATAATCGACATGATATCGACGGTATTCACTGCAGTCACAAATACAATTGATGTGTCCTGTTTCGCCTTATTTCGGCTAATTTACGATGCCCAAACAAAGAAATACTCGGTTCGACAACTCGGTTACAGGTTCGCTCGTCGAGAAATAATTATCGAAGATTACTTATATCATGTTGATGAGATTGTTTGGAACATAACGCAGCAAACGAATAACAATATTTGCACAAGCTATTAAATTTGGTTCCATTTGCAACCGTTTTTTGAACCAACCAACCATGAAAAGCTAGATCTCTATTTATGGGGTTTAGATAGAATATACTGCGTCAAATAATGCCGTGTCTTGATGGTACATATTTGCTATCTACGGATAATATTTGTTCTGGTGGAACCTTACGAAATATGTTTTGAAGCGTATCAACAATCGGTCGTATTTTAAATATCCGATCAAAATCGGCATGGCCCTTTGGAAGTGCTTTCAGATTTTCATTAAATTTGATATTTTCTTTAGTTTTTTTTTTAAATTATTTAGCGACATGGCACTGTGAATTATCTCATTTCCCTGTTTTGGTGTCTAATATTGCCGCAAAGAGATCATTTGTAAAGAAAAAATTGAAATGAGTTTTGTTTGTTTGACATGATTTGTGGAACATGAATTCATCAATTGATGTCCCGTTATAAGTAAGTTATGAACCAAATCTAATAGAAAATTTTAAATGCCAAATAATATTTCATTTGACTCTCCAACCTCATCGGATATGAAATTTTGATTAGAAGTCGATGGTCAACAGTTTTTTGCCGTGTTATTTCGATATGGGTTCCTCAGCTCCATTATCACATCATCCTCACTAGTCTCTCCAGCTTTCCACAATTTTTAAAATTTCCTCTTCAGTCAAATATTTGTGTGCGTTTTTCTATAAAATAAAATTTTTTGTCATTGCAGTTCAATTAAAATTTGTTTGATATTTACAAAGATAAAAAATTAAAAAAATCCGAAACGGCTCATCATATTAATTAATCATATTTTGATTTATTAATTAAACTAAAAAAAAAGTTTAAAGCTCAATTTAAATTTATTAATAATTGAATGAAATACTGTAGCATAATTTCTAAATTAATTTAATCCTCTTACTTATATCGCAAATATTAAAATCGAATGTGCTTAATAAAAAATGTTTTGACTGAATTTATCAATTTTTCTAGCACATCAGAAAAAATGTCTAATTAATGGAAAGAGGAACAAGGGAAACTTGATAAGGTAAACAACGAAAAGATGCATTTTACTTCCTTTGACGTATTAAAATAAAGTGTTTTCAACAAAAATTTGGCCCTGTACAGCCTAGACTGATTAATTCATTGGGATGAAGCTTCATAATTCAGTTTATATCACAAATTGGGAAATCCCAGCGAATTTGTGCCGAAATCGAATATTTTACAAAAGTAGTTTTTAAAAAATCTGTGTGTATATGGTGCCGCCCAGACTGAATAACTGTAGCTTCTCCAGAGCCCAGACGGATTGACTGATAGGCATTAATCTTTATATTTAAGCTTTTTCAGCTTCTCTCTCTTCAGCATTTATGAAAAAACGTTGATTTACAAATAAATAAATATTTAGGCCGGTATAAGTCTTAAGTTCTCCAAAGATTTTACACAAAATCTTAAGTGAATTTTTAACCAAATTTTTGGTTTGGATGGCTTGAGGAGAGCCTAGAATTTTTTAAAATGCTATTCATTTAGTTTTAAATCTTTTTTGCTAAGGTTTCGGTCAACATTTTTTAAAAAACTTTAATGGCTTGCATATTAATTTTAATTAATTTTTCAAATTTATAAGGATCTGTTTAATTGACCGCTTTCAAAAGAGCCGTAAAAAATGCATGGCTTCAGTACAATCTTGTGAAACTCGGTCCATCTGATGTGATTTTCTCGTTATGACAAATACAGTAATCAATTGGTTGGTGCAACACAATAAAAACCGCACCGAATAATTTAATAAATCCTGAAGATATAGGATATCTATTAAATAAAATCAGTTAAAATTATAATTTTTGATTTATTGGAAGTAAGAAAAATTTTCCGAAATGATTATATGTAGTAGTTAATCAGTAATGAATAAAAAGGTCATGTCTCTAAGATTCTGTAGATTGCTCAAATCGAGATTAGGTTTGATAGTGATAGTGTTCACAAAAATAAAAAACCTGAAAACCCAGTCTTGCATAATTGCTTTAATTATATGAAAGCGTTCTAGATAGCTCGCCAATTAAATCAACCCACTCGTCAGGTCTGTCTGTGCAAGCCATTCGTCAAGAGTACAAAAAGTAAAAATCACTATTTTCTTGTAAATGCGGATATTATTGTTTGTGCAAGTTGATTCTATGTTCAGATTCAATAAATTTAAGAGAAGAAAAATTGTTTTAAACTTTTCTAAGTATATTTGAATTGTAAAATAGAACTCTTTTGAGAGTAAAGGATTCATCTTAAATTATAATAAAACATTATTTATCAGAAATTTGGACAATTCTTAAAACTATTATAAAAGTTCCTAATTCAGAAAAATCGTTCACCATGCAGCAAACCCATTTTCAGTACTTTTAGCGTTTTAAAATAAATTTTGGAGTTACAGAACAAAAAATGTTAAAATGTTGCGATTAGCAAATGTTCAGATTTTAATTTGTGATTTGCATTGTTGAAATTTGCAAATATCGAATGTTGCACAAAGCCTTAACTGTATTTTTGAAATGGTTTATAAGAAATTTGGGAGCTTACATACAATAAATTGAACCATTTAACCTGTTTCTAGAGGGAAATGAAGGTTTTGCACACAATCAACCATTTTAAAATTGCATCCATCATTTTTCAATTGTGATACCATAATAATCAATTTTAACAATTTATTTAAATGTGCCTCACCTGCAAACAAATCGTCTACTCTGCTTACAATTATGAGGACTGTAATTTTCTCAACAAAATTGTTCCACCTCATCCAATTCGAACTAATAGCAACTCATTGTTAATAACACCAGCTTAAGAAGGAAGGAAAAAAGGTCATTTTATACAAAATTAACTTCTGTATATTTTATTATTGTACATAACCAAGAGCAAATGTTACAGCAATAAGAGTATACGAAACTAAAAAAAAACATTTTCTTTAAGAATTTTTACAATTAAAATGTTTTTTTATTTTATTTAAATTTGCGCGCTTATTTCAAACGACTGTTAATTTTCTACTTAATTAAATGGAAAAAAATTAACAAAAAACACTTTATACTTTCTTGTTATTAACTAAACCGTCGTATATTGTTGTTATGCACAGCACAACCAATTTTCACCTGCCGTTTTTCTATTATGCGCTATTTATACAATATTTTTACTAAAGCATAATCAATGCTAGTTGCTCTCTGTAGGTACTATATAGCATGAATGGGAAAATACTGTATCCAGAAGTTGGTTTATTCAGGCGAAATTGATGAGGAAATATACAATCAAGCATTCGATTCGTTTTTTTGATTTTTTTTGTTACCGTGATAAATTTGTCTCGATTTAGATTGAAAATTTATTAACGATAATATACTTAAACCATTGATCCACTCTATATAGCATTATGTGCCCTATCGGGCCCTCTGTTTATATATTATGTATATGTATGTAGATTAGAGACGCAACAATAAAATTATATTTTATGTATTATAATGCGAACGTATCCTGAAACCCCTGTAAATGGTACAGAAAACAATTCTGAATTAGTTTTCAACATTATTACGATTTAGAATAAAATGAAAATCGAGGCAATACATTTTCCAAACATTTCCTATATCTCGATATAAATAATACATTGTATGCTGATGATGATCATCACTTTATAAAATTTGCATCTAATCTAAATATCTCTCTACATTTTATTGCTTTATATACACAGGGAATAGCAAATTTGAACTTTCTTTTATTTTATTGTAGGTCTGCGTATAGGAATTGGAAAATTTACAAATATTTTCACGATTGTTTTCTTAAGATAACATTGAACGTCGTACCTACATATTACACATAGTACATTGGTATATATACAAATATTATACAAAATCGTTTTGAAAACAAATCATTAAATTGTTAGAATTATATTGAAAGGTAAAAACAACATTAAAAAATTCATCCCAAATTTAGTCATCCAAAAACGATGCGCACATATTCCTGTACATATAATTTCCATACAAAGATGAACATAATTTCATTTTTGTAAGATTTATTTTATCGTCTTTGTTGGTTCGTAGAAAAATTGGAAAATAAATAAAATTAAAATCAGTGCAAGCAATGGCAACAAATACAAAATTAGAATATATTTTCTACAAAGATGGGTATTTCTAGTGTAAATATATTGAAAACATGATAAAATGTGCTTTGTAAGGTACGTTATGGTGTCTTAAGAAATCAACGAAAGATATGCTGTTCCATTTTTTTTCGTTGATTATAAAATCACAGTATTCTAATTGTACTTCTAAATGTAATATGAATAGGATTGATCGGAATTGCTGGGTGTACTAATTTTTGTGTAAATGTCAATCAGTATTTTTACCACGCTTATATTTATTAGCTCACTCTGTGTGTCTGTTTGTATCGTCAAATTTTGTAATCAATTTTTCAACCACTTGCGATAGTCCAATTGGGCTGAAATTTTGCATGCAGGCTTAACTCTGATGACAATACAAGATTCTAACATTTTTGGACATTAAATATGCTCTGGCATAGTATATTACCACGGAGTATATTACCAATATACGGAGTGAAGTTGGCTGCGAATGGTATTGTTTCAAATTTGAAAAACCTGTTACAAGAGTATGCCATGCGCTTTTGAGTTTACTGACAAATGCACTATTATGAATTTAAAAATGTTTTTTTTGTGTGATAAATAAAAAGTGCGCTATTGTGTGACTTAAATATAAGTTTTGTCACATATAATGAAATCGCTTTCAAGTCTCAGTGGCGGAAATAGTTGTATAAGTGCCTTATCTTCGTATGGGGCCGCTGGGAAGATGGGCCGTTTATTGCCGCCGTACTCGTGGGACCAAAAATTGTATCCTCCAAAACCCCAAAAACCATTAAAATCAAAGAAGACGGAAACTGCTACACAACGAAAAAGACGATTGGAAAAAGCTAAGCAAAAATATAAAGAAAGCCGCGCTATAGAGACAGCAGAGTGTAAGCGTGCCAGATTAGACAGGCAAATAGAAAGAGAATCAACTGAACAACTTACAGCTCGTTTAGATAGAGTTCGTAAGCATATCTCTCAAGCTAGCGCAGCAAAAACAGCCGAAGAAAGGCAAAATCGATTGGAAACCTTTCGCATGCATATGTCACAATTAAGAGCTTTAGAAACACCTGAGGAGCATCAAATAAGATTGCAGACTGATTGTGAACGGCACACAAATGCGAGAGCCGCAGAAACAACTGAACAGCAGCGAGCACGTGTAACTCGAAACAGACAAAACATATATCAAATACGAGAACGGTTAGTCTGCACGAAAAGATGCTATCCAAATCAGATCACATCGTGTTGCCCAAGTACCCAAGCTGCTAATTACCTTGCACCCGAACTTGTGAGATCTACAACCCTTAGCGTTTGTCACAGATGGAAGACTCATTTGACCAGCAACAACGTCACTCATCCACCGAAAGCATACTGGAATTGTCTTGATCCAGGTGCTATACCAGATGTGATTCAACGACTCACAAAATCTGAGCAACGGTTGCTGTCAAGTCAAGAGTAATATCATTCATTAAGATAGTAAAACTAACTAGAGATTTCGGTCAACATGCATGTCGTGGACAAGCTGTACTCCTCGGACAGGACATATTTGAAGTCACTGAGAAGCTATCGAATATGCTGCCAAGATCAATAAATAACTCTGGTATCGTATTCGTGGTGGAGCGATTAGAGGATCTTGACAAAACAAGAGAGTTCTCATAATATCTCGATCACGAGTCTATGAAGCTCTAGAATGGCTGAAACAGAACAATCCACTTTACAGTGATGTGGCTACTGACAATAACGCTCACATCAATGAACGAGATTTGGTTCGTGTTGCAGTAGCAGCATCTGTTAATGAAGATGTCCCAGGAAGTATATATATGTGCATTAGCGAAATGTCACGAGTTCTACGTGCTTCACGGCATCAAGGAAATGAATCTGTATTCACATCTGGCTATGCAGGAGCGAAATGTGCCGCTATGATTCTTGCCAATATTGTGAGAGCTGCGACTTTTCCACCAAGCCGATGGAATACTTTGACATTGGACCGAAATATGGTAGAGAGTGATGGTATTTATGAGACAATTAGAATATACACCGAAGAACACCCAAGAGCACTACGAATTGACGGCAGTGGTTTCTAAGAAGTTCACCACTTCGATGTGATCAAACCAGACTTCCTCATGTACAACAATAACTTTAGTATCAGCTATGCAGATGACTCACCATTCTTTAGAAGCTTACAAGACAACATAAATCAGGGATATCTTGCAAAGACACTGAGACAGAGCCTTGAAGCATTGTTCGAAAGTCATAGTGCGAGTATACTGATTTCCCGGTCGCTCTCATTAGGCGTCATGTACTATGATGACAAACAACTTGAATGAGATTGTACGCAAGACACGGGACAATATTGTGAATGAGGCACATGAGTTAAATGCTGAAGAATTAGCATGGTATCAGCTCAAGGAACAACGATCAGTTTACATAACACCTCTAGACTACTACCAATATCGAATACTTGGCAGTGATACATGATTTCAGCAAATTGAGTATCTGTTCTATGCACTGTCAATGTTCGAGTCAATGTTCGAATGAGCTTCTAGCTCAAATTAGATGCCTTGGACCACCAACCTACTTCGTCACCTTCAGCTGCAATGGCTTGCACTGGTTGGGTATAAGAAAAGCATTACTGATTGCCGATGGAAGACCGAATGAAAATCCAAGTAGTATTGATATACATGCAACACAAGTTCTCATCGAGAGATATCCAGTTGTTGTAAGCCGGCATTTCATGATACGAGTCAATGCATTAATAAGATTCATGCAAAGCAACACTAATGCACTTTGTGGTCGAGTTAACGACTTCTGGTGGAGAATCGAGTTTCAGATGAGAGGCAGTCCACATCTTCACATGGTAGTGTGGATTAAAAAACATCCAGCTTTCGATACACCAGAAGGTCTGGCACAAATGGATAATGTATGGTCTTGTGAACTGCCAAATGAGGAATCAGAGCTTTATGAGACAGTTAAAAAATGCCAAACTTATAGACACAAAGATACTTGCTTTAAGAACAATACTGTTGATAGAAGATGCCGGTTCAGCTTCCCGCGAGCTGTGTGCGAGGTAACGAAGATTGTGTCTCATTCGTCGGATGATTTCATTCGAAACGGAGGAAAAATCTGTCTACTGAAGCGGCATGAACAAGACCGGAATATCAATAACTACAATTCCACACTTCTCAAACTGTGGGAAGGTAATATGGATATTCAGCCATGCGGATCGAATGAAGCTATCGCATTTTACATAGCCAAGTACATGGCCAAATCAGAGCCAACAGACCTCACAACAGAATTGCACAGGCCATTGAGCAGATACGACGCGAAGAAACCAACATCTCTCGAAAGCTCTTCAAGATCTGTATGAGAATCCTCAAGGAAAGACAAGTATCTGCATGTGAAGCTGTATATCGCCTAGCTCATCTCAAAATGCTAGAGAGCTCTAGAAAATGTATGTTCCTCAATAGGCACAAGCCAGAACATCGATACAAGGTATTTCAGTTCAATGAGGAGGGTTTGGCGACTGGCTTCTGTAAGAGTATACTCGATAGATACGAATTGAGACCAGATTCACATCCGACTATTGACTTCAATAACATGAGCTTGATTGAGTTCGCAATGCGCTGCGAAGCATATTACAGTAAGAAAGATACGAGTGAAGAAGGCTTTGATGATGATAAACTCGACGATGAACCAGAACTAGAAACGCCAGGAATTGTGCAAGTCCCATACTTCATGGCTACATCCGATCCAGAAAAGTACTACTACAGTCTCCTTCAGTACATGCCATATCGTCAAGAAAGCGAGTTGATTATAGATTATGATACGGCAAGAGAAGCATTTGCGGCACGAGAAGAACGACTGAAGGAAATCAGTAGATACATGAAAACATATAGCGAGCGAGACAAGCAAACGAGCGAGTACATGAAAGTACTCATAGACATAGTCAGCAATGAGTTTACCGGTGAATTCTCCATAGAACATGCCCTTCGCATATACCCAACCAAGAAGAAAGTGGATGAGTACAACGAAGCTGTGTTACAATTCTTCAGAAACAGAAATACGCCAATGAATACCATCAGAGCTCAGCATTCATTAGTCGATTCTACGCGGAATACAGACAACATGAACTTGGAAAGAGTCACTCCAAATGACATAAATAAGACAGCTGGACTTCCAACAGAACTAGTCAGATTCCATTTGCAAAGGGCTTGGTCAATGGCTCCATACGTCACATAACGGATATTAAGTGGCCACAAGATCGTAGAGGACGTTTGTATGCCCAGCAGTAGAAGTAGAAGCGTGGGGCGCCCCTTCTGAATGTATATACTATCTCTCAATATATCAATTTTACGTTAATACTAAAATGCTCCAGCAATAAATCTATTCTTAGGATACATCAGAATAGACTGTTCTATTAGTGTTACTAAAAGACTTTACTAAGACTTTACTTCATGTGTCTAGTAGTCTTAAATTACTAATGCCGTAAAGGAGCGCCTCACGCTTATATTTTTAGTCATATTAATTTTAAATTTCTACTTGTTATAAATATACCTTGATAGGAGTAAGGAAGAAAAATTTTATTTTCCACTTTTCAAAGCTTTTTATTATCTACATTTTAGAGCCTTTAAATATAAGCGTGGTTTTTTAAAAAGTTTTTTTTAAATTTAATTTTTAATATTTAATTATATGGCAGAGTTAACCGAGTGTGTCACAGTAAAAGCAAAATTTCATATTAAAAGTAGTGGGTCGAGAAATTTAAATGGGTTATATAAGATATACACAAAGATATTTAATTTACTTTGCCCCTGTGGATACAAAACGCAATAACCCACGCTATTTACTGATGGAATTTTTTCACTTGCTTCACTTGCTAGGAAATTTGTTTTTTGACGAAGTTTTTGTTTTTTTTTTTTGATTTTTCGCATCTCAAAACATATAACTCCAAAATTGCACTACTTACCTAACCTAGCTTATTTTTAGATTTTGTTTTGGGTAACAACAAATCACACAATGATCACTAATGTTTCTTAACCTAATAAGCCAATCACGTTTTACTACAGTTTATAATCTTTTTAAAATTATTTTAACAGAGTTTTCCCTCCTTAAAAAATTTTTCTTTGGCCGCCCTGCTCAGTTTGTCAAATACAGTTTGTATTAGGAAAGCTACGACCAAGTGTGTTTGCTGTTTAGCCATAACGTATTTAATCAACCATAATCTGTCACCAATCACTGGCATATTAAACGATTAAAACGCATTACCATAAATTTCAGGTCGTGTTTAAACATTTAAAAAAGTTAATACCATAATGCCATACTAATAAATTAACCTTCCCACATTATTTCACAACCGTTACAAATACTTAAGCAAACACATCACAATTAAGAATCTAAATATTTTAAGTTGCTCATTTATTTCCCCCAGCCCTTACTGAAAAAGCTTAGCAATTTTAAATCTATTTTAAAATAGTATAATATAAACACGAAAAAATGTCAGTTTCGATACAGCACATAACTTTCCAATTACTCGTTTATCATACTGTAATTGTATATGAATTGAATATGAATTGAATAAGAATTGAATATGAATTGAATAAGAATTGAATATGAATTGAATATGAATTGAATATGAATTGAATATGAATTGAATATGAATTGAATAAGAATTGAATATGAATTGAATATGAATTGAATATGAATTGAATATGAATTGAATATGAATTAAAAATGAATTGAATATGAATTGAATATGAATTGAATATGAATTGAATTTGAATTGAATATGAATTGAATATGAATTGAATATGAACTGAATATGAACTGAATATGAATTGAATATGAATTGAATATGAAATAATATGAATTGAATATGAATTGAATACGAATTGATTGTGAATGAATAAAAATTGCATATGAATTAAATATGAAAAGAATTTTAATTGAATATAAATTATGAATTGAACATGAATTGAATAAGAATTGAATATGAATTGAATATAAATTGAATATGAAATGAATATAAATTGAATATGAATTGAATATGAATTGAATATGAATTGAATATGAATTGAATATTAATTGAATATGCATTGAATATGAATTGAATATGAATTGAATATGAATTGAATATGAATTGAATAATAATATAATTCATATTCAATTCATATTATATTCATATTCAATTCATATTCAATTCTTATTCAATTCATATTCAATTCATAATTTATATTCAATTAAAATTCTTGTCATATTTAATTCATATTCAATTTTTATTCATTCACAATCAATTCGTATTCAATTCATATTCAATTCATATTCATTTCATATTCAATTCATATTCAATTCATATTCAGTTCATATTCAATTCATATTCTTTTCGTATTCAATTCAAATTCAATTCATATTCAATTCATATTCAATTCATACTTAATTCATATTCAATTCATATTCAATTCATATTCAATTCATATTCAATTCATATTCAATTCATATTCAATTCATATTCAATTCATATTCAATTCATATTCAATTCATATTCAATTCATATTCAATTCATATTCAATTCATATTCAATTCATATTCAATTCATATTCAATTCATATTCAATTCATATTTAATTCATATTCAATTCATATTCAATTCATATTCAATTCATAATTTATATTCAATTAAAATTCTTTTCATATTTAATTCATATGCAATTTTTATTCATTCACAATCAATTCGTATTCAATTCATATTCAATTCATATTATTTCATATTCAATTCATATTCAATTCATATTCAGTTCATATTCAGTTCATATTCAATTCATATTCAATTCATATTCAATTCAAATTCAATTCATATTCAATTCATATTCAATTCATATTCAATTCATTTTTAATTCATATTCAATTCATATTCAATTCATATTCAATTCATATTCAATTCATATTCAATTCTTATTCAATTCATATTCAATTCATATTCAATTCAAATTCAATTCATATTCAATTCATATTCAATTCATATTCAATTCATTTTTAATTCATATTCAATTCATATTCAATTCATATTCAATTCATATTCAATTCATATTCAATTCATATTCAATTCATATTCAATTCATATTCAATTCATATTCAATTCATATTCAATTCATATTCAATTCATATTTAATTCATATTCAATTCATATTCAATTCATATTCAATTCATATTCAATTCATATTCATTTCATATTCAATTCATATTCAATTCTTATTCAATTCATAATTTATATTCAATTAAAATTCTTTTCATATTTAATTCATATTCAATTTTTATTCATTCACAATCAATTCGTATTCAATTCATATTCAATTCATATTCATTTCATATTCAATTCATATTCAATTCATATTCAGTTCATATTCAGTTCATATTCAATTCATATTCTTTTCGTATTCAATTCACATTCAATTCATATTCAATTCACATTCAATTCATATTCAATTCACATTCAATTCATATTCAATTCACACACAATTCATATTCAATTCATATGCATTTCATATTCAATTCATATTCAATTCATATTCAATTCTTATTCAATTCATATTCAATTCATAATTTATATTCAATTAAAATTCTTTTCATATTTAATTCATATGCAATTTTTATTCATTCACAATCAATTCGTATTCAATTCATATTCAATTCATATTAAATTCATATTCAATTCATATTCAATTCATATTCAGTTCATATTCAGTTCATATTCAGTTCATATTCAATTCATATTCAATTCATATTCAATTCATATTCAATTCATATTCAATTCATATTCAATTTATATGCAATTCATATTCAATTCATATTCAATTCATATTCAATTTATATTCAATTCATATTCAATTCTAATTCAATTCATATTTTATTCATATTCAATTCATATTCAATTCATATTCGATTCATATTCAATTCATATTCAATTCATATTCAATTCATATTCAATTCATATTCAATTCATATTCGATTCATATTCAATTTATATTTAATTCATATTCAATTCATATTTATTTCATATTTAATTCATATTCAATTCATACTCAATTCGTATTCAATTCATATTTAATTCAAATTCAATTCATATTCATTCCATATTCAATTTGTATTCAATTCATATTCATTTTATCTTCAACTACAGCAAACAATACTTTACTTACTTCGTTGGTGTAAAATAATATTAAATTTAATTTATTCATTCGAAACGCAAAAAATAATAAATTTTCATTTTATTTTTATTTTCTATTTCCAGGTAAATCAAATATACGAGTATAAATTTTTATCATTAACAATTTTAATTACATATGTATGTATTAGAGTATACATACATAATATACAATCAAAAAATGATAAACAACACGAAAAGTAAATAGATTGAGCGAACAACATATTTTTTGTAAGTACGGGGAGTTTAAAGCTTTAAGGCGTTTTGTAGAGTTGGTTGTGTATTTAAACCTGTTTTTCATGTACCTGTCTTTATGTATTAAATAATTTATAGAAAGGGTTGTATACCTGCTTTTGAAAAAAAAAAACGATTTAAATCACAACATAATTTGCTTAGTTATTTGCGTGAGCTTATCTAAAAATAGCTTTGTAAACAAAAATACAAAGATTCGCAAACAGGTGCTTGTGGGTGGCTGGTTACATCGAATTCATTTACGAATCCTTTGTATGTGCTCAGTAAATGTTTCATGTTTTACGATTTAAAGCACTAAAACGAAAAGAAACGTAAGTTTTATTTTATTCTTAAAAAATATTTATAAGAACGAATATGTGTTACATAAAAATATGTATGTTCATAAAAACGGGGAAAAGAAGCGCACAAGTAGAAGTATGTAGGATACGAAATTAGCGTAATTCCAGCCATCTTCATTATATTCGTCGTAGTATAACAAAAAATTACCATAATTCAATTGGAAGCACATCTTTATGATATTTTATTTTTATTTTATAACTTTGTTACTATCAAACATAAAAAAAATAATATTTTTTAAAAATTATTATTATTATTATTATTTTATATATTCTCTCTGCTTGTTCGACATGAACGTTGAAAAATAATAATAATAAAATAGCTAAATGGAGGAATTTGTTTTTAGATAGTTTTTTTTTTTAAATAAAATATAATTATTTTAACATAATAATAGTAATAATAGTGATAGATAAAAGTTGTGATAATAATGACGATAATGGATATAAAAATTATGTTATATATGTTTTTATGTTTGTTTTAAGAACTACACACCATTCTTCATATTCATAATGATTATTGTGTATAAAGTGTTGGTAAAATTAACAGAAAAGTTTTGTACGTGTTAGGCAGATGGAATGGGGCGTTATTGAAATTTTGCACACAATTTGATCATGGAGGATGAGTAATTGACTTATTTTTATTATAAACATTGTCTGTAACCCAATAAGGACCTTGGCTGCGACACTCATTTTTTTCCTTTATCTCCATTTAAGAGCAGAGGGCGTCTACTAGATTGGACCATCGAACTCTATTTGGGGCTATTCTCTTTAGTTCCCCCCATGTCTGCTCGAGATTTTTTGCTTCAGTTAGCACCGTTCTTTTCCAGGTCACTGCTGGCCTTCCAACTTTCCTCTTTCCTTGCGGATTCCATTCTAATGACATCCTGGTTATGTCATTTAGTGGCTTTCTCAGCGTGTGTCCTATCCATCTCCATTTCCGCTTCCTAATTTCCTTCTCAATGTCTACTTGGTTTGTTTGTCGCAGTAATTCTTCATTTGTGATCTTGTTCGGCCAGTAGCATTTGATCAATCGCCCAGGTGTATTTATGAATATTCTTGTGTGTGAATTTGGTGCCGCCTATGAATAGCTGATTTGTGACACAATAATCGATGAGTCTATCTCCGTTGTTGTTCCTTGCAGAATCTAGTGCACCCATGATTGTCGCCATTCCGGTGTTGTCAATTCCAATTTTCACGTTGAAATCTCCTTCGATAATTTTGATGTCATTTCGGTGTGCACTTGATATGGGGGCTTGTAGCTGCTCGTAGAATTCATCTTTGATTGTGTCATTTGCTTCTTCTGTGGGCGCATAGCATTGTATATAATTATTGTATTTCTGATTTTTGAGTGGAATCGTCCTGTTATTATTTTGCTACTTATTGGTTTCCATTCGAGTAGTGATTTCTTTCCGTTGTTAGTATACCTACGCCATATCCGTGTGTATCTGTTCTTTCAGAGAACATCATATAGTTTCCTGCGCTGGTTGTTATGTCTTCGTTATCCTTCCATATTACTTCGCTGAGGCCGAGAATTTCTATATTGTATCGCTTCATTTCCTTCTTCGCTTGTGCTAACTAAACCTTGATGTTTCCGTTAGAGTTCTTATGTTTCAGTTTCCAGTTTGTGTCCGGGTACGATAGCGAATGGTTGATTTCTGTTTGATTTCTGTCCGAATTGAATTATTTCTTCTAGTGTTCGTTTCTGTAATCATTTGATTTCGGATTAATGAATGATTGGTCCAATGAATCTTAGCCAGGTCCCAGGGCCGCTGAGTAAGGCGTACCTGGCATGCCGGGGGCTACTAGAATTTACTACCAAAATTCAAAAATTCCCGTTGTTTAACCCTTCAAATTAAACCTAGCCCACTTTTAATTGTTTCCTTTCACAAATCACAATTCAAACGCTTATCTCCGTTAAACTAAAATTGATAGGCCTACTGTATTTGTAATTCTTTTTTAAATCTTTTATTATTCGTTAGAAATATCATACTCATTGAGATACTAACTGATCTTGCAGTAAAATAATTTCGAAATTGGGTGCTACAAATACAAAAGACGTGAAAGATCTCCCAAGGTCCCCATTTGTGGGATTTAGATTTCTTTTTACTCAAACTTTATTCGATTCTGACTCCAAATTTTTGAAGACTCACTGAGTGCGAGTTGAATCCGAGTCTGTATGCTGCGGTTATTTTCGGCGACAGTCAGATGCCAACTTCACAAAATGATTGATGGAAGAAAATGGTGAATTAAATGTCTGGATGTCGCCCAGAATAGCTTAAATTTTCATACAGAAATCACATGTGTGCATCAAATACAATCAAATTCGAAATTACGAAGGGGTTAACGTAAAACCCCAACAAACCACAATAATTCACTGCAGTCTGATGAGTGCTCACTGCATTTTCATGAGACAACCTAATTTTTTGATTAAAAGATTTCAATGTTGCATTAAGTCGACCCCAAAACGCTCTAAATCTTCGGTCGTTGCTGTTTTTTATGGGAGCAAGCGCGCTTCTTTGAACAGGACTTTCTTATGGACAAATATTCATGCAAAATAATGTAGACACTACCTTTTGATTTCTTTAATGTATACTGTAACTTGTATATACTGTAACTTGAAAACTAATAATGGTCGGATTGTCATAAAATTTTGAAACAGCATTTGAAGCTTGGTACTTTTTAAAAATTATATGAGTTTTTGATTAGATGCACCACCTATGTGTCAGCCTCTGGACTTATCGAACGACGGATTATTTATTTTTATAACTTTAGTTTAGAAGTATGACATCCTCGTTTATAATAATTACATATTCAAAAAAATAATAATAATATTGTTCGTGGCTCCCGCGTCCAGGGAAGGGTAATTGTCCTTTGGGAATTAATAATAAATGATGAATAAAAATAACAAAAAATGATCTCGTTTCAAAACAAACTTTTTCATAAAATTTGTCTGTTCGTCAGTACTGCAGAATGGCTTATGAGATTTAATATTGAAATAGATACATTTATTTTAATTCTGATGTATACAGCATATACATAGTTTGAATGATCGTGGAAAAAAGTAAGAATTTTGTTGACAGCGCCTTAGTTTACAAATTTACCGTTTTGCGCTGGTTTTCATTGAAAAGATCATGAAGAGTGTCACAAATATTGCTCAATTATTCAAAACTGCTGATACAGAGCTTCAAGAAGATAGGTTAATTCCAATTTAGATGCAATCATCGTTTGAAAGGTCAATTTTGTTACAAGCACTTTCAGTTTACATATCCATCATGTTGGTGCAAATTTCTCGTGATTTTTGTTGGCTATAATTTTTTGTTACATGAAATTATTCATAATTCAAATTAAAATTGAATTTTTAATAGTCGTCACAAAGCAAAACTTTCACTATTAAATCAATTTTACTACCAAAACGACAAGTAATACACCTCAGTCGTGATACACCTCAAGCACAGAAAGAAAGAGCATCATGAACTTAAGAAAGAGACGAGTATCGGGAAAAATGGCTGGAAACCGTTCGAATACGCATTGATCGATCCAGACGACATCTGCATGCTGATTTAAACCTTAGTGCATTTCTTTGCGATTCTAATTATGATTAGTCTTCATCCAAGTGTGGTTTTTGGAAAAATGGATAAGTTATGCGTGTGTTGCAGTAAACGATCAAATTTAAAAATGAAACACCAGGGATGTGTTGTGCGCTGGTGGAAAAGTGAAATTACCAGCATTACATTCACTACCCGAAGCATTATCTACGTTGGCATCAGGCGATACAGGCCAATCGAAACATTTTTTGGCAAGCAGTACAATTCATGTTTCTAAATGATATCGTTCGGTGCAACTAATCAAGGTTATTCTTTCAATACAATCATCTGAATTCGTTAACATTCGACTATCTCCGTCTTTGTTCTAATATCTTGATTGAGCCATTATATTCTCGCCTATCTCCTCTTGTTCCTTCAGGAACTTCACCATTTCAATGTTGATGATCTGATGTGGCCCTCGAATTCTGTTAATATAACAACTTTGTTTCGGTTGTAAAGCCAAACGTCATCAAATTAATTGTTCAAGCTAACTAATTAGATTACCGAGAATTAAAAGTGTTGCTTATTGCTTGATATTAAAATTTATTCTCGTTGTTCAATTTTCTAGAAGTCGATATAATTTGTTGGAGGGCACATCAGTTTTACATTGCAAAATTTTAAAATTAAAAGAGCCCCCGCATAAACAAGTTGTCTTCTAGAACAGTCTTAACTTTTTTTTTACTCGCGGCCCACCAAATAATTCGTAATATTTATGTGGCCCTCATTTTTTTTTATATAATAATGGGTGATTTATTTTGAGGTACTTTTTCAAAAATAACAAAAAAAACATTTTTTTCTAGTTATCTTTATTATCATAAAAAAGAACCAGGACCCGACGTATTAGTCAAATTATTACGAACGTGAGAATAGAAAAGGGCGGGATCCGTAATTGTTGAGAAACGGATTTATCTCTGTTCGTTAAGGATATTTTGGTTAAGGAATATGGATTTTCGAATTTCGTATACTCTGAGGTATCTAACCGTCTGCTTTTGGGTGGTATATATAATATGTCTAAATTGTTTAAACTAGCTGTATGACTTTCTAAAATTAAATGATTATGGAAAGTTGATTAATTGCAACCAGATAAATGTTCTTTAGCTCTAACTCTAAAATTGCGCCCAGTCTGTCCAATATAGGAGAACCTACAAGCATTGCAATTAATCCTATAAACAGTTGGTTGGGACAATCAATAGAATTATTTTTATTACCTATTTACTATCTCCTTCTTTTATTTCTGTTTTGCCTAAACTAACTAAATTTTTACTTTTACAAATCAATAGATACTCATGATGATAACCTAACAAGTCGAAATTGATCGAGTGATTTTTAAACTTTTTGAACCAATTTTTTAGTTAAAATATTCAAAAATCAAATTGTTTACGAAATAGAAAAACAAATTTTTGATAAAATATGTTTATTGAGTGTAAGTGCAAATAATGTAAAAAGCGGGTTTGACGAAATCCCGGTTGGTAAAAATCCCCGTTTTTTTATAAATCCCGGTTTTCAAAATCCCGATTTTCAAAATCCCGGTTTTGTATAAAAAAACCCCGATTTTTTGGGTTTGAATTTTTAAAATTTAACATGAGGGAAAATGGGAATCTTAAATGATTTGTTTACAAAATTCAAAATTGAGTTTGCGATAAAGTACTAGAAAATGGCTAATATGGATCGAGTTTGACCATTTCTTAACAGATTTTGTTGAAATTCGATACGTGCTAAGGAAATGGGATTCTAAAATGATAAAGCGATAAAGCGACCAATAGAGATGATCCTAGGCTATTTCTTAACCGATTTTGTTGAAATGTGGTTCTGAAATATGACCATCGCTATGGAAATAGGCCATTTTTTAACCGATTTAGTAGAAATTCGACATGTGGGGTCCTAAATGGCATTTTTGATAAAGTTCTGGAATAAGGCAGATAGGGATGAAACCTGGTTATTTGTTAACCGATTATGTCGAAAATCGACATATGGGATCTAAATAGCATGCATTTTAAAATGATGTTTCATAAAGTTCTGGAATATTGTCATTAGGGATGGAACTAGACCATTTTTTTGATTTTTCGATAAAGCTGTCGAATATCGTCAGTAGAGATGGAATTTGGCCATTTCTTAACCGATTATGTTTAAATGACATTTATTTGACACAATCTAAATGGGATTATTAAATAATTTTTTGATAAAGCTCTGCGTATCTGGATAAAAAGGGCGATATATTTCAGAACTTAGTCAAAAAACCATTTTAGAATCTTATTTCAATCACACATGTCTAATTTTATCATAATTTGTGAAGAAATAGCCAAGTTTGGTCGCTAATGGCCATATTCTAGAGCTTTTGCAAAAAATCATTTTAGAACCTCATTTAGACCTTATTTTTAGAGTTTTTACATAATCAGTAGAGAAATGGTCAAGTTCCATCCCTATCGACTGTATTCTAGAACTGTATCCAAAAATCAGTTTTTAATTCAAATCATCCACTTACAATAAAACTAGTGAAACTGCTTCTTTATTCTCGACATGTTTTTCAATCCGACATGACGAGCTCTCATTAAATTTTTTTCGAAAGGTCGTCGGAGGGCTAAAAAGAAAGGGAGTAGCGATGCAACTTCTCGTATGCCCGCGAGAGTTTTTGAAGTCTCAACAATTCGGTATGATACCAAAGGGCTGAATGCCGAAGGACCGAATGTCGAAGGGCATAATTACGAAGGGCCCAATATGTCGAAGGGCCGAATGTCTCAAAGGGCCGCATGTGTCGAAGGGCCATATATGTCAGAGACTTTTCGTTTTTGCAACTCTAAAATGTTGCAATTACACAAAAATTTGACAAAAATAATGGGAGTTCATTTTTTTCGACCCCGACTCCGATAAAATAGCACCAACTCCAGTGTTTTTTCTTGTAAATTTTGGCGCAAGATATCTTATTTTTATGTTAAAATATTATTAGTCCGGCCGGCGCGAATTAATATTTAAAAATATTTATTTTTTTTTTCAAAATCAAGACTTAAGAACTAGAACAAAAGAAAACCGGGATTTTGAAACCGATATTTCGTAGTACACCCGTAAAAAGCATATTTGCATTCAGTTCTTCTGTCCCAACAAAGTTGTACGGAGGAAAAAATAAGAAATAGATTAAAAAAACTAAATAAAAAAACTTGATCTTTCTTATTTCACTTTTCAATACGATATTCGGTTATACACGGAAAGAAATAATCATACATAACTGATATAAAACAAGCATATACCCTATCATTTTGGAGCCTAGTAAAAGCTGATGCAAAATATGGATAGGTTTGCATATTATACGTAAATTTTAAAAATGGATTATCAGTATAAAATTTAGCAAAAAATTGCTTTAAATCATTAGCGAATTTTCCATATTTTAGTCAAATCTTATCATGAAATAAGAAAAATATTATGCCAATCATGCAATATTTTCTTAATTCATGTTAATAAAACACAGTCATTTTTATCGTTTATACTGAAATTATACAGAAAATTTTCCAAAATTGTGCACATATTATTTAAATCAAACTGCATATTCTGCATGATTTTTGTTGTTACTCACGCACATTATAAGCGAAATATAATTTTTAATTCTAATAAAAATATAAAAGGAAAAAAAAATCCAAATAATATTAGAAAATATATTTTCACAGACACAAATTACAATTTTTACATCTATGTACTTAAACTTATGTCACAAATATTTTTCTTATGAAACTAAAAATAAATTCACATTTTATAAGACAAATAAATATTTTTACTTAATTCTGCAAGAATCTCGGTTTTAAAACAGTTATGTAGTTCCATTAAATAACCGAAAAATTTGGAAAGGTTTGTTCACAAACTCAGTAATTTCGATTACAAAAATTTTATTTATCATGTCTGAAATCAAGAAACAGTTTAAACTATCTTGAAATTTTATGCTCTAACTATTTAAGACTAAATATATAATATAAATTATTTTTGTAACTTCCAGAATCCTGAAAAGCCTATTATTTTTATAGACCTGTTAAAAAAAATCGGCCCATTAAAATATTGTTTCTTTAAAATGGTTGCGCGTTGCAGCTGAGAAATTAAAAATCTGTGTGCAAGGGTTTTAAAATAAGGCGTCGTTCTGATGACATCAGAACTTGATATGTTTGAATTCTGATGAATTTCTGTTAAAGATGATTTCAATATATAATAAATAAATTTCATTGCAAATTTTCTAGTAATCGAGAGTGATAAATTTCTTCGACTGCTTGTATAATTCTTTTTGTATAATTCTTCATTTCACGATTTTTGGATTCAAACCTCATATACCAAAGATGACGCGGAGGGCCACTCTTACGTATAATGTAACTGTAATGAGTAACAAAATGGTGTTTGTGTGTGAAATTGCATCCAAATACTTTAAGATCAAGTTCATGATGTATTTACATGATGTTGGTACTCGATCCCGTTTTTACTATGGAAATATTCCAGGTAGCTCGAAGTTTTGCTGCTGCATTTCTATACGAATTGTATTAGCATGGGTATTTTGCAACGTTGGAATAGTACTCTCGTAATGAGGTGAGCAAATTGAAAATTATTTTTTTTGGGGGAAGCGCTCTTTCGTTTACAAAACTGATTCTCTAAATTGAAGGTTAAACAAATATTTGATGCTCCAAAACAAATCTCCCAATTGCCATGATTTAAGAAGCTCTTTCATGCGTGAGTTTGATCTGGTGTGTTTTCCATATTCACAAATTCCATTTTTAATAACTAAACAATTTATCACAAAACACTACACTTATCTTAGTTGTTACGTTTAGACGAGTTTATCGCACTAATTATTGAGGCTTATTAAATTTTAACCGACATTTATTTTGTTTATAATTTAATGTTAATCCACTAAACACTAATTTTTAGGTATATTCACTCGTAGGTAGTATAAAATAAAAAAATAAAAAAAAACTTTGCACGAAATCATCAAAATATGAACTATCTCAGTGAACGACGGTTTAAAATGATGCGACTATTGCAGGTGTTTCACTTTCGATTTCTGCTCTAAAGTAAAGTTTACTTGAATATGGGTGTATTAAGTGAATTATGCATGATTTTAGGAAGTAAATGATAAAATGAGCAAATCGTTATATGATTTTAGTTCATGATTTAGTTCGTTTCTTGAATGATTCGTCAATTTACTTATTTTATAAATAATTTGCTAAAATTGTTGTTATGTTTAAATTAAGCAACACAAGAATCTTTTTTGATTTACTAGAAATAAGAAAATCGTTTTATTGTTTACTGTAAATTATTTCTTTCCGTGTACACCAATTTTCTTTTTATGAAAAAGGAAAACGAAGGAAATTTTGCAAACTTTGGCGGCAAACGGCAAACTTCTTACGGAACCCCAGGGGGCCGCGGTTCCTTTGTTCAGAATCACTGTTCTAGAAAACATAAAGAAAGGTTATGGCACTTGGTTATGATTAAATTAGCTTGCTATTATGAACTTATCTGTTTAACAATTTGTTTGATTTAGTAAGTACACTTTTTGGACTGTTTTCTGTCATTTGTCGGAAACTTCACTTTACTTATCTTTACTGTTCCATGCAAGTAATTTAAAACAGTATATTCATACTTTAAAACATCTACTAAGAGCATGCATTATACATTTAGTCAGTATATATATACGTATAAAATGTTATAATTGTCTTCTGAATTTACAAAAACTAAATCGTATATTTATGTGCATATAAGACTATACATTTATATTCGTACATAACAATAAAGGCAAAAGTAAAACATAACCGAAACATTAAATATATTACATTGCATTAAAGTAATAAACATAATACGTACATTAAAAATACCAACATATCAAATCAAAACTTGTTCATCACAATATTGATTGTGTAGTCACTGTTACTACAATGATGCTGAAAATGATGATGAATTTTCATCATCGCAACCATATATGCTGCTGCGATGAAAAAATATAGCATATATTATGTTACATATACGTACATATACATGTTATGACTATGCAGATATAAAACTTTACGATGTACGAGTATATATAGAGTACTTAGCTCTAGATACCATACATCATCTTTTCTAATCATAAATCTCATTATCGTATTCATCAATTTTTCACAAGGCAAGTAGAGAGCTAGGCAATATAAACATCTTAGGTACGTTTCTATGTTAATTAAAGCACAAGAAATTAAAGCGGAAGGTAAAACATAGAGTGTATAAGAAATAGAAAAATTAGCTATAAAAAAATAAAAATCTACCAGTGATATATAATTTCGAAAATAATAACACGGTCATAAGTTTTTCTTTTTAATTAAGACGTATAATAAATAATGTTAATTTGCTTATTTTATACTCGCGCGCGCTTCTTAAACTTATTTTTTTTATCTATGTATAATGCCATTCAACTAATTTAATTTAAGTAATTCAAAATGTTATTGTTGCTGTACTCAGCACAATGTATAAAATTAGTCAAGCAATTCAACAGCAATATAATTGTGTAATATTACCACGCGCGCTTATCGCAGCTAAAAAATGTAAATCACAATGTAATCGCATTACATAACATAAATATTGACATTTGTACTTTGGGGAGTGAACACTTGAGACACCTAACTTATTATATACAATATATCTCTATAACGATGGCAATGACAACGAAAACAAATTTCAATGTACCAATCAATCATCGTACAAAACCAAAAAAATACAAATAAAAAAGTTAAATATAAGAAATGAATGAAGAACGGATGGTACAAACTACATAATTAAATTTAAGTTAATCATTTGTCATCTTTATATGAACACAAGATGAATGGTGTACACGGTACAGTGGAAAATTATTTTATATTTTTTTATCTCATTATTAGGAATTTTTTAATCTTATGTTTATGTAATGAGAAAGTAAAAACTAAAAACTTGTAGATTTAAATTTTTTTTTGTCTTGCCTTGTCTTGGCTTGTGTTTATGCACGAGAATAATAAGAATGAAATAGGAAATTACAACTAACCGTGTGTACCATAAGCGCGAGTTAAAATTTTAATTTAATTTTAATTAATATTGTGGCGGGTCGGGAATCAAGGTTAAACAGGTTAGGAAGTTGGATTTTACAAAATAATAATTATTAGATTGTGTGTGCTATGTATTTTTGAAATGTTTGAGATGCTAGTAGATAAGTTAATTTAAAAATCGAGCTTATTGTTACGTGACTTACTGGCTCGAGCTTGTTTGGCGTATATAAAGCAATATATGAAGCACTCAATGAGTTATTAATATGTGTCCATGACGCAGCCCCCAAAAAACTCCTCTATTTCCTCGAAATAATTATCTATAACACTTTCTGTAGAAGATATAATAGGTATCAGCATTTTGGATTGAAATATTCAGTGCAATTTATTTTAGATTTGATTGTATACCTGAAAAAAATCATTCGGGTTTGGAGAACGGTGTCTTGGTATATTTGCAGGTATTCTAATGTTGTTTTTGATATGCATTAATTAATATATTTTATATTTATATAACTAGTAGAAGCGGACAATTGAAATTGTCCGATAAGCGCTCGATAAAATAGGCAAAATGCAACAGACGGACGGACAGAGGTGTAAACCTCTGAAACAACTACGATGCTAATACAACAAATTAGCCCAATAGACAAAAAATGAAAAGAATCTTAAGCAAATCAAAAAAAAAATACAGAAACTAGTTTTGAAATAACACTCTTTTTATTATAGAAAAGTATAATAATTGAATAGTAGCCTAGAATAATAATTGAAAATTTAAAAAAAAGTAGACAGCCGCATCTGTGTGACCTCTATTTTTAGAAAAAGTTGAATATCTCGAAAAATACTTAACCTAGAGTTCCCAAATTTTAAATGTGACCTTTTTAGAGTAGTATCAGAGCCTCCTAAATATAAGAGCCGTAAGATTCCGCCATTTTTTACCATGTGCTTTCCATAGAGGGGAAGCTTTTTGTACTTTTTCATACCAACCAGTGTATTTTAGTATTTTTTTAGAAGCTTTTTTGTATATAAAAACATAAATTCTTTGTTTGAATTTTCAATGTAAATGGTTAATTCAATATTCAGGAAAAGCATATTTTAATATTGAGTCATATTATGTTGAGTTATCGCAAAAACATTTAAATTAGTCTAACACAAATTTTTTTTTTTGTAGAAACAAGAATTTGTTTATGTGTATGTACAGAAAATTAGAAATTAGTATAGAGTGTTCCATAAACAAGTTCAGCATTATTTTTCCAAAACAAAGGTTCGTTAAAAAAGGCTTTGACAAACTTCGAAAACTATTTTTTCGTTTCTTGTTAAAAATTTGATTTTTCATCGCAACAAATTCGCAGCCAATATTGTTTCATCCTGTAGTATAAACACAACAGAGCTTCACCATTGTTATTTTATGGGGCATATCCATGGGCATGGACATTAAATTTGTTGTTGCTTTTTTTGCGACTCTGATTTCGAAGTAGGAAAGATATTTAACACCGTACATAACCTATAAATTATAAAATTTTGAAGTTCCACATTTTGTTTAACACATAATATATATCCGTATTTTGTGTGAAAGTGTTTTTAAAAATTAATTGGAATTAAATTAAATTAAAATGGAATTAGTTCAACGGCGCAGAAGAAACGCTCGGATTCAAAGAAACATATTTCGTGATCGTGAAGATCCATTTGACTGGGATGATAACATTTTTTTTGTGCGATATCGATTCACAAAAAGCGCTGCTTGGTCTATTATAAATGATTTGACGGATTACTTGAAGAGACCCACCAATAGAAGCAAAGCGTTTCCGCCTTATTTAATTGTACGTATTTACACATTATTCTCTTATAGCTAAACTTTGTTGTAACAGGTTCCCCGAAAATTCTGCGACAAACAATTATGCCACAAACAATTATGCAACAAACAATTCATCGAAAAACAAATATAAAAACTACAACATTACAATAACCAAATGTGCGTAAAAACAATTGTGCAAACAACAATTCATCGAAACAAAATTTTTCACTGTAATGCACTGGATTATTGTAATGAGGTGCATAATTTATTTTTCAGCTCATTTTTCGCCATCTTTTTTTATTTTTATTAATAATAATTGCTTCGTCAACCTTGCAGACACAGATCAAAGAGTTTTTATCGCTCTTATCGCTTCTTCTGATAGTGCCACAAACGTTAAAAAAATCAGCTTTTGTAAATATAAGCTATTTTTTAATGTAATTTTAATTCGTTGTATACTTTAAAGGATGGGGGCTACCGCCCCCAAACCCCCGCTTTTCCAGAATTTATACAATTAATCAAGTGTCATTAATGAAGATATCCTACTTTGCTTTCCGTACCACACAATAGAACAATTAAGAGAAAATTGATCAATATTTTTAATTGCGAGTCTTTTCGATGAATTGTTCAGTGTAGAATTGTTTCCGTGTAAAATTGTTTATATTACCATTACAAGTCTTTTCGATGAATTGTGCAGTGTAGAATTGTTTCCGTGTAAAATTGATTGTATTACAATTATTCTTCTCTGAATTCATTTCGAACAATTGTTTGTTGCACTTTTGTGATTGTGTTAAATTGTGTTGAGCATAATTTTCGGGTTACCGTTGTAACAATGTATACATAATTGAACTATTCATAGGTTTTGACGTCACTTAATATTCTTGGTTCGGAAATTTTCCAATTTGTTTGTGGAGAAATGAAACTTCACATTTTTGGTCAAACCGCTGTCAGCAAAATGTTTGCCGAATTTTTGGAGGCATTAATCAGAACAACTAAAATGTTCATTAAGTTTCCAAGAACCGAAGAGGAAATGGCCCGCACAAAACTGGAATTTTACAGGTCCTACGGTTTCCCAAATGTCGTTGGAGCAATTGACGGGATACATATTGCGATCCAGAAACCAGCTGTTTCGGATGCATATGCCTTTTTCAACCGAAAATCGTACTATTCCATTAATGTACAAGTAGTAAGTAAATTAAAATTTAATGAGTAGTCAAATTGAAATATTCTGTTTAATTTGTAGGTATGTGATGCAAACGCAATATTTACTGATGTAGTAGTTAAGTGGCCTGGATCGACGCACGATACCTACATCTACAGAACGTCTTCGCTTTATAATTTTGTACATACAAACGATTTCCCAGAAAATACGTGGCTTTTGGGTGACAGTGATCATCAACCACTGCGGAAGAAAATTATAATAAGTTCCATACAAAAACGAGAAAAATTATTGAGCAAGCATTCGGAATATTAAAAAGTCGTTTCAGAGTTCTGAGCAAAAGTCGCGGTATGATTTGCTATGATTTAAAAAAATGCGTCCAAATAATATTATGTTGCTTTATATTACACAACATCGCGAAAACACATTGATGATCATCACGAAACTGGAGTTGATAGTGATTACGAAAGTGATGATGACGAAGAAATAGGCGATATATTACAATCGCCTTCAGCAGCTAGAGGACGAGAGAATCGAGATATTTTAATTAATTACAGTTTTCAAAATTGTTAGAAACCTATTTTGTAAATAATTCATTTTTTTTATTAAATATTCATTGTTCAAAAATTTGTTTTTAAACTTAAAATTATATTCACAGTTTTATTCATTCATAAATTTCATTTCCATTATTCGGAAATTTCTAGGTACTCTTCATCTAAAAAAACATTATTATCGTCCGTATGATTAGCGTCATTGTTTTTTTTTGGCAATTTGTAACATTTGTTTTTCTATTGCTAATCGTTCTTTCGAGACAGCAAGATGCTCCTTCGCGACCGCTAATTTTTCTTTCGACATAGCAAGTTTTTTTTTATAAATTTGAAGAAGCTCTTCATCAATTTTATCTAGAGAAATAATTTTCTATAATAAATTAGAATAAATATTATGTAATGAGTTTTCCTTACCATTTCGGTTTCCCAACTCTTTCTTTTTATTATGCTGCTGCTGTCGTTTTCTTTTCATTTGTCATAGAACACCAACAGCCCTTAATTTTGATTTTGTTGGCTGAGTTGTTCCTTTTGTTGTTGGCTCTTCAATAATTTTTTGTGTGGTGCTCAGCTCTTCTATTACATTTGCATCTGATGGGGTTCTAAAATATACTACATATTAACATATTATTTTTTAATTTATTTTATTATTATTTTAATTTAAAATAACTACCTAAAACTGTCTGCGAAATATGAAAGCCCGGACATAGCATTTTATCCTGCTAATTCTTCCACCAGTTGCTCTACCTTAGTCAAAACTTTAGGAGCATCACCACCAGTTTGTTTTTGATGTCTACTAATCTCAGCTATTTCTTCTTCGTGCGGGACTTCAAATCTTTAAATTTATTTCTTAATTCATCCCCAGTTCGAGCTATATTTGTTTGGGATGAAAATTCAGTGGCTATATTTTCCCAGGCTTTTGTCAAATCGTCTCCATATAGATTAGAATCATCTATAAAACAAAAAAGTTCAATTAGAAAGTACTTTATCAATAAATTGGAGTTTGTTACATGAAAGAACTTCTCTATTATTTTGAAGGATTTTTAACAGTAATAACAAGTCACGCTCACTAAAATTAGGTCGTCTTTGTTTTTTATTTTTTAATTACTTCCATTTTACTATAGTATTTTTTAAATATTGAACACAATTATAAAAATTTTCGAAATAAAATACTAAAATCTACACGATATAACCTGTTGTAAACAGAAAATATTTAAATGACAGGCGCAAATAATATTCAGCAAAACCGCTGAATTACTTACTTGCGATGTTGATCGAGGATGTGGATTTTCAGTCGCAAATATGAGCATCGCAAATATCCGATTTTGCGACCGCGCAAGTTACCAATCTGCGACTGGATGGAGGATATGCCCATATAAAGCTTTTCGCAATTACAAAACCAATCAAAAGATGTCGCTAAAATTTTAAAAAAATTTTAAAATCCAAATGTTTGTTTCGAAAATTTAACAATTCATTTATGTATACTGCCTGGTTCAATAGATTTTGGAGATCTCCTGTAACTGAGAAACGCAACACCAGCGAATTAGATTGAAAAAAAAAACAAAATTGTGACATTTTTCTATTATTGTTAACAACGCTCAGCAACTATGATGGTAAATATTTTACGACGAAAAGTTTTATTTACGCCAACCGATTAACAAATAAAATTTACAATTGTTTTGAAATTATTAATTATGTATGTTAAATTATTGTATTAAAGATTTCGTGCTTAACTTACAATAATAATGGTTTATTGTCGTAGTTTTTTAATTATTTTACGCTTTTCTGTAATTTCAAGTAAATTTATTACAGAGACATCTGTAAACGGATTTTCAAATTACAGAAAGCTCGAATTTGTTCTGTTTTGTAATAATATTTAATTAAGAAAATCAAGACATCGTTGATTTTTCGTATACAAAAATAATTTTCGTAAATAGATTTTGATGTAAAAATTTTATTATATGAATAATATTATTGTTTCAACATGGTGATTCATAAAATTTCGTTTCAGCTCACGTTTTCTCTTTAATTTTGTTGTAAATGGTTAATGTTTAGATTGCTATTAAGTGCATCGTTCATCTCAAAAATTCTGATGTGCATGTGACCAGAATTTACCAAACAAGTTAAATTTTTTTAAAACTAAATTTTAAATTTGATGTAAGAGGAATCCGCGGCAGCACCCTTTATTATCTTACTTTATAAACCTACACAACTAAACGGAAAGCTCATTTTTATAGAAAATTAATAAATTTATGATCCACTTTAGTTTAAATTTACCAAATAAACACTACATTTTGATGGCTGATTTTCAAATATGTGTTCTTTGAATAGTTTATTAAAAAAAAAATTAAAATTTAGATGATTTTTTTAATTTTTTAATCATAAATTCATGATCAAAAATTTTCCAATTACCACGGTTTCTTATAGTAATTCAATAAAATCTTCCCCTCTACTGAAACCTCGCTTTTTAATATTACGGCTCTTCAAAATCATAGATGGCTCTGGTAGTATCTATTTGTGTGCAAATTTTGAGCTCTCTGGTATGTATAGTTTTTGCTGTGATAGTGCCAACAGACAGACGGCCTAAGTCTTTGTATAAGCTTGCTCGCAAGAGCGAGCGCTCAAATAGCTAAAGTTAAATCTTTTTTTTATATTTTATTCAAAATTAAAAATAATACTTGCATATTTCATTATCATGCAAAAATTATTGTAATTAGTGAACCAACATCAAACACAACTAAACATTAAGTTACATATCGTCGCTGTCATGTTAGTATGGTCCATCCGCCGTTTACCTGAAACTCGGGAAAATGGATTTCTTTGTTTGATGTTAAATGAAACAAATAGTAGGTGATAAAATTTTTTAATTTTTTTTTAGTACAATTTATACATATCTGGGATTTACTAGGCAAGTTGGTGTTCTTTATAGGATGTGGAACAAAATGGTTTGTATATGGAACATTCTAGCTCCAAGTTCCAAATAAGTAACGTGGTATGAACATTTTATTTTGATAAAATAAATTTTATTCTTATGTATGAGCCTTTTCTTAAATCTGGTTCTAAATCTCATATTAAAAATACATTTTTAAAAACAAACCCCATTTGGTTTTAATTAACAAAGTTTATTAAATAATAAAAATAATTCGCAAAGTTTGATCACAGCTTTTGTTGCGTAGCTTCAAAAAATATTGCACTATTTCAGGCTTTTAATAATATTCATATTATTCAATCAACGTTTGCGTTTTTATCAGTAATGTTGTACGATATTTTATATCTTCCATTGGCAGAAATGGGAAAAGGTCTTTAATATCCGCAACTTTCTCCTTTGCAATGGAACGTGCTGCTAGTGTAGCAATTTCAGTTGAAAAGAGATTTTGTGGAGTGGCAAGCGAACTTCGAGCTGCCGTTTTTTTCGCAACGAACAAGTCTTGTAGTTGATTTCTTGGATAGAAAGTTTGTATTGTAAGGTAAAGCTTCCATTCAAGAAATGGAACTCTGGTAAAGTCCAACTTACCAGCTGGATTCGAATAAGCCTTAAAATCCGTTGGCTTCATTTTTATTATAACCAAAGTAACATTTCGAGCATTCATGTTTGGTAGTAATCGCACAAAATGAAGCGGGCTATGTATTTCTAGGTTTTTCAGGTACCGATCGATAGTCGAGTGCACACAATCAACTTCTTGTATATTTGAGTGCCCTGGTTCTGAAAATTTTTGAATGACACATTCTAAGTGCGGATTTGAGTTGAAAAACATTTTTATGGTTGTAGTGTTAATTTTGTTACGATTCTGTGGTACACAGGAATCGCTCCACAAAACTATTCGTTTCGTTAAGGGAAAATCTTTCATCAGTTGATTTAATATTCGTATTAAAGCACTGCGGATGTCATTGCCGGAACGACCACTATGTGCCTTGGTTAATATAGCACAACACATTATTTTCTTCTTATCGGGTATTATAACTGTAGCTGTCAGGTTGTATAGGTTGAGTTTGCGCTTGTAATAAAATGACGAAGCATTTCCTTTCGGCAGGCCAATTACTCGTTGCAAGTCATAGCAAAAAATGCATCAATTGCTTCGGTCGATATCACTATCAGCTTTACATGCTATCTTCTCTTGTTGATGTGTCTCATGTACCAATATTTCTTCCTGAGTTGGTGTTTTTTTTTGTTTAAATAAGAAGCATTTATCGCATAGATCTTTTTTGGCGTATGGAATAAAATATAAAACTCGTTGAAAATTTTTCGGTATACGGCTAATGTTACAGGACGTTCCTTAGTTCGTTCTAAGTATAATTGATACATTTTGAATAGATTTAAGTGCGCTTCTAGGTACTGTTTTTGTGAGTTAGCCCGGCAATAATGGAAGTCTACAGTTTCAAAACTATTTATGTCATTTCGCACTTCATTTAATTTTTCTGGCGACGTTACTCTTTTTACATTTTCTCCTCGTTTCATAGCTCTTGGGTATCCTGTTATTTTGTCGGAAAGGGTTTCGAAACAATAGTAAATTCGTCTTTTCGATACGTTTAGAGTGTTTAGAAAAAACATTCTACATACTCAAATTGCATGTTGATTAGCTTGGATGAAAAATCTATATGCACGCACATGTTTAACAAATTTAAAGAAAAACTTGATTTTATCATCATTGGTCAGATTCCAAAAGCTCTCAAAAAATTTCTTGCGATCATCTTCGGGTACATTTTTTGTACACAGGAACAAGCATGTAAATTTACATCCGGGTTTCATTTGCCTTGCAGCCATCGGTTGTTTTTTCCAATTCGTATATATTCTTTTCCTGACTCTCCCAGCTTTTTATTTACATTGCACTTCCACATACTAACATGTTTTTGTCTCTTTCTTGTTAACTTTGGAGACGAATTTTCTGAGCCTGTAGAATGTGTTATTACATAGTTAAATAATATATTTTATAATATACTTTAATTTAGTTAATTTCCTATACCGTAAAAACTCGAATTAGATGGTAAATCTCTCCAATCTTCATCAACTCCATCGTTCATTGGAGACAAAGCAATTTGATCATCATTGGAATCTTTTAAATTTAAACGAATTAAGTAAAACAAACCGGGTTTAAAAATTTTCATAAAACTTACCATAACATAAATTTTTCATGACCTTCTCCTGCACATAGTTGGGGTCCTCATCGGTATCATCATCTGTTCGAAATTTATTTTATTTACTGAAAAGTTTATACATAATGACAGCTACGTATATATACCTGAAAAATGCAATTCCGAGGAAGGCGCGCTCGATGAATCAGCATCATTTAGTAGTTTCTCTATGTGAGGTTCTTCTATTTGTGAATTCACATTCCTGTTTTAAAAATCATTAAAAAATTAAATGCGACAATTACGAAGTAATAACGTTCACTTACCCTAATGATCGTGGAGTCATAGTAGGATTCAGAGAATCCATCCCGCAAACCTTTCATCACCTTAATGCAACTGAAGAATTGAAATCTAAGTATCCGTGTATGCTTTTGCGAGCTTTTACTATCAACAGTTATGGATATGGAACAATTATTGAAAAAAAATACAAAAATAAACAAATAAAAATAAAATGCATAGGTCTTACCACTTTGACTTCTTCAGCACGACTAAAGAGGAACAATGCACCAGGTCCCTTATATAATCTGGCGCCTCTAGTGTTATCAAATTTTGTGCAATGTCTTCCACTAGTTCAGGATGTATGTCCGGTATATCTTCTGTAGTTAAATTTTTTTTAAACATCGTGTTATTCGTTTCGGAGTAGTGGCAATAAGTCCAATAAATCCATTTTTTACGCGCTTCTTGATTAAATTATTTACATGGAAAATTCGTCTAAGCTTAATATTTAATATTTTAAAAGGTTCAGCTAGATCAGTGAATTTTTATATTGAATACTAAAATCTTTGCCATACCAATATTGGAGCCATTTCACATTATTCTACTTATAAAGTACATTAGTTATGTAATGTTGTTAAAAATTAGCACATTTCATCCCAATCACTCACACTGCTACTTTCGTCATTTTCGTTTTCGATCCTATCTCTGCGAAGGAATTGTGTGATGGTAGCCTGAGTATGTGTCCTTTTAAAATAAAGGTTTTCTTCACTGGAGCAACTTTGGAGGTCGTCATTTTGTTTTCTTTTACCGATTTTTATAAATTCTGTAATCAGATGCTGCCTTTTTTTGCTGTCCATTTCTTTCTGAAATTTCTTGTATGGTGCTAAAGAATTTTCTAATTCCCGTTCAAACTTTAAACTCCGCTCTGTTGATGGGTCATTCTCTAAAATTAGATTTTTTAATTTTTCAGTAAGCTCGAATATTGCTTTAGTTGCTGTTAATGTAAAATTTGGAGTTGGCGGTTCGCTGTCGGAATCAGTTGATTCATCAATTGTTTTATCATTAACTATACACAATAGATCTTGTTCAGTCAAATCATTTTCTTGAGTTACCAGGTCGTGAATATCGTGAATTGTTAAATCTTCAAATCCTTCTCCGCTTACAGCATGTGGCAGGGTCAAAGAAATAATTTCCACACAATTCAAAATACTAAATTGCTTCCATACCTGAGAAACTGTAAGGTCAGTATCAGTATCCATTAAATCCAAAATATGCTGAAAAGTTCTTCTGATTCTTAGGCCTTGAAGGTTGAAAAGCCCACTGATTCAATGGCTGAATGAGCGACATAGTATTTGGTGGTAGATAAACTACCTGAATATTTGGGTGCTTTAAATCCTGAGGGTGTCCAGGAGCGTTGCCTGAAAGAAGTAACACATTAAAAGTAAGGTTTTTATTTGATACATATCTTTCCACCTTTGCAGTAAAGCAATCAAAAAACCAATCTCTAAACAGAATAGCTATCATAAAAGCTTTTCTGTTGGCTCGCCAATATACAGGTAGTTTGGTTTTGTCAATTGTTTTCAAGGATCTAGGGCTCAATGATTTATAAATAAACAATGGCTTTGTCATTAAATCACCCGACGCATTACTACAAAACAGCAGTGTGGACATGTCTTTAGCTGCTTTGAATCGATGAGCCACTTTTTCGTTTTTCGCAACATACGTACGGTTTGGCATTTTTTTCCAGCAAAGACCTGTCGCGTCCGCGTTAAAAACTTGGTTTGCAGTATAGCGATTTTCTTGGAAAAATTGCGCTAGCTCTGTGGGAAATTTTTTTGCGATAACCTTATCTGCCGAAGCAACTTCTCCTTGAAGTTTAACAGTATGCAAAGAGAAACGCTTTTTAAATATCTCAAACAACCCCTTACTGCCTAAAAATTTTGGAACGTCTGCTGAAGATGTGGACGGTTTACTTGAGCTTGATTCTTTAACTCATTGTATATTTTCACCGCTTTCTGTCGTACAACATTACCATCTAATGGCATCCTCTTTTGTGTGTTGTCCTCGATCCAAATCATCAACGCTTTTTCCATGATTTCCATATTTGCGTCTCGTGTACGAGAGGTTTTTTTAACTGATTGATGATGTAGTTTTAACGCTTTTTTGGATAAAATTTTAATTTTTTTTAATTGTCCTTATTGCTTCATTCTAACCGAACGCTTTAGCAAGAGCGGTTGTACCGTCTCGTTTTTGTAGCCTATCTAAAATAACCACTTTCTCGCCTAAAGAAATTGTTTTTCTCTTAAACACGTTGCACTTAGTTTTTTTATCCATTGATTCGAGGTTATATGGTTTGTATCTTTTGCCACAATTATAAAAAAATCGACAATTTAAATGTCTAAACAACAAAATGTCCATTAAAAAATATTAAATTTTATTTACGGACAAATTATAAATTAAATTCTCACCAGTTTAAATTTTATACATATTCCACCTAAAATAGAAATGCAGTTTGCGTACGTTTAGAACTAAAACTAAATTAGAAATGCAGTTTCTGTAAGTTTAATGTGAAACTATATACATAATATGTAGTTGTAGTTTTACGCATTGGTTTTGGCATTGTAGGCGGATTCATTGTTGTAGTTTGTTGTGTTCGTTCCGTTCCTTTCGTTCAGTATTTTTTCTGCAGTATTATTTTTTGGGTTCATGGTTGATGAAAAAACAAAACATCAAAACACAAAATGAACAATGTACTTGACTACAAAATAAAAATATCGAAAATGTGTCTGTTTGCTTCTACTATTTATACTATATATCCTGTCGTCTTTTTCTTGCCATGTTCCTTCGGTAAAAAAGTTGAAGATAGATCAACTTGATGAAAAAAATACCGAAGAAATAAAACCTCATTTGCGACAAATCCTATTGGTCTATAAAAAAGCATAACGAACGGAATGAACGAAACGAGCTACAACAATGAATCCGTCTTATGTGTTCAAATAATTTTTTTTTACAATACTTTTTGTCATCAACACATTACATTACATTCGTAAAATAATAGACAGCAGAATTAAATAAAACTCGGTTATTCACCGAAACTTTGTTAGTATACATACATATGTATCTTAACGGTAATTGATTGAGGATTTTATGTTAAAATTGAAATCGTGTTAAACGAGTCACTTTCACAACCGTGTTAAAGCGAAAACCGTGTTAAACGAATCGTGTTATCCGAGGGTTTGCACATTTGCATAACTTTGCTATAGCAAAACCGTGTGATGCGAGTATCGTGTAAAGCGGGGGTTAGCTGTATACTAAAAACATCGAACAAACAAATGAATTTTTGTTTTGCCCAGGGCAGGAGTCGCAGATTGAACGTCCAAAGACCGCTTATAAAAAAAATTCGATGAAGTGGCCACATACTTTTGTAAGTTGAAAGTTTAAACTCCTTTGGACGACTTTGTTGATGTTGCAACTTTATCGGCTCGTTTCTGGTCATAGGCCAAATCGGCTTGTTGGTGATGTATATACGTAGCTCTTCTAACAAATTTATTTTATCAATACCATTTGCAGCTCTAATTAAAAACATTACATTTATTAAATACATCGACGCTAGGTTTTTAATTCCAAATCGAGACTGGTTTTGTTTGATTTTCAGTTAAAAGTTTGTTCATCTTGATTAAGAGATCTTTTCCTGCAGAGTGAAAGCGGTTTACATTTCCGTTCTTGAACTTGTAATCCGTTGGTTGTAACTTAACCTTTGGCAGAATTTGTTTTAAATTGTCTATATTTTTGATTTTCGGTATTTTCCAAATTAAGTTTATCGTCATTATTAATATGAAGTTCTATCTGTTCCGCCATTTGTAAATACATTTCATTTCCCTCTCAGAAGATTTTTTCTGACCTTGTGATGGTGCATAAATTGGATCGGTATCATTATCTCGGTAATATTATTATCTCGGTAAAACTATATTAAATTTAAAAAAGAATAAAAAATCAAATGCAAGTTTTTATGGGCTATTTAATTCGAAATAGAGTTAAATAAGGTCACAAAATGAGTTATGACCTTTTACTTATACCGAGACAACAGAATAAGCTGCCATAACTCTCAATTGTATTCTTCGCAGAAGAATATCTTAAAACTCATACAAATAGGTGGTTTGATAGAAAATGTCGAGCAATGGTATCCCTCAAAACGTTTTTATATGTAGTTCTCCATTCAGAGCAGTTACTGTACTGGAAAGTCGATGGCTTTAAATTATTGAGCATATAATGATGACGTGCAAACCCTATCGAAGAGTTTACTGAAATCTGTTGTGACGACATTGACCTCCTTCTCCGCCTCCATAACTCCGATTACAACACAACGTATGAAATACGACATTCTCAAACAGCTATGCAGAACAGCTTCGCAATCGATTTTTAGTTAGTACAATCACTGTCGGTAAACCGTCTGAAATCAGATTGTTAGTTTTCCTATAAACTGTGTTAGGATCGATATCCGAGTGCAACTTTCCAAAGATTTGAAATAGTTCAGATCAGAGTTAGAACCTCTACTAGAAAATCAAGTTCGAAAAATTGTGCAAACATAATTTTTGGGTCTTTAGAATGACGGTTCTCATATTTTAAAGTTAACGGGACTCATCTGATTTCTTCTTTATATTAACATATTGCCAAAACCGTTTTGGATTCGCGGTGAGATCTAGTTGCATCAGGCTTACATAATCATTGTAAAGTTCATTCGCCAATTTGCTGAATTACAATGAATTCTAGTAACTTAGAAGCCATCTTAGGACTAAGTTTTTAAACATTTCCGCCATCTTCCGTTTCGGAGATTGCTAAGAGCACGGAGTTCGCTACTATACGAAGGCTGTGATATATTTTCTGTCTTCGCTACGATTTTAGTGAATTGTAAGTTCATCTTGGATGTTCGTGTTATTTCATACAAAGTTAGCAGCATCCACGTGCTGTTGCTCGATATATAACTACGGTTATAACTTTTTAATAACTAAGCAAAGCCCTATAGCATCCGGTCTGTAAGACCAAGTTATTGAAATCCTGATAAAAAATATATCTTGGTCCATAAACCACTTTTCTCAACGATCCCAAAAATACAAACACATATTTGTTCTTTCGTCTATAGATGTCTGTACCGATTATGCGAAAATTGAAATGCTTTTTTAATTCCTACTTCAAAGGGGACCGGTATTTTCCTTAGGAAACCACCCAAAAAACCACACAATTCCATGACATTGCTTTACCTTTTCCCCATATACTCGTTCGAAAATTCTTCTATCAGACAATAATTTTGATACAACATTAGTTCATAAATCCATCATTGTGGCGCGTTAATTTTTCATTTATTATAGAATATAGACTTGCCTTGCTATATAATTCCTTGGAGAATATCGTAACTTTTTACTATTAACTAATACTCTAAAAACTACCTTGGCGCAGGGAACAGTTTCAATTTTTATTAGTCCCATATAGTTGTGTTGCATATCATTCATTGCAAAGGCTTTAGAAAAAGCAACAATTTTGAAATCAGCGCTTTCTTTAACAGATCCATAATTTTTGCTGCCGGTAACTAATTATTCAATTATCATATAATATGTAGTGTCGCATATTATTGAAAAGTTCTTGAAGAATTTCACAAAATAAGTTGAAGCACACTCAATACTACCGTTACATTTAGCTTTTTCCAATAAAAACATGTGACATAGCTATAAATCATTCGGTTGAATAAATCATGTTATTGAAATGTCTTGGAAAAGCAAAAATTTTAATACCAGTACTCTAGTTCACAAATTCACCGCTGTGGCTCTGATGACAAGTTATCCTTTGGTATTTAATAATACTTTAATATAACATTACAAACGAATTTTTACAAATTCAAATAAGAAAATTTTTCTGAGTCGTTTTGTGAAATTTTTTTTAAAGAAAATCTTCGATTTTCATTTGGTGTGAGTTTTCCGTTTTGATATAATGGTAATCATATTGTAAGAAAAGTTTTCTTGATATCCTTATAAAGGGTGATTTTTGTTCAGTTTGGTTTTTCGTGTGTATTTGTTTGACACACACGAACGAGTGGTGCAGTGGTTAAAGCTTCGGCACTTAGACCGGGAGGTACTGGGTTCAAATCCCATCAGAGGCTAGATGCAAATCGATTTTCATCATCAATTACAATCGGTGATGTTCATAAACACAACTAAGACCCTCTGATGGAGTGCAGCATTCAGCGCCGACCCACCGTCCATGTCAATGTACAAAGTAGCATGGAGCTTGCAATGTGCAGGTGGTATACTGTAGTTGTGTGAGTAGGTGAATAAGTGAATGGGTTAATGATGTGGCGTGAATGCGTGGTATCACAATGGGCCAAAAATGGCCTAAGTGTCAACCACTGAAACCTAACCTATCATTGACATTTTATCACGGAAGGACTGACTTATACCCGAACACCGTTTTGTTTTACAATTAATAAAGTTTTTTCTAACTCTTTCGCGGTTCGCTTTTCCAGCCCTTCCATTGACGCCGTTACCATCAAATTCAAAGACGTAAGGCTCTAGTTTCGATTTTCATAGAACCATCTGCATATTGTATACCTCCATGCCAGATCGTAATCTGATAATGAGAATTCCCTTTCGTATACCGTCCTTATCGAGATTCGAACCCAGTACCACCCGATCCAAACTTTAAAGCTTTAACCACCCGAACAACTTTCACAAATTTTTGAATTTTATTATCAAAATTCATGTTCAGTAAAAATGTATTTTGCGCACTTCGTCCATTTCATGGTCGTCATAACCTACTGAACAAGCAATTCAAGCTATTGTGACAAAATTTCGCACCAATTTCTCGTTATTGAACGTAAGTTCACCAAATCGCATGCGAGTGCGTACACAGAGGAAAATATGACATCACATTATATAAAGGTGGTTATACAAGTAAAATGGCTGAATGGAGTTTTCACGACAACTTTTGGTGAAATTTAAGAAAAATTAATCTCCTATTATTTTAGGCTTCACGAAGTGTTCTAAACAAAAGTGTGCTGCACAATAAACATTTAAAGTCTCTTCAGGCATCACAAAAACTTAAATGGGACGTGCATCCTGCTGGGTTATTAGTATATTAATCCTTGGTACACTGATCCTTCACTCGATTAAAGTTAAAATGGTTTAATTTGAATAAATTTTTCCACTTTTCAGAACCACAATTGTAACTCATATTCAAATTTAGTTTTTACAATCCAACATAAGTTTGACAAATGGCTTAGTTTATTTGAATTGTCATTATTAACTCATGTACATAAATCAAACTGAGATGCATTTTAGTCTCAGTCAGTCTATTGAAAAGCGAGGTAGTTCTGTTAAAACTGTTCATTTTCCAGAATCACAACCATCTGAACTCATATTGGTGTTTTATTGGTATTGTATAAACCAATTTATTTCCGAATTCGGCATCCAGAAATCATTGAGCATAGAAATTATCCAATTTTTAATACTAAAAAATTAAATTATTTACTCGAGACTATTTTTTAACAACCACTTATATGCCTTTCTGCCTAGGACATACCTTCATATATTTGCAATCATTTTGTAATCCGATTTTCATTCACATTTACTGTCGAGTGACTTAGCTTGAAAAATTAGAAAACGCAACAAGAACAAATATTATAAATCTAACAAAAGGAGCCTGTGTCAATTAAACGTATTCTCTTCAAAACCAATGGCACTTAAATCTAACACAGAAACAAATAGCAAAAGTTCGACTTGTCTTACACAATGTTTCATGAGAATGTCTTAAAGGTACAAAAATGTTTTATCTAACAAAATTTGAACTTTCGCTTCTTGTTTTTCTCCTTTTTTAAGTAGAATTTTTGATGAATGAGTATAATCGACTAATCTTAAGCGAAAATTCTTGAATTGATCGTTACGGAACTGCCTTGGAAAGCGCTTATATTCCAATTTTTTTTCAACATTATAGAGTGTTGCTAATTGTTGATCGATTGTAAGAGGTTCTGAACATTGCAACAAATAAATTTGTACAAGTTTTTCGGAACCTCCTTTTCCAAAAAAAACTAGTTTCATTTGCATTAAATACTTTATTGTTATCACACCCTCTCTAAATACTCTCTTTGAGTGAGTTATTCTCACTTCCATAACAGAATAGGTGTACCAGACCAACAACAATAAAATCTGACACAACCGGATTGTCCATACGCAAATATACACATATTTAACATTTTATTCCTTTTATGACCAACTCATTTCTGTTGCTTCAAGATAAGGTAAAGACAACATCGGAAAGAAGATATCGAGTGTATGTTTTATGAAAAGAGGGCCCTCCATGGTGCGATGCAGATATATCATGATTCTTCAATATTTAAGAGAATCGAAAAATATATAAGATTGAAACGAAATAAAAGTTTGTATATATAATCATATAAAATTATGATGAGGATGTTGAAGTACATGTTGTAATAAGAATAAGAATAATCATAAAAGTGGAATGATTCAAAAGTAACCACATTTTGGTTTACAGGTAAATATGGAATATCGTTTCCTAGTACAAATATAAAATTACGACCGGCGAGGCCACGCGCGCAATACAAAGCCATCCTGTACACATAATGAATCGATCAGCTCATGATGATTAAGTTATTTATTATTATTATTATATATAGTCAAATTATTTATATTTACATTGATCAATTTATTTTAAATTATGTAATATACAAAGATATATTCATGTCTATGTTATCACATAACTCTTGAGACTTAACATTTTTATATAGAATTTTCTGTACAAACATCTCTCAACAAGTTTATTTTATAAAATAAAACAAACAAAACATGACAGCGTTTGTGTTATGTTCTTTTATATGATGATGATGATGTTGATGATGATGATGATGATGATGGTATATATATAATATAGTTGATGATGATGTATGGCATGTATACCAATTTTTTCATCCCTAATAATATTTATTACATGCTGGATATGTTTATTTTTCATCAAAATTATAATTTGCTGGCTGATGAGAAAATCCAATGGGCAGTTTTTCAAAAAAGTCGTATTTAAGGATATTTTTTTTTTGTCTATTGTCCAGCTACATGTGTACAGTGATTTTTAGACAATAATATACCGACATAATTAAAATTGCAGGAGGAAATGATTTTTGTTTGTTGCTGTATGTGGATGTTGAGTGGCATTCAAAAATACTTTTTTGGACATACAAATTGTAAATATTATGAATAATTTATAGGCCGCATATCTTTTGACGATCTCTAATGCACAGAATTGTATGTACGTGTCCATTTGAAGAAATCATTGTTAAAAATGTTGAATATATACATTTTTAAATCAGATTTTAGCTTCAGGGACTAGGTACAATTTGAAAAGTAGGGAAATATCTGAGTAGAAACATAATCGCAATGAAGAAATATAAGGGTTGAAATTAAAATGAAGTTTGCTGTAAGCTCCATTCTTCAGTTTAATAAGTTTAAAATCGGATATCATACATAAAAATTCTTTACTCCAAAATAAAATGTTCTTAAACATTTTTAGAAGAAAGTTTTGCAATTACTAATGCACAAAACAATAAAACGTGTGTCCCGTGTATCCCAATATATATATATGAACATTGAAACAAAGAATTTTCTTATTTCAAATAAAATTTATTAAACCAAATATGTGCCATTTTGATCGATGACCTTTTGACATTTTTTTGATAGAGCCATGATTCCATTACTATAGGATTTCTGTGGTTTAGAGGCGATAAATCGAGACAACTCATTTTCGCAGGCTTTTTTTGAATATAAAGTAAAACCATTAAGATGGTTCTGCATGGACCGGAACAAATGGTAGTCCGATGGTGCAAGGTCAGGACTATATGGTGGATGTATCAAAACTTCCCAGCCAAGTTCTCTCAGTTTCTGCCGGATCATCAATGATGTGTGTGGTCTAGTGTTATTATGGTGGAACACAACGCCCTTTTAGCTGATCAATTCTGGGCGTTTTAACTGAATTGCTTGTCTTAAACGCATTAGCCGTTAACAGTAAAGATCAATCGTTTGGCCCGGTGGCAGCACCTAAACACATACCATTGCTTTTCTTCACGTCGTTTCGTCCATGATCTTTTTCGCACAACGTTGTCGTATCTTATCCACTTTTCATCTTCAGTAAGCATTCGCTTTAAAAATTTAAATAGATTTCGTTCCGTTTCAGCAGCGTTTCGCAGATAGAAATTCGGTCCATTAAACTTATAACTGTTAATTCATGGGGTACACAAACGTCACACAGAACGAAAGCGCCATTTTTTTGCTGCTGATTTTCATAAAGCACTTTCTCCATAAACAGCACAAATTTGTTCGCAAGCCTGAGGCCCGTTTTTACCTTTGTCGTAATAAAATTGCAAAAGATATCGAATTTTTTCATTATTTATCTCCATGTTTAAAATGTTGTAACTTTTTATTCACTTCACCGATTTTAATGTTTTATATGTCAAAGTGCAAGTAAAAATATGATCTTTACTAGTTTCTGAGATATATGAATCTAAAGCCATATACCGGGAAAAAGGCCAAGAACTTGTTCGCCAACCTATTACTTCGGTATAATTTGTCGATCATAATTTAAGTTAAAAATTAGCACTTCCCGCCTCTTTCTGTCACCATGCAATGACATGAGAAAATTAAATTCACCCTACTGTTAACGTAATGCTGTTTACAAGAATTTTATTATCACAGCCAATATTTGTTATTCATGTACCAAATAAAATTCCATCGTTTTTTAAAAAAACAGATATTCAAATGATCTTGTAAGTCGCGCAAACCATTTCTTTCTTTTTCTTGTATGTGCGGAGTGTTTTGAAAACGAGATGAAAATAATGAAATCAATTTTCTTGTTTTTTTTGTGACATCGCGTCGTCCCCTCTCACCGCAGCATTTTTATGCAATATTATAAAAATTTGGTCAAAATCAATTGACGGGGGACATTGACTTGATCGACAAGAATTGATTTTTTGAGGAATTGATTGGCAGAGGAATTTTATTTTTCAATTTCATTAATAGTCAATGAGTTATTGTATTCAGGAAAAATTATTTCCAGCGATGAATTTGAAAGTTTTTTTTTTTAATGCAACCGAAGAAGAGGTCAAACAACTTGATATGCGACGCGAACACAGGCTGCATTATGCAAATTACCACATATTGTTAAGAAATCGGGTAATTGAATGTTTTTTTTATATCGGTACAACATGTAAAACTAATTACTACTCATTATATCGTACATGAACAAACACAGCCGACGGCCATACAGCACCAAACTGTCTAATGCATGATCTAATAATATTAAATAATAAACAAACAATTTAATTGTAATAATAATCATATAAAGTTTTTTTTTTATAATTGTCTGAATTTAATCGCATCGCGTATTTAGTTTTAATATGGCAATACTAAATAGACATCCATGAAAGTAAAATAAAAATTGGAAAATTGCATTTAACACGAATATTAAAGGTAGATTACTTGTTGGGTGTTCGTTAGGTAGTGTTTGGCTATATTATTAAAGAAAATTCTTTCCTCTCTATATACTTTTATGAGTGTACGAACGTACACTGCTAAATACCCGGGTAGACATAATGTCTGGTAACTGATTAAAAACACAAATTACACCTCTATACTGTATGTGTATGTTTCAAAAGGATTTTTATACGTGTAGATGTATGATATAATAAATCCTTGACGCTAGACGAAAATATACAAAAAAAAACGTAAATTTTTTATGAAGTGAAAAATTTACAACAAAAGGAAAAGAAAAAGCGCGGGAAGCATAAAAAATAATGTATCGTATTTATTATAGACGTTCCTACAAAAGAAAACGGTTCAGATGAAAAATCTGTTCATGAGTGTATTTTATATACGAAAATAATGTTAATAATGATAGTATAGTGTATTCTTATACGTTTATAGAGTAGTCACGAGCAGTTGATTTTTCCATTTTCCATTTTTACTGTTTTTGTGCTTTTTAAGCAACAAATTTTTTACGTATAATGGATTACACTGAAGATATTCCGTTTTATATAAATTTTGACGACGATGTCGACGATAATGATGAGAATAGGATCAACGACGAATAAAAAAAGCATTTCCATGATAAAGTGCCGAAATTCCAAAAAGACGGTTTTGTTTTCTTATATTCATAAATTTATTTATATAAGAATTGTTATTTTGAATTGAATGATTTTTTATTTTATATTCGATTTTTTTATACAGAAGCAAAATTTCTTTAAAGGGGTATTGTATAGCAAAGAAAGCTCACATCATTTTTTTTTTGGGAAGATAAAAATCGTATACATTGTGAAAAAGATTGTATAATTCGTTATTGAGTTTGATATGATTTGTAAGGTTACTTACCTTTACCACTTTCGAATATCAATTGGTATTCAATATTTCTGCAATCGATAAATTATTTTATTAAAATTTGAATTTTAAATGAAATCTCCAAAAAACGAATTTGCTCTGATACACAAACTATTTGCCTGAAATTTCGTACCAGGACACTACCACAAAATATATACAGAGGCGATATAACTCCAGTTTTGTATGGATTTCTCTCGACTCGAATATTTGACCTTCTACAATAAAATAGGATGGTAAAATAAGTTTAGAAAGGTAGATAATAAATAGCGCTAGTAGTTTTCAAAAAAATTAAAATCGATTATAAAATCTTCGCAGTTACGTTACTTATCAGGCCGTGGGTATTACTTTTTAAAGAAAATTGATGAACGTATTTTAAAACCATCCAAAATTAAAAACAACATTGGTGACGAGGTAAAAGAAAAACCCACAAATAAAATAATATTAAGGTTATTTTTTGGCAAATAAAGTGGAAATAAAATATAAAAAAATGAGTGATAATCTCAAGTCGTTGTGGGGACACATGCCACCATAATTATACGCGAGACAGCTGGAAAGTGTGCAAGGGACGATTCGAGCAGTTTTTTACTGTATTTAAAATAGCGGATGACCACCAAAAAAAGCGGCATTGTTAAACTTTTTCGGAAATGACACATATCTATTTATATATAGTCTATGATGTCCATCGGTGAGGTTAAGTACGAAGAATTGATTAAGAAACTGGATGGCCATTTTTTGATGAGGTTAATGTGTTGTTGATCCAGATGAAACTTTTTTTCGAGTGTGTTCAAGAAGACGCCGAATTGTGCCAAGATTTTGTAATAAAGTTGCGTAGTATGGCTATGAATTTCCAATTTGGTCAGTATATAGAGGATACGATTATACATATATAAATTTGTCATGGGAATAAACCACATCAACATTTTTGACGAATTATTTGATGATACGAGAAATATAGACAGCATAAAAAAAGCATTGGATCTATCAAAGAAGATAGAAAATAAGTTGATAGTTGAAAAGCACAGTGAAATTTTGGCGATAAAAAATATGTGAGTGGTAGGAGCGATGAACAAATGTCCGGTAAATAAAATAATGACAATGATAGAAGAGTTATACCAAAAATTCGAACACAACAGTTAGTGGATCAAAAACAAAAAGGTGTTAGATGTATACATTGCGAGTACAATAACCACGTGAGTAATTGTCGGTTTAAGAACGTAATATGCAGAAGGTGTAATATACGAGTTCATATGCAGAAGGTATGCACCAAATTTGGAGAGGAAGAGTCAAATTGCATATTGATGAGTGACGAAGCTGCATTGTGCGAGAAGGTGAATATACAAAAATTTCATAATTGTAATGAAGAGCCAGGGGTATATCTTAGTGTTGAAAGAGTTGATATTGATAGCGTAGTTCAAAATGTAAATGGTAATTCATTAAGTGTTGCGAAGGATGATTTGTTTTCGGGTAACAACAAGAATTTTAACGAAATTTGTTATAACGGTTCTGAATCTAATTCTGCAATTGGGGTATATTTGACAATTGAAAATAAATTAAGTTTATGGTAGCTACTGGAGCATCTAATTCAGCGATTCCTGGAAAGGTTTATGGTGATGAATTATCATATGTTAAATTGTTAAAAGATTCTACTATGGTCAAAGATTATTGTGGAAATATGGGAAAACTAAGGATGAAATTATGTCTGCTAGAATTTTGGTTAAGTACAGTCCAGAGCAGTTTTATTATTTACTTGTAATGCGTCCAAAGTTGGTATAGGAGCGGTTCTGTCCTATAGATACGAAAATAAAATTGAAAGGCCAATTAAGTTTGCATCAAGAACATGGTCTGATAGTGAGATGAATTACGGAGTGTTCGACAAGAGATATATTGGCAATTTTTTTTTGCGACCAAGAAGTTTTTCAAGTATTTGATAGGAAGCCATTTTGTATTAGTAACGGAGCGTAACCAACTTATAGCAATTTTTGGGCAGCATCGTTGGATCCCTCAAATGTCGACAAGTAGATTGCAGCGATGGGCATTTCATCTTTCTGCCATTAATTACACATTTGATAATGTAAGGTCAGGTCAGAACTGTGCTGTCTCTCTTTCTCGGTTTCCATCTAAGGTTAAGCCTCCAAGTACGGAAGAAGTTAACTATTTTATGTATGAATGTGCAATTGACAGTTTACCTCTAAATTGGGATATGATAAGGCAGGAAACTGAGAAAGATGGTGAGCTAATGGAAGTAATTAAGGCGGTAAAAGGTAAACGTTTTGGTGAGTTGGATAGGAATACATTTGGATCGGATTTAGTAAAGAAAGATGATTTAGTCATGGATGAGGAAGTGTTGATGTTTAGACATCGAGTGATTGTTCCAAGTAGTTTCAGACAGCAGTTATTCCACCAACTGCATCAAACTCAATGGTGGCCAAAAGTGGATGATGAGGTGGAGACGTACAAAGAAACTCGAGAATTGCATAAATGTGTTGTGCAATCCTCCAAAACCGCCAGTTACACCATGGACGTGACCAGATGGTCCGTAGAGAAGGATCCGCCTTGATTTTGCGGGACCTATTTGTAATAGATTTTTCATAGCTATATTAGATGCTTTTAGTAAGTGGACTGAGGTTTTTACACTTCCAGTCCAGAATTCACAATTCGTTTACCGGAACAGATTGTAAGTGACATCGGATCACAGTTTGTATCAGTGGCGTTTAAGAAATGTCTGTATTCGAATGGCATAAAGCATTCGTTGGCACCGACATATTTTCCTGCCACAAATGAGGCAGCTGAGAATGCCATAAAAACGGTGAAGAAGGCCTTGTATATCGCAGGGTTGGATAAAAGTCCGAGAAATATGTACAACATGTTGTGCAATTTTCTTTTTGACTAGAAACGTAGCTTATTGTACGACAAAGGTTGCTCCAACTTCATTATAGTTCTGAATTTTAAGCCTAAAATGAAGTTGGATTTGCTGTTGCCGAAACCTGGAACGAAAAAGGTTTGGGAAAGTGATTTGAACGAAGGAGGCCGGAGGTTCCATGAGAAGGTTGAAGTGTTAATCCGAAACTATAGGTCAAATAAAAATGGATTAGAGCAACTATAACGAAACAGTAAGGACCAAGAGTATAGTATTTGTGTGTAGATTGATGAATGGTTAGATAATACGTAGACATGTGAATCAGATGAGAGGAGGGTTTAGAAATAATAAGTTTGGGTTTTAATAATAAGGTGGAAGTACGAGATGGAAGGTGAGTAATCAGGACACAAGTTCCAGACGATGTTGAGGAAATTCAGGAAGGAAAACAAGTTGAAAATGAGGAAGATCAAGGATTTAATATTGTGATGTTTTACCATGGGGGTAATGGAACTGAAGCTATCAATGATAGCGTTTCAAATAATAGACCCATTGTAAATAATGAGTCAACTGTGGTTAATCGTGTTGTCGGATTGGAAGAGTTTTTAGGGGAGAATCTGTCTATTGCTTCAGTTTATTGTTACATTGGCGTTTAAAGTGACGATTAAGACGCCATTCCAATAGAAATTTCCGTCCACAATCAATACAAAAAAATTGATTTTGAAGTTCATTGTGTTCAATTTCTAAATGTAAATTTAATTGATCCGATTAAGCAAATTTCTCATTACACTCAGGACATTGATGTTGTATATGGTTCGTTCGGGCAACAATACTCATTTCATCTTCGGCTTCAGACTCAGAATTAGATAATTCATATTCGTTAAATGAGTACGATTTGAGATTTGTTAAAAACGTGATAAAGCATTGCATTTTTGATATCATTAATTACGTATCGATGTATCGTGTAATGTATAGTGACCTTCGGGTACACTTCGTCATTCCATTTTAATAGAATTTGGAAATCGGTTTGCAAACCTGAGAGGTTAGCAAAACACTCTCGAATTTCATTGTTCCGCCTAGATCCTGATGTTTTCATGCCTTTTCTCATATATCAGCGTTTTTCTTGTCGGAGGTATTTAGTTAAAGCTTACTAGCACGGATAGTGTTTCTAAGGTTACGAACTAACCATTTTTTATGAAGCTTTTGTTTATTTTCAAAAACCAGGGGGTCTATTATGAAATTTTCGACTCGCGTATTTTTGTCGACGTTGTCGAAAATTTGGTATCATGAAATTTTCGACCGCGTTTTTTTTTCGACGTTGTCGAATTTTTGTATTATGAAATACTCGACGCGTTTTTTTTAGATAACGTCGACTATTTTACGACAACTCTTGTGGTGTCGAATTCATAAAAGAAAATTGTTAAGTGTTGAGAAATAAGAAAACTTTGTTAGCAAAAATAAATTAATAATTTAAACTTATAAAATTTTAATTAATAAAAATTAATTAATTAATTTAAATTTAATAAAAAATAATTAATTTAAATTTTCACATAAAAAATAATTAATTTCATTTTTCGACATCGTCGAAAAAAAATTCATAATAGCGATTTTCGACGTTGTCGACTGTCGACGTTGTCAAAAAAAATACGCGCGTCGAAAATTTCATAATAGACCACCAGGCGGCATTTTCTTTACATGTTGCATGTCGACGTTGTCAAAAAAAATACGCGCGTCGAAAATTTCATAATAGACCACCAGGCGGTATTTTCTTTACATGTTGCATCAATATTTACCTCCGCACTAAATATAAACATAACTTTACCGCTGAATATATGAAGCTATAATAATTTATTTTTTATTTTTTTGCAGGTAAGACATATCATCTTCAAAAAAAATTTAAGATTAACTCTGGGTAAGTAATTAAGTAATAAATGGTTTTATTGGTATCATAATTAGTCTGCGATTTAATCATTAAATCATTGCGGCCTGGAACTCAATTTTATAAACAAGCTATCATAACACAACGTATCTGTCCACCTAAAGCCATTATTTTTTATTTGATTTAATACAATACTTGGAAATATAAACGCGGCTAAATAATAGAATTAAGCAGTAGAGTTCAGTTCAGCCTAGAAAGCTTGGATTAAATGCTTTAATATTTTCCAAAAAGTTGCTTGATTTGGCTGTGGCCTTTAAATATTGTTTTCTACGGTTCTGCTGATTCAGTAAATCAAGTTTTCCTGTATTACTACAACAGAATCTCAGCAATTCTTTGTTCCACTTTCAAGCGCCACGCATAACACAAATTTTTGTCATTGTACGACCTATAATTAAAATCACGGTCGTGGTTTAATTTGAACAGGTCCTTATGTCCGAGACTGGATGACAACAAAATCACGTTGCTCTTCTGATCCATGAACATTATGTTGCTCATTGGACGGTCGTTGCCATTCTCATTGCGTGAATCGTTCCCATTTTTTCTATTGTGATTGAATCCTCTGAGTATGTTCTCCGTCTCGTTCCGCTAATCTTTGCTATTGCATTCTTCTAGCGGCAGAAAAACTCCCAAAAAAAGTGCGCTTCTTGGATGGCACTGTATCTGATTATTCAAGATTTATTTTAAATTGTTACCTACACCACGAGCGTATGCATCACTTAGTTTCTGACAACTTGGATATATTTAATAAATAACTTACTTAGATTTTTAGTTGCAAGGAAATGCTGATGAGTGCGTTTTGAGACTGACCTGATCCATAGAAAAAAACTATTTTGGTTAATCTTTAGTTTTTCAACCAAATAGAAATTAATTCTGCCATAATAGACTATTCAATGTTACTAACTATTAATTTAATGAATCTGAAATTATATGGAGTACACTTGATTTTTTATTATTATCAGTTTATAAAACATAGAACACATTTTTAATTATATTACAAAATTTCTACAAAATTTTAATTCAAAATATTGAAATATAATAAAATTGGCGATAAATCGAGCACATTTTATCAATTTATTTTTCAGGCGCATGCCAAATTATGTTAATTAAAATGGGAGAAAAATATTGTATCTTAAAGCTAAAGTAAAAATTATTATTTAAATTTTTAAATCACAAAGAAAAAATATTACAGTAACATAACCTGAATTGTTAACCAACATTTTGTACTAAAACCGTCAGGATGACAACGATCTTAACTGAACTCAAACCATTTATGAATTTCTTATTAATTTCTAATAAAAATTTTATATGAATTAACAAATTTCAGAAATTTTTCCTGAAATTTAACAGAACACAAGTAAAACGTGAAGATAAAAATTTGTACCAATATACCTGAAGCTGTTCTCTGTTAGTATTCTTATAAGCGCTGAAGGTGCAAAAATCAAGAAATTTAAAAATAGGCTCATTTTCAGACTCTGGAATGAAACGATCTCTTGAAATAAAGGTAACGGCTTTCCTAACTTTAGTAAAAGTTTATAAGAACACGTATAAGTAAAAAATTCACATAAACAAATCCGAAATGGTGCATCGCTAGCACTAGGTGGTTTTATTTAGGTGATTCTTGACTCCTGATAGGTGACTCTGACTTGAATCACCATCTCCGAATATGAAGGTCAACAAGGTCAGAATCAAAAGAAGGAGGTCAAAAATCGTAGCAAAAACCCAGAAGTCGTGTAGTATTAGTATTAAGGGTCAACAATTAAAAAGTTATAAAATTAACAAAAATTACAAATTTTGACGGCACTAATTTTAATGACTATACTAGTCGTAACGAGTATGCCATAAACATAGTTCAATATTGAATGACAACTATTTATTGTTTGTTTTTCATATTTTAATTTTTTTAGGTTTTTTTTTTTTAATTTCGCTCCAATAATTTTTATTAAGTGACAATTTTTATTTAACGAATCTTCGAAGCACAGACACCGAATTTATCGCAAACATAATTTTTTTTAAGCATCGTTTATATTTTTTTTAAATTTCTGTGTGGTTACCCCTCTACACTGCTTTAGTTAGGTCAATTTCACGATGGCTAACTTCATGTACAGGCCATACCTAATCACGATTTCCGGGAATGGCCGAGAATGGCCATCCAAATTTGAGTAAAAATTACATCAGTGCGTCTAGAAATTCGAAATTCCTGGCAAAAAATTCGAAATCGTGCATTATTTGCACTAGGTGGTTTTAGCTGTATGACCTTGTTGACCATTTTCATGTACTAGCCAGACCTGAATCTCGATCTCCGGTAGTTGTACTTTTAGAATTAAAACCATCTTGTGCTAACAATGCACGACCTCAGGTTTTTTGCTACGAATTTTGAACTTCTAAGTGTACTGATGTTATTTTTATTTAAATTTGGATCGCCATTATTGGCCATTCCTGGAGATCGCAGTTCAGAGCTTGGTAGTACATTAAGTTGGTTATTTAGTCATCTAAGTAAAACCACCTAGGTAGTGCTAACAATGCACAAAGGTATGCTGATGTCATTTTTACTCCAATTTTGATCGCAATTTGATCAGCATTTCAAGGAGATCATGATTCAGGTCTGGCTGCTACATAAAGTTGATCATTGAATAACTTAAATAAAAACACTTAGTACAACCAATGAATGATTTCGAGATTTTTTCTAATAAGTTTTATTTTCTAGATGTTCTTATATGTTATTTTAACTCGAGATTGAATTTTAACATTTTCACTTATTACTAAAATTTTATTATAATCTGTAAACTTGTCACATATTTAAATAAAAATATCCATATTTCTACACAATACATGGTTGAGTTTGTTTATAAATTTTTATTTTAGAAAATATTATAAATTTGATATTTAAATTGAGGAGGTTTTAGTCATTTTCACAAATTGTAGTAAAATTTTCAATAAGAATTATTTTTGTTCCGACTTGAATTTGGTGTGTTGTGTAATGTACTATAAATTATGAAAAATTAGTGATTGCACAACAACTCACAAATATTAAAGTAATTATTATTAACTGTTATATTGTTATTTATACGCACTGATTTGAAATAAAAAGTCAGTTGTGCGCTGTACTTTGGAAAACTAAAATATAAAAACCTATTATACGAGTATAAGTATTCACAATTACAGTGCTGGGAAAAAAAATTGGGCAAACATATTTTATTGCAAATTGGAATCTTTTTTTGCTAAAATTACAAAACTTTTGAACGCAATTAGCTTATTGGTTCATTTTAAATACATGTATGACGTAATTTTTTGAAAAAAAAAAAAAACATTTTTTTTGAGTATAAATAGTGCATATTTTGTAAGATTAAGTTATTCTGTCAGTGATCCTAGTCAAATAAAGAATAAAGAGCAATTTTAGTTAAAAAAAATTGAAAAAGTTAGTGAGCAGTGTAAAAATAATACGTTGATTTGGGCGCGAGAAAATTTAACCACGCGTGAAAATAGCAGAAAGATTAAAGATTCCTAAAAGTACTGTCGCGTGGAATATTAAACAATGGCGAGAGATGGGCAGTATACAAAGAAAAAAAGGCTCTGGAAGGCCCAGAAAGACAACGCCAGTGGAAGATCGTTTCTTAATATTACAATGTCGTCGGAACCGTTTTAAAACTTCATCGGACATAAGACGGGATGTTGAGCGAGCAACGGGAAAAAAAATTTCAGCCAGCTTAGTAAAAAAAAGACTTGTTAAAGCTGGCCTGAAAACACTTAAACCAGTCCAGAAGCCCGAGTTCACATTACTAGTGAAAAAATAACTTTTGCTATGAGCCCAAGAGCATGTTTCTTGGACTTCACAGATGTGGAATAATGTGATTTTCCCATATGTATCAAAATTCAAGTTGCATGTTGGAGATTGAAGAATTCTCGTAAGAAGAAAACCGGGCGAGAGGCTTGGCAACGAATGTCTTTTAAGACTTCCACCGAAAAAGGAAGGAATTATGGTCTGGGAATGCTTTTCTGGAAATGAAACCGGTCGATTGTGCTTCCTTAGTTCCAACATTACAGCAGCTGTTCATCTGCAGGTCCTACACAATGAATTTGAGCCTTCTGTTTTAAAACTTTTTGGCGAGACTTGCAAATTTATTTTTCAACAGGACAACTTTTCGTGGGATACCGCCAAATTTGTGAGTTATTAAATTTGAATTGTAGGTAGAAAAATTGTCTTTCAGATAAACATAAATAATTTGTTAAAAACTTTTTTTTTCTTATCTCTTCATTTAAAGGTAAAAAAGTACTTCGAAGAAAGTAGTATGGATGTATTGAGCTGGCCCCCGTATAGTCCAGACTTAAATCCCATTGAAAATATTTGGTCTATAATGAAGCTAGAAGTAACAAGAAAGCGCCCAGAATCGATTCAAGCTTTAAAAAGTTTGTTGATGACGATTTGGGAATCCACACCTCCTTCGACTTTGAAAAATTTATCATTTTCATGAAAATTAGATTTCATTTAATTCATCTTTCGTTAATTTTTTATTAATATGTATTATTTTTTTGTTGTTGTATTATTTTTGGGGGAATGAGTAACACAAAAGAAATACTATTTTTATTTCTTATGAATGAAATCGATAAAAATGCGTCTTTGTTAGAAAATATCGAAGATAATATTAAAATCGAAGTGTTTTCCTCTGACGATGAATCGCTAAGCCGAAGTGCCAACCCACAATCAAATTCAGCTACTTTACAAATCCCAAGTAATTCACAAAATAAAGAAACAAAAAAAATTGAATTGATAAATAAAATGGCTTTCAATGTAGGTCATGCTCTAAAAAGCATCCCGTTGTTTGACGGCAAACTAACGGAGTTACACAGATTTTGCCCCTGTGTTGAAGTATTTTGGTCACAAATTAAAAAAGACGATGAGGAAGAAATTTTTATGAAAATTTTTAAACAAAATTGTGTGACCAAGCTTATGAGGTGGTTCATTATAGAGATTTTGGAAAAGGGGAAGATTTGAAACTTGCGCTGGAAAGCAAATTTCTGAAACGTAGGTCGCAAGGTGCGATTTCAGCCGAGTTAGTATGTATCGTTCAAGGCATAAACGAAAGTGTTAAAAGTTTTGCGTCTAAAGTCGAATTGTTGTTGTATGAATTGAATGATATTTGCATTATGAAGCAAGGATTAGCAAATGCTGAAATAATCAAAAATATCAATGACTCCACTGCATTAAATTCTTTTCAAGATGGGTTAAAATATAATCTGAAAATTATCATCAAATCTCATCATTTTAAAAATCTAAATGATGCAATTGTACAAGCAATTGAAAAAGAAATAAGTCATAAACCAACCACAAGTTCTTATTCTAAATATCCTATTAATCTTAATTCAAATAAAACTATTTGCACATATTGTAAAAACTCTGGTCATAATATAGATATGTGTTACCAAAGAAATAATCGTAATTTGCGTTATTCAAATTTTGAGCCAAATTCCAATAATAGTACCATTTTACAAACCAACCAAAATCCTAATATTGATCATCCACAAAACACATAGAAACACTTTCAATTAAAAATATATCAGAATAATTCGAACTTGCATCAAAACGTTGTATCGTGTAGCTATTGCAAACGAGAAGTTCATTCTATATCTGAATGCTATAAAAGAAAATATAATGAGACTCTTAAACAACAATCGGATTCTAATGTTAAAATTATTAATCATCCAATAGCATCGGAAAACCAAGAAGGATCCAAGGAAGTGAGCACAGCCATTTGGATCCAGCAACTTCAATAAATTCGTGTTCAAACAGTCATAACCAAAATTCCCTTATAATTCAAAAGTCTTACAAAACAGTTTTTCAGTTTTCTAGTTTAAATAATAATACAAATTCCAAATATGTCAAATTAAACTTAGATATCTGTTCTAACAATAATTCCTATTTATTAATTGATACGGGAGCAGACATAAGCCTAGTAAAAAAGGTATTTTTAAATCCAGAAACAATTTGTTATCCCGATTTAAAAGTTTCAATCCAAGGAATTAGTGCAGACAGTGTTGAAACTTTAGCCATAGTTAGAGGCAACATTTTATTACCAGAATCAATCAAACTTATCCAAAATTTTCATATTGTCACAGATTCTTTTTCTGTACCTTGTGCTGGCATTCTAGGAAAACATTTTGTAGAAAATTATAAATGTACCATTGATTACTATTTTAAAACTATCGAATTAATCCAAAACAATTTAAATTTATTATTCCTCTAATTAATAATCCGAATCCAAGATATATAATTCCGGCAAGATCTGAAATATATATCTCATTACCAGTTAACGGTTGTGACAATGAAGACTTGCTTTGTCCGTCTCAAGAATTAATGCCAGGAGTTTTTCTTGCTAATTGCATCGTACAACCAAAAAATATTAATGCAGTTTTTAGCATTTCAAATAATAACGAATACGAAGTAGAATTAAAAGATTTAAGTATACATAAAGAAAATTTGTCAGATTATGATGTGTACTATGCAACACAGTGGTCAGATCCGTTGGAAAAACGTCCAAAAAGATTAGATGAGGAAATAGATACAAGTCATTTAAATTATGAAGAGGCAAAATCAATTAAAAATATTTATCGCGAGTTTAATGACATCTTTTATCTCAAGAGATAAACTTTCAGCGACAAATGTCATTTACCATAAAATTCCCTTTCTGTCTAATTCTCGACCTATAAATAAAAAAAATAATACAGATTGCCACAATTCATGAAATCAGAAATACATTCTCAAATTCAACAATTATTAGACAATTCAATAATAAAACCAAGTGTCAGTCCTTGGAATTCTCCACTTTTGTTAGTTCCAAAAAAGTCTAATTCAAATGAAAAAAAAAATGGCGTATGGTTTTTGATTTTCGCAAACTAAACGAAATCACAATTAATAATGTTTTTCCACAACCCAATATTAATGAAATCTTGAAGCAACTAGGTAATTCGAATTATTATACTACTTTAGACCTAGGAAACGGATATCATCAGGTCATGTTAGATCCAAATGACAAAGAAAAGACAGCCCTTACCACTGACACGGGTCATTTTCAGTTCACTAGAATGCCTTTTGGCTTGAAACGAGCCCCAAGTACCTTTCAGAGCTTAATGAACCATGTTTTGTCCGGTTTAAATAGTTATAAATGTTTTATTCATCTGGACGATGTCGTCATTTATGGATATAATCTAGCAAATCATAATGAAAAACTAGTTAAAGTTCTCAAATGTTGTCGCAAATTTAATTTAAAACTTCAACCTAAAAAGTACAATTTTCTTCGCATCGAGATCAAATATTTAGGTCATTTAATAACAAATGAAGGTAATAAACCAGATCCGAAACTGGTAGAAGCAATTTTTAAGTATCCAATTCCAACTAATAAATCAAATTTATAGTCTTTCGTCGGATTGACTGGACATTATAGATCATTCATTTAAAAATTACGCTGATATAGTCGAACCTCTGATAGCTCTGAAAAGAGGAAAGCCGAAAATAGTTCAATGGAATGCATTCGCAGATGAAGCATTTACCACTTTAAAAAATTACTTGACCAAATCACCTATATTACAATATCCCGATTTTTCCAAACCATTTTATGTAACGACCGATGCATCCAATGTAGCTATATCGGAGCTATTTTGTCGCAGATTATAAATTCGGAGGACCATCCAATCGCATATGCGAGTAGAGTGTTAACTCCTTGCTATCAAATGGGCAGTTGTAAACCGTTTTCGCCCCTATGTTTATGGACGAAATTTTTTTATCGTAATCGACCATAAACCACTTACATACTTATTTTCAACTCCCAATCCAAATTCAATATTAGTCAGATGGCGAATTGAATTGGAGAAATTTGATTTTAAGATTCAATATAAACCCGGAAATAAAATTTCTCATGCTGATGCACTTTCACGGATCGAAATTCCAAGCGAAGGAAATTTTGTTAGTGTCATTACTCGTGCTCAACAAAAGCTTACGGATACTAAAAATAAACAATCTTCAGATAGTTACCTTAAAATTCAATCACCAAACAATATTAATAGCTTAAATTCAGCATCATTTTCTGACTCGACTGAAGATCATACGTCCAATAATGCAACCGAATATAATATTACACATTTACCAAATAATTCTATTACACATTCAGATTCAAATTTTAAACCTAACCTTTCAAATAATAATTGCAATAAACGAATACAGTTAGATAACGAGGAAGATGTAAGTCAAACTATAACAGATTTTCATGTTACTCCCTTGGGGGGTCACCAAGGAATAGTCAGAACATTTAACAGAATTAGAAGTTACTATGAGTTTCCAAAAATGTTAAGTCACATCAAAAATTTTATTAAATCTTTTATTAAATCTTGCAATTGCCAACATAATTAACATGGTCGAATTCAAAAGATGCCTATGAAAATAACCTCAACATCAGCAACACAAAAAACAAGAACAACACTTACACCAGTGTGTAATATTCATACAAACATAACATCAACTGATAGTACAAAAGCTAAATTTTATTGCATAATTCTGGTCAAAACCTCTCGTACCGTAAATTTTCATCTACCTCGTATGCTACCAAGCAATTCTATAAAAAAATTGGCAAACAATTGTGTTCTGTTCGAAAACCAAACGATAACTTATGCCGGATTCAGTGTTGCCTTCTTTCGTTCCTTCTTTCCTTCTGACCATTTGTTGCGTTGCTGGAGGAAATTACCAGACATTTCAATGGCCAAATCAGCAGCGCTGATGGCACGTCGTGGGTCAAGGAATTGGGACTCGTTTTTAAATTAATGATACTAACTAATTGATACTGTACAAACATTTACATTTGACATAATAAATAACAATTTTTTTGTCATTATTATGCCAAAAACAACACAATAATTTTTATGAAACTGCACATGCAAGAAAGTTGCGATCACTGTACACATTATTTTATTGGTCCGCTTGATCACCGAAAAATAAAAATTATTATAATTATTATTGTCCAAAGAATTGGACGAGTATTATATTATTATGTTCTTATCAGACGAAGATGCATCGCATCGCGAGTATCGCAACATAAAAAAATTATTCATTAAAAATTAATAAAACATATAAAAATCCACCATTTTAATGATAATTGAAAAATAATATCATAACTGATCATAAATTTCACATGATCGCATATAATTTAAAAATAAAAATAAAAATATTTTGGTTTTTGTGATAAAATCGGGAAACAATTTTGCTGTATTTTTGGGAACATATTATAACGTAAGAAATGCAAAAGAAATTTTTGTGCCGATCTGTGCGCGATAAAACCACAAAAATCAAGTTTTTGTTGTCCAAAGCATATTATAAATATTTTTTCTTGGTTTGGTTTATGTATTTTTAAATGATACAGATTTGGCGAGATCACAGATATATAATATATATTTAATTTAAGAAGTTGGGTTTTTATTAAGGTACATTTATATATAACGGTGATGTGCAGAATAATAATATAACGAAATTGTATTGTTTTAGTACCATGGGGTACTTACATCATTTACGTGCATATAATGTACACAATAGGATCGCACTTTTTAAGGCTCCAGGTAAGTACATAATATTTGTTGGTGTACCGCCGAAATGTCAATATAATTTTAAAATTCTCACATCGTTCTTGAGTGTATTTTTTAATCTTTGTGATTTTTTTTTTTTGATATTTACAACACATAAATTATGTAATTGCGCGCCGATTCTCTTCAAAATATATGGGTGCATCACACCGCATGGATCTTTTTTTTTATATACCAGGAACTATTATAAAAATCCAATTATACAATCATTTCTTAAATTACTAAACTAACGGGTAGAAAATTGTTGTATTGTGCGCTGTGTCGATCACCATACCACACATAAAATACATCAACGGGAGATTCTCGTCTAAATACATATAATATAATTTAAACTTCGACTGCAGGAGATTTTTCTAAAAAAAAAAAAAAAAAAAAAATACACAATTGCCAAAGTCAAATAGATCTCGATATGAAAGTACAATAAAAACATCATAAGTAACTGAAACTACCGTTAAAGCAAATATAAGTATTTTTTTTTGTCTGTCGTAAGATCATCTTTATTGCACCACCATATAAAATAAAATTGTAATGATACAGTGATCATACATATTATCATATACGTATTTATATTCAGGGGCGTAGTTTTCGATTTTTTTTTGTGTTTGGAACACACAGCAACGACATTTAAAACAACCAAGTTATACAAACATGTCAGCCTTCTGTGAAGTTACGATCGCGCAGAAGTAACACAAAAATAAGATAAAAAATTTTCTTCCGGGCACAAATTTTATATACGCTTATAACGCATAATTCAATGGTATTTTATAACTGGCACCGCACCGTCAATTTAAGATCGAGTGTACCGATCATCTTAGACGTAATAATAATAATTTACGGTTTTGATCGGTAACTTATAACTTTTGCTTAATTTTTTGATAATAAATCTTTGATACTGTGAATTATGTAGTTTATATACGTTGGGTTTAACGTTTTATCTAAAAGTTTAAATTTAAGATCGTTCCCTCTATTTATTATAAATATGCAAGGTATAAAGCTGCGCGTTATCTTTTGTGTATATAAGGTGCCAAAGAACTAAAACTATAAATATTCTGTTAAATCTTGTTTGTTTATTCAACTAAATTCAATGCGTTTTTTATCTTATTTCGCTTCTTTATATTATAATAATAATAATAATAATAATAATAGTTTGTAATATAAAATATATATAAATAATAAAATGCAATAAATATAGTTTACTTATACGTGGGAAGCTTTGAAGATCACTAACTAGATTAGAATGATCTTATTTTCGTTTTAAATATTTTTTTAATAAATTGATTGTTCAATAGCATTATGCGGTCATACACACACACGGTAAGTCTATTTGATCGATACGATTCATAAGGCATATGTGTGTGCGTTCGGATTTTGGCTTGATTGCACAATGGGGTCTATTGTTGTCACCACTAATGAAGTAATGAATCACAGTAATTATTTTTAAATGTCATCTATGTTACAGAATGTGGTTCTGTATTAGGATATATCGTTCGAATGGTAAATATAATATTTGGCGCCGTAATGGTCAAATTAATTAATTTGCTTTGATTCAAAATGTATTCAAATATTTTCCCAACAATTAACAATAAATGGTCCTGATGAGCTTATTACTCAGTTTTAATTATTCTATTGCAAATAAACTGGAAATCTATATTTCAAGTTTCGCCTAAATGACGATAAAGATAAAACGGGCCTGATTGCACGTTCACTCTACAATCTAAAAGTAAGCGAGTTAATGGAAACCGTTTTTATTGAGCCTATCTGCCGCTCGATTCTGGTTTTTCCTATAGGAAAAGGAATTAGGAAAAATATTTTCATAGTATTTTGGTCACAAAATTGTTTTTTTGGCATACTATGGTAAACAGTTAGTGTACATTTTTTCAAACACAAAATTAAATTGGGAATATTTTTCCTATCCAATTCCGATAAGGAAAAAATATTTCCTAAATTATAAAATTTTATATCAAATATGATTTCTCAGTAGGCCAAAAAATTATATTTTTGACAAAAATACTATGAAAATATTTTTCCTAATTCCTTTTCCTATAGGAAAAACCAGAATCGAGCTGCTGATAAATAAATTGTTTTGTATGATGGTTGATTCTATGAAATTAAATAAAATGATAGTTTGATATGATTTAGTTAGGGTTACCAGACGTACTCTTTAAAGAGTACAAGTACTCTTTTTGATCATCGGCTCTTCTATGCACTTTTTTTTGGTAAATGTAGTATATTATACTCTTTTTATATTTAAAAATGCCTAACCTGCTTTAAATATTTAAAATACGTTTTTTTTATAAAAATTTTCAAAAATTCAAAAATCGTATTTTTTTGACGAACGATTAATATTGTACAACCCTATTTAAAAGAAAATAACGAGCACATTCTGACATTTTCATACTTCATTTGTGCTTTGTGCTGCATACGTTAAAAATAATTTTAAGTTTTATGGTTAAAATAAATTTCTAACATTTTAGTGTTTAAATAATTAAAGGTTAGTTTGTACTTTCAATTACGTATTTTGAAATTTATATTATTTTATATGTATTGAATTGAAAAGGTTTGTGTATTAACAAACAAATGACATGAAAATTTGATATTTAATAAATAGTATAATAATATGGAATTTTATTTATTTACGGATAGATCCAAAATGTTGTCTCGACGAAAGAATAAATTTAGTGACGAGTTAGAAAAAGGTTTTCCAATGTTTAAAACAACTAAAATAGATTTCGAAGTACTCTGTGAAACTTGCAATTCTGTAGTTTCGATCGCTAACAAAGGAAAATGCGATTTACAACAACATTTAGATTCTTTAAAACACAAGCGCAATATACAAAGTGGTAGTGGATCTAAAAGTATGACTACTTATTTTGTAAAATCAAATTCCAAATCCGAAGAGAAAATTTTGGCTGCAGAAGCTACGCTGGCTTTTCACACCGTTAAACATCATCAGAGCTATAAATCTTGCGATTGTACATCGAAACTTTATAGGAAAATGTTTAACGATTCAGAGATCGCTTCTAAAATTTCAAGCGCGCGAACGAAAACTGAAGCGTACTTCAACAACGTGTTGGCTTCTCAAACTATACAACAAATTATAGATGAAATCAAATTAAATAATGTGGAAAGTATTGGCGTATCTACAGATGGCTCTAATCACGGAGCGATAAAAATGTTTCCGATTTTAATCCAATACTTCACGAAGAATAATGGGATTATTCATAAATTAATTGATGTCAGATCTGTTAAAGACGAAAAATCGGATACAATCACCTATGTTATACTATCTGCGTTGGACAAATTAAATATAGTTGAAAAATGTGTTGCTTTTACTGGTGACAATTGTAACACAAACTTCGGTGGTGTAGACAGAAGAGGAGATAATAATGTATTTAAAAGATTAAAAAATCAACTTGATAAACCAATAATTGGAATCGGATGCCCAGCACATATACTGAACAATAATATTCATCATGGAGTCGACGTATCATGGCCTCTAGATATCGAATCGATTATTTTAAAAATTTATAATTACTTTTCAATTTATACTGTTCGTATTTATACTGTTCGGTTTTTGTAGTTTTGTAGAGCTGGACTATAAAAAGTTACTTTTTCACTCCAAGACAAGATGGTTATCACTATTTCCCTGCATAAATCGGTTGCTAGAAATATTTCCAGCACTTCAGTCATACTTTCTTTCGCAATCCGGTGTACCAGTTATTTTGAAAATGTTTTTTGAGAATCCTCTCAATGAATGCTATTTATGGTTTTTGCATTCGATAATGTATATACGAGGGCAAATCAAAAAGTCTTGCAATATCATATGAAAAAAAAGAGTGAGAGAGACAGCAATATTTTTATTTTTCGACATAATCTCCTTTAAGGTTTATACATTTGTCACATCGATCAATTAACTTACCTAAACCCTCTAAAAAAAAAGATTTCTTTTGCTCCATAAAATATTCATTTACAACAGACTGTACTTCATAGTCACTGGAAAATTTCCGGCCCCTTAGTGTTTTTTTCAAATTGGGAAAGAGAAGTAGTCACTGGGTGCCAAGTCTAGACTGTACGGTGGATGCGGAATTTCCACGAAGCCGCAGTCCTTTAATGCAGCTTGAGCAATATTAGCCTTGCGCACTGGTGTATTGTCGTGAAGAAGCAAGATTTTTTTCCTAACTTTCCTTGGCCGTTTTTCCCGGATCGCTTTTTTCAATTTTCGCAAAACCTCTGCGTAATATATGCCTGTGATTGTGGTTTTCGGTGGCATATAATCGATTATCAAAATTCCTTCAGCATCCCAAAAAATTGTTGCCAAAACCTTACCAGCAGACGGTTGAGTTTTGAATTTCTTTGGTGGTGGTTCACTACGTTTAATCCATTGCATCGATTCTTGTTTGGATTCCAGATCCCAGTGATGAAGCCATGTTTCATCGCCTGTTATTATGTTACCCAAGAAATTTTCTGGATCTGCTTTGTACATATCTAAAATCGCCTTTGAAGTTTAAACACGCATTTTTTTTTGTTCAGCATTCAACAAACGGGGAACCCATCGCGCACTTACTTTCGACATGTGAAGGTGGTCATGTAATATAGTATATGTGGTACCGTATGAAAGAGAAAGTCTCCACGCTAACCGCGGAACAGAAATACGCCGGTCCTCCAATACAATAGAATCAGCCAAAATTACGTTTTCATGGCTAATAGCATCTGCTGGCCGACCCGAGCGGTTATCGTCTTATAATGACTCCCAACCACTTTTGAATAATTTTACCCACTTTGTTACTGTGGCATATGATGGTGCAGATTCGCCGTAAACTTTTGATATATAGTTGAATATATAAATTGCATTTCGTCCATCTTTATAGAAAAATTTAGTAACGGCGCGATATTCAATTTCATTCATTTTAAGAAAAATTCAAAACACATGTTACTAAATTGACAAAAACAAACGAACCGTAAAATTTACATCGAAATGTTCTTCTAGAAGTTTCATCGTGACAAAAAATGGTTTTGAAAAATATATTGTTGTCTCACTCACTCGTTTTTTTCATATGATATTGCAAGACTTTTTGATATACCCTCGTATATATCACAATCAAAGTTTAAAAATGGAAAACGAAAATAACTCGCTTCTAGAAGTTATTTCAATTTTGGATCTTATAATAACTACTCTGAAGGAAAGGAGAGAAGCCAAGTTTTTACCTCTCAAGGTAAAGTTGATGCGAGTCCATAAAGAGGCAAATGCTTGATGTTTATAAAAACTGCGAGAATATTTAGCTAAATGGATGCAAAGTTTCGAAGAGTATAAAATATTTTCGTGGATGGATTTAAATGCAATTCCGGATTGGAGTTCAATTGAGGTATGCATAGAATTTCTTAATAAAAAAGGCATTAACATAATCAACAGTAAACTGATAGATCAATTTAGCAATTTAAAATTGTTTATCCAAGATATGGAACAAGATGGTGACGTCGCTCAATTATTAGCTCACGAGAAATGGGTGAGATATTTTAAACAAAGGAATACGGAAACTTCCTCCCAGTTTCTTAAAATTTGCCAATTTTTTTTTTTGCTATTCCGGCACAAAACGCGAATTTACAAAGAATTTTTAATCTAATGAATTCCCAGTGGACGGATGAAAGGAATCGATTATTACCGGAGTCGGTTAAAAACCTTTTGCTGACCCAATATAATTTTAAGAAATTTGACTGCAAGCAATTTTATGTTTACTGCATTGATGACAAAATACTTCTACAAAAAATTAGAAGTACAGAAAAATACCATGCAGTCAATTATGAATAAAATTTATCTGAACACTTATTTTTATTTATCTGAATTTCTAATAGACTGAATGAGAGTTAATTATTATTTTATTGAATTTAATTCAAACCAAATGTAATTTATATTTAAATAATTTTTTATCTAGATATTAGGTACATAAGTATATGAACTGTTAATTTTTATTTTTGTCCTGTGATGAATTTTGAAATCTACTCCCTTTATTAAAAATAAACAAATGGGCCTTTAGTATTTAAAAAAAAACTTTATATGATTTTTTAAATCATGTGTGGATTTTTGTATGTACTCTTTTCTGTTAAGGGTGATATGGTAACCCTAGATTTAGTGTAAATGTGTCGTTTATCGTACACCTTATTTGGTCCGCCCGCTAAACCAATAAAATTGGTTGAAATATTTTCCTTCATTTTTTTTTTCATACAAAAGTTCTCCTGCGAGTTGAAATATTTTATCATAGATATAAAAAAATTTGCTTAAAAAAATAAATGAACAACTTTTTTGCTATTTTATGACAAGTATTGTTCATTCAATTTTTTTTGTTTTTGCCTTATGAAATTTACATAAATGAAGGAAATTAATAATAATTTGATTTAGAATTGGTCTAGACCAACTTCGGTAATATACACATCCCGTTGCAAAAACTCTACTTTCGATAGTCGCTAGGTACGTTGATAACTTTGCCTTTTTTAAATTAATTTCTACGTGCGGAATTGAATTTGATTGCTAAACGATCAAATCAATAATTAAAATTAGCTCGATGTATTACGATGCTCTGTTGTGCATTGCTTCTAAAACTTATTTGAAGACTTCGCCAACATTAGAATCGATTTTTTGCCCGATCGCTATTATTATAATGGAGTCTCAAAACTCTTGATGAAAGCGTTCAAAATTTACATACCAATAGATTTAAGGATTTCTGAGATGGGCAGAGTGGTGCACGCTTTGGTTTCTTGCTGCCGGATCAGAATTTAATATTTCTAGAATTAAACTAAACATTCGCAAAAAGTCTCTCGAAGATAAAAAAAGCATACAATGTCAAAAATTTAAATCAACTAAAGGGAACGTCAAACAAAGTAAACGAATTTTATTGAGCAAAAACTATTAGTTACTAACTACAGACTGTGTGTACGTGTAAAATCTCTCAGTAGTGCAGCAGCCTTAGAAAAGCGCGTTGTGTTACCACAGCAAACATAGATTTTAATTTTGATTAAATTAGGTCGGCACTCCATTTTTGTGACAATACAACACGGCACTTCAAAAATCTCATGTAATCTACGATCGTGCCTGGAAAATAAGACCTCCCATTCACCATTATAATAGCGCTTTTCTAACTGCCATCAGTAATTCAAAATGCCAAGCTATAGACGTACACATAATTAAGTTTAAGGGCCACCATTTTATGAAACAAAACGTTAAAGGTGAACTTTCATTGAGGTACAGAGTGATGCACAAAGCCAATAAGATGGGGATGTAAAATATGGTGTCGCTGTTATTATATATATATATCATACCGGGTATAAAATGAATAATGATAAAACCGTCAGTCTGGAAGACGATGTAATTCTTCGATTTACTGAAAAATGTACTAATCAAGGATGCGAAATTTATTTTGATAATTTTTTAATTCTCCTCAACTTCAACACAAATTGAGCCTAAGAGGAATAAAATCTTGCGGTACTGTTCGTAAAAATCAAAACCATTTACCAAAATTTGATACTAAGGTAAAATTAGATCGCGGTAGTATAGTTTTTTACTGTTCTGATAATATTGTTGCTCTTCGATGGATGGACAACAGAGGTGTATTTATGCGCAAACTTTATTTCCCCAACTAACATCAACAAAAAAACGTACAGTGAAAGGATCTTTTACTAAAATAAACGTATACAATACCCAGAAATGGTAATAAAGTATAACGTAAATAAAGGCGCGTTGATATCTTGGATCAAAAAAGGTGACGTACGAAGTTGATCGAAGAGCGAAAATTAAATCTTATTTAAGAATTTTCTTTGATTTAATGGACTAATTACGGCATTTCTTCTAAACTGAACTCTTTAGAGTTTTGGCAATTTGTAGCAAAATGTCTTATTATTTGAGTTAACCTTTGTTTTTTATTGTATTTTGTATAACTTGTATTTGTATATATATGGAACAAGCCATATTTTCGTCATTACGTAATTTTCCGAATTTTCATTTGTATTTTCTTATTAATTTAAATGAATTTATTATAAATTAATTGTCATTGAGCAGAAAAAGAATCTTCCTTGACCCATGGCACAGCGGCACAAACGGTCCTGTTCCATGATTTAATGACGCGCATGGTGCAGTGAACGACCATGCCAATTGTTGCTTCCCTGTTGCATCTTAATGTTCTATCATTATATTTCAGTTACAAAACTCCATCCACCTCCACAGTGATTAACACCTCTGTTTCAAAAGCTACACTCGGAATTTCAAGGATTACCTGGTTCCATAAGTCTCACAAGTATTAGCTCGCATCTATAGGCTTTCTAAGCTAATTATGCTTTCCATACACCAGCCTCGACTTGCGCAATATTGCAGGCGTTCTCGGTCGACTGGGTAAACAAACATTTAACCAATTCCGAGAAATTAGATGTCGCAAGCGATGAATATCTTTCGTATCTCAACTAGCCACGTTTGACACTTTAACAAGTAAACTTCGAAATAATCACTCGCGATCGACAAACTATTACTTACAAGAAAACTACATTTTTAGATTCGGATTATCGGTTAACTTATCGACCAATTTGGTAGCTGGGGCTAGGTAGGCAGGTACAAGTACACAATTGGAAGCTGTTGACTGAGCATATACATCTTTTAGGCTCACATTGAATACGAACTACTGTCTAACATTAACAAGCAAAACAACGATATTGCAACCAAATATTTAATCCTATACATATTGCAAACGTAACGTTTAGCAATCTCATCGCAATTAGTGGTACAACTCTAAATGGAATAATTACAAAGGGCCGAATGTCGAAGGGCCGAAAGTGTCGAAGAGCCGAATGTGTCGAAAGGCCGAATGTCGAAGGGCCGAATGTGACGAAGGGCCGAATGTGTCGAAGGGCCGAATGTCGAAGGCCGAATGTGTCGAAGGGCCGAATGTCGAAGGCCGAATGTGTCGAAGGGCCGAATGTCGAAGGCCGAATGGGTTGAAGGGCCGAATTTTTTGTTGTTTTTAGAAATATAATTTTTTAAATTTCTTGTTTTATGGAATATTTTATAAATTTTTTTTTTAAACATAAATGAATTTCTTATGAATTTATGTATTTTAGTATTTTTCATCTTTGAATATTAATGAAATTCCACGTATTCAGTCAGCGATACATTTTGGTGAAGGACAATTTTGTCATGCGCCACCAGAGACATTCGGCCCTATGTGTTAGCCTTCTTATAATAGGAATATGGTACAAAAAAAATAATTAAATTAAATAAAAAAATAAAAAAAAGGAACAGCTTTACATCACAGTCAAATTTTTTGACAGTCTGAGTGACGGTGGCGCCACTTTGTTCAAAAGCGGATTTTTTATAACTAAAAATGTGTCTTTGCCTAGCACTTTCTGTGTCTCAAGCTAACTCCACCGATCGGAATAAAAATGAATCAAAATTTAAAGTTTTACGTTATGCCGTGATAAAATGTTTTCTTAAATTAAACAACAATTAAACTATTAAAAGTTTCAAAATTTGTTTTAGGTGAAGGCAAATCTCTGCTTGACAATATTGAAATTACCGTATATTTGACTTGAATTTGTTTATGCTTCGTCAACCTTGCAGACACAGATCAAATAGATAGTATCGCTCGTATCGCTTCTGCTGATAGATGTACCGCAAATGTTAGCTTAATTCGTTGTGTAAGTCCCTATATTATTTCAAATTATTTTGCATCAACAGCATACAAAAATTCCTTGGAGTGAAGGGTGAACCGTCTCAAAAATGACAAATTTAAATGACGAATATTTAATAATAATCGCATGTGACTTGAAATGAAATTTATTTTATTTATAAACCATATATTTACATTTTAAATTAATCATTTAAAATTATTTATTTTAATAAACATTTAAAAATAGTTCATATGTTACAAATTCAAATATATTTTATTTATAAAAGTATCTCTAAGATGGCAGTAAATTAAATTAACAATTTTTTAGTGAAAATTAAAACCATCTAAAAAAAATGTAGAAAAAATTAATCCAAAAGCGGAAAAAATTATAAATAATATATAAAAAATGGAAATTTATCTAAGATGGCGTCTGATATGTTTACATTTTTAGTTAAAATTATGACCATTTTGAAAAAAATGTCGCGACAGTCAATTTTGACTGCGATACTAAAGGCTAGCCAAAAAAAACATATTTCTATAAACAAAAAAAAAATTCGGCCCTTCGACCCATTCGGCCTTTCGACACATTCGGCCCTTCGACCCATTCGGCTCTTAGACAATCGGCCCTTCGACATTCGGCTCTTCGACACATTCGGCCTTCGACACATTCGGCCTTCGACACATTCGGCTCTTCGACATTCGGCCCTTTGACATTCGGCCCTTTGACATTCGGCCCTTTGACATTCGGCCCTTCGACACATTTGGCCCTTTGAAATTCGGCCCTTCGACATTCGGCCCTTCGACATCCGGCCCTTTGATATCGTACCCTCTAAATAACGTAAAACGTGGCTTGTTTTCAAAACGCGACCCGTTCACCACAATTCTTGATAATCGACATGTTTACAAAAATGAACAAACAAGAAGATAACGAGAACGATACGATCACCACAACGAGAACGATAAAATCCACACAAAGACGAAAAAGACGGGTTTTTTCTTCGTTTTTTTCCCTTTATTTATAAAATCGGTTTTCACGAAACCAGATTTAACAGTAAAGAGGGATACACAAAGAAAAAGGCGACATCCACATGACGACACAAATGACGAGTGTTTTTCTTGGTTGAAATTAACCCTTTGCCTTAAAACAACGTATGAGAGACGTGATCGTACTGCTGTACCTAAAATGAGAACCTCGTATCACACACATGATAATTCTTTCTGGCCAAAAGTGAAAAGCTCGTATCAGACACGTGATTGTTTTTACGCGGTAATGTTTTTGTTTTTGCGTTATTGTTTGTTACAGTTGCAATATAAGAGTTGTGTTCATCGTCGCTCGATTCATAAAGCAAGGGGTTAATGAATGTAAAAATTATTATTTGTAAAAATAAATTTGTTTGTTTTACTCTTCGTGTTTTCCTTTCGGTTTTCAGGAGCCCGGTGTTATCGCTAACCAGGAAAAAACGAATAAAAATCTCGGTTTGTGCGTCCTCGTGTGACCGTAGCGAATGTACATATACACACTTAGGTAATTTGAATCCGCTAACTTCTTCGTTTGTTTCCCCTTAAAACCAAAAAAATTTATAGGTAGAGGGGAAACAAGTTACCCTAATGTGCATATGCACGATGCATCTTCCGAAACAAAATCAAAAGAGCAACACGACGTATACAAAAATAAATTTTTTATTCATTCAGTTCGTTCCTACCAATCGTCGAAACAACAAGTAGTCCATTTGCTCGCCGCCACTACTACGTGTGTCGTCATTACATGTGGCGGATAACAAATGGAATATAAATAAAGTTTAACTTAGTTATAAATAAAATAATATTTTTTATTAATGTATGACAAATAAAATGGATTATAAAGGGTTATCCAATTCAAGCTTGATAAAGTAAACTTAAAAAAAACACACAAAATATTCGGAATGTATTGTAATTTTTATTTCATTTTACAGATTGATCCTTGCCATTTTTAGTTAAACAAGATATCATTCAAATGTCCTCCACGGGACTTCTTACAGGCCTTGATTCTTTTGAGGTAATTTTCAATGACTTTTCGGCACATTTCGGGCGGTATCTCGGCCATTACCTTACGAATATTAGTTTTCAATTCGTCAAGAGTTTGAGGATTGTTTGCGTAAACACGATCTTTCGCGTAGCCCCACAAAAAGAAATCCAAAGGCGTTAAATCACAGGATCTTGGAGGCCAATTGACATCAGCCAATCGCGAAATCAAACGTCCAGGAAATTTCTCTTGCAAAAGATCTCGATTTGCTCGTGTTACGTGACTGGTTGCTCCATCCTGCTGGAACCACATATCGTCAAGATCATAATCTTCGATTTTCGTAAAAAAATAATCGGTTAACATGCGGCCATAGCGCTCAGAATTGACGGTAACGGTTCGTCCATGGTTGTTCTCAAAAAAATACGGCCCAATCACACCACCAGACCACAATGCGCACCAAACAGTGACTTTTTCCGGGTGTAATGGCTTCTCTACAATCAATTGTGGATTTTCTGAGCCCCAAATTCTACAGTTTTGCTTATTAACGTATCCACCAAGCGAAAAATGAGCTTCATCACTGAAGAAAATTTTGTTCGAAAAATCAGCATCGACGGCCTGTTTTTCCAACACCATGCTCCATATTCTTAAATGCTCCATATTCTTAAATGGCAGAATGTCAACTAAATAAATGACAGCGTACTTGACGTTTATCTTTGACAGATGTCGGTATACAGATTTCTACTTTATCAACCTCGAATTGGATAACCCTGTAATAATAAAATAAATATATACGTTGTAGTTCTTCCCAAACTGTATACTTCTCAAAAAAAATCAACAAGTCGACTCAAAATTCAAAGAATATAGGATTTTTTAAATAAGGCAGTCCTCAAAAATAAATCATGCTTTGAAAAATATCCCCTGTTGTGAATCAAATTGAAGCGTTTAATAATAAGTCTATTAAAGCTATTGTAGTTGCCGGTAAGGGAGTGCTTTTAAAGAATACTAGGGAATTCATACTTTTTTGAAGAAAGACATAAAGTACAAAAAGATATTGAGCCCGATTTTAGTGACATAAAATTGTTATTATGTTATTTTATTTCTCTGCTCGCCCTTTTGGGATTTGTTTTGAAAAAAAAAGAAAATAACATAACATAAAATTTTTGATCCCGGAATCGACCCCATTGTGGTTTTGCACCAAAATCAAAATTATTTATTTTAAAAAAGTTGAGGTCTCCAATACATCACACATTATTTTTAAAGCGCAAAATTAAACTATCGGACTTTTTTAAATTTATTTTAATATCTTAATTCTTTCTCGTTTTTATAAATGCTTTACTTTTCAGAGGTGCCACTTCCGGTACAACAATTTTCCACAAAATTTCCTAAGAATCACCTGATTTATCGAAAAGGTTTAATGAAGTTTCAACTTGATGGGACAATTCCCCTGGACTCTAGACATGCCAAATCTTGGTGAAATAAAGTTATTTTTATCAAACTCATCATTTCCGGTAAGAGTTAAAAAAATAATTTGAACCAATTTGGTAGAAACTTAATTTTCAGTCTTTTTATCTTTTATACTTTTCAAATTTTTTGCAAAAAGCAAAAAATCTCCTATGAAGGCTGCAACTTTCGGTAAACCAATTTTCCCCAAACATCACTGGAAACTCTTAATTGATTGGAAAAAGGCTAAGTAGTCTGCGCTGTACGTAGGCTGAAATGTTTTCGAAATAGATATTCCTAAAAACAAATAATTGTCACTCTAAGGAAATTTTACAAGTGTTTTTCATTAAATCAATTTAATTCAATCGTCAGATCCGCCAAAATTTTAGAAAACTGATCTGTACCCATGTTATTGGAAATGAAATACTTTTCAACATATTAGCAAACAACGAAAAAGCACCTATGGAAGCTTTAACTTCTGGTGGGCTGATTTCCATATGGAGTGTTTAATGGTTGAATTTTCCTAAACTGTTCAAAATTTTCTCGATCTGAGGAACTGGAGACTTTTCGTTTCCATAGTTAATCACAACTCTAATTTTTCGAAGATTTTTTATTAAAAAACGTAAACTTTTTCAAATTTTAATTATCACAATATGAATTACAAATATTAAAAAGAAATAAAATTTGGTTTAAAAATTGTTTGTGATAAAAGCCACGAGAAACAAAATATGGATTTCTTCCAATTTTATTCTATTTCTATTGTAATTTTTCGTTTCCCCGAGAAATCGGTGTTTTTTTTGGAGCACCCAAATTTGAGAATAGTTCGGCATTTTCAACTTTCATGATAATTTTGTGCTTAACAATTGTGGTTGATGACAGGGATGGGTTTATTTCCTTCACTGAGTAAGTTTTTCTTATGTTCGTTGGATTGAATTGACTGTTTCCTAATTGGTTAACGTACTAGACATTTGTTTTTGTAGCTATGAATGTTCACAGTCTCATTTTGTTTGGTCGCTTGCTGCGATTTATAAATGGATAATTTTCAGCCAAATTTCTCTAATTTCTCTGAATTTTTAGGGTTGCTCGCTAGACATAACGTGTTTTTGTCTTTCCATCTATTTTATTACTAACCGACTGCAGTCTCTATCTGCGGTCTGAGTGTATCCTCCATTGCTTTTAATCATGTGATTAGTTGTTTGGAAGTTTTTTGATTCAAGTACGCCAAGTCGTGTTTAACCTGTTTTTGATTGACTATTATATATATCACATATTTAAAAACTAATGCCTAAATACCTTCTGGTATATTCAGCTATATATGTATCAGCTGTATACTCATGTGTCAAATGCGGTATTGATATCACCCTCTTCTCTTCTCTCACCTTAAGAAATATGGTTTATGAAATATGCTTTTTCATTACATTTATTAGAATTGAAAAAATAAAAAAAACTCCATAAAAAGTATGGTTCGCGTTGCCCGGAAAGGGTTAATGATTGTAACAATTGTAAATCCTCTTCAATATTTCTATTTTGATAGATGATATCCTCTAGCTTCTTGCTCATATGCTATGCCAAAAGTCAATCCTATAATTTATTTGGCTTTTTTGTGCCTGTCTTGTATTGACACAAAAAAATTACTGTTTCTATTTAATAGTGGACAGTTGGCAGGTCTGGGTCTATTTTATATTGCGAAAGTTTGCCTATATTGTAGCGCAATCGCTGGTCCTAAGTGCAGCCCGTTGTTGTATTGCGGCGAAATCTCGAGATGTCTTAGCAATTTGATGAACCTTCAGCCAGAGATATCGTAATCGGCCACAAAATCACAAATGTTTTTAATTTCCTTACGGATTCAATTTTTAACTAATTTTTGTTCCCTAATTATTGCACTTGTTATACTTCAATACACTTGCTGCACGATTACACCAGTTATAGGTTTCAAGAAAAATGAAAATTAGGTAATTTATTTTACAATCTTACGTTAGCACAATTTAACAGAGTTTAAACTTAAATTAAACTTAGAAATTATATCTTCTAGCTAAAAGTTGGAACCTACCATTTTTTATTGATCGTATTTCAGACATGTTTTATTTATGTTTATGATGAACTTCGTGGAAATGTCCATAACCTGACCCTTAAGACAAATTGAAAATGTTGACATGTTGACTTTTAAATGTGTGAAAGTGATTTTTAAACCGCTCCTATCCAATCTTATTTTGAATTACACTGTTAATTTTGTTAAGATCGTTAATCATCACTGCCCGCTTCAGAGAACTATTCAAAAACAGATTTCTGAGTTTACATTTGTTTCAATGTTTGTGATTCTGTTTTTAATTTCATGTTTACTATATCACACTTTCTTGTCAACATATTGACTACATAATCTATATTTCGGTAGTAAATCTTTATATAATTTCATACAAGGAAACAGACACAACCATGTAATTGCTCCCCGTAGATTACATTGCAGTGCATGTACATACATAAAATAATTTTTCATAAATTCCAAGAACTGTTTACCTGGTAGAACCAAAAAGGCCGATTATTGATGTTGAGATGAATTAAACAGAAGTTAAATTTCACATAAAATTCAAGAACATCCAAACTTTAAAGTTACATAAAGAACACTAAATCATTGTCATCAATCCAAGACAACACCGTTTCTTAGTAACTCAATCTAGAGTTGTTTCTTTGTTTGTTCCCAATTAAATTTTTTACTTATTAGCAGTACAGTACCACAAAAACCTCATAAATTCTCATCGCTCATGATAATGCAAAGCGAATATATAGATAGGAATAAACCGCCAAATTCCAAAATTTTTGAAAATTCCAAATTATTATTTTTGTTGTTGTAAATTTTGTAATTTCGTCGGTTTTATAAATTTTTCGCGTTAGAAAATCAATTTGATTTATTTGATTCTGTCGCTTTGGTAATTTTTCAAGCTTCTTCTTCGTCTTCTCCACCTTAAATATTATTACCTGAACTTGTTTTCTTTTCTTTATTTGTTGGTTTATAATGTAATACTAATAATAATAAATTTTTGTGTTTTTTTTCTGCTTTGCAAAACAATAAGAAAATTTCCAGAAAATTAAAATCGCAGCCATACAAAAAAAAATGGTTTCGTTTGATATACAGAAATATTTCCGAAACTACTTGTCGTTCCAAATAACGAATTAAATTCCAATCTACCATCTTCTTAAATATATAATACATATATATAAAAATAAGAATACCAAACACAATAAATTTTTAAACATCTTTGCGATTGATTAGTGACGATAATAATAATAATTTTTATTTTATTTCTTTATATAAAAATATTCTCGGTTCCAAATTTTCGTGTATTGAATATTAATTATAAAATTTAATATGAAAAATGCGCGCCACTGTATTTTTTTTATGGTACATACAACACATTAGTAAGTCTCACAGCGCAGCATGCCGATTAATTAGTAAGATAATTATATACGGCTACACAGGAACACTGGGATTTAGATTATAATCTCCACGATAATATATTTTTTACATTTTTTAGATTTTGCGATAAGAAATCATTTGTTAATTTAATTATCAACCTATATGCCTGCCACCAACAGGGGCGACAGCATACGAGAGAAACGATTAATTGAAAATTTTATCTCGCGTACCCGTATGGGTTACGAAAATTCAAATTAAAAGAAAATTTCAGCTCAAAGATAAATACATAATTACCATTCGTTTATATGTGTGTGTATGTGTGTGAATGAATAAAAAAAGTTTTATTTATTTCGGGCTTCAGGAAAATTTATTTTGTTATTGTAAAAATTAATTAAGGAATAAATTGAAATTAAGACAAAGTTTTTCCCCGTAAAATACCAACAAAATGATAAAAACCGAGCAGCACACAAAAAAATCTCTTAATTGATTTTAGACCACCACCACCTTATTGAAGACGAATTTTAATTGAGTTTTTGCTTCTGCGGGGAGATTTATTTATCGACGAAAATGTCAATTTTGTACTTTTTTGTTTGTTGAAAAATCAAATTACAACCCACAGAATCAAAATTTTTTTTTAAATTAATTTACTTTTTGCAACAACAAAGTAAAATTTAATTTTTGATGATAAATTGCTTGGGTTAATTTATTTTTATTACTGTGATTTTGTGTGGATAAGCTTCTTGATTAAGATAAAAGTTTGAAATCGGAGCAAGTAAATAGTTTAGCAAATAACTGAAGTTAAATCACTGTAGTATACTAACATCACAAATTATGCTTTAAGGACAAGTAGTATATTATTCCAACTAGAATGCCAGATTCGATGTAAATTATTCCATTGTTTTTGTATCTTGCTTTACATGTAACATTTACAATTGAAAATGATTATGACCCCTTTTTTTGGGTGTAGGCTCTAGCAATATATTCAAGAGTGGTCATTCTGAAGTTGCTATTGTAATACAGTTCATAAGTATAGTCATAAATCTATGTGCAGCTGGACGTTTGATTTTCAGAAACTATAGCTATTGAAATACTTGTTTTGAATAATAGCATGTGCTGTTTTCGAACCGCTTTTAAATACTAGACCAGTTTAGATGTTCCAACTCAGGATTAACGCTAAATGTTCTGTTTTCGCCTTGGAGATAAATAATTTAGGCAATAAATATTTACAGCAATGTGACTCAGAGGATGAGCGATGCTTGCTTCATTTAAAATACTAATATGGAAACAATACCACAATAAAATTTTGGGATATTTTATTATTTTTAAAGAAATTGCACGCCTCACTACCTTTAACTATAATTCAGAATGAATTTGAGGCCAACCGAAATATAAATCTCAAATTTTATTTTATGTTATTATCTATAAATCAAAAATGGAGGGGTGTAATTATTGTGGCCAGCACCAGACTTTCTGTTCGATATAATTTCTAAATCGAGACATTGAACCTTCCGTAATCCTGCTTAAATTTCAGAAAACCAACAAGGTCAACCGTTGTTGAAAATTTATCATTACTGCTGCCACTTCCGGTACATAGATGTGCACCACATTTTGCATTCAAAATAATTTAAATTTTGATTTATATTTACATATGAGCGTCGTTTTTGTGAAATTCGTACATATAGAGCGCAGCGCAACCTTATATTTTGTATAGTCAATCCTAGAGATGCCGCCCCGGTGGCAAAATGATCAGCATGCTTGCTCCAACGACCGGGACGTCTCGGGTTCGATTCCCGGTGGTGACAAGGAAAACATTTCACGGCTGGTTTAGGATCAATGAATTAATCACTCATTATTCAAAATGAAAATATGATTATGAAACCTCATTCGAGGCGGCCAAATCCGTTGATGGGATATAATGCCAGAGAGAGAGAGAGAGAGAATCCTAGAGATACATGGCACTAATGGCAAACACGGCTAGTTTAAGCTTTGTTTTTGTTAATAACCCTTGAGAAATCCGTTTTCAAATTATAAGAATAAATAATGCAAATTTTGGTTAACGTTTGCATAGAACAACATATTTGTGAAATTCGTATATATAGCGCAACCTTAAATTCTGTTTAGCCAATTTTCTCTCTCAATCTAGCTTTGACATCCTCTCTCTCTTTCCCTCTTTCTCTCTCTCTCTCTCTCTCTTTCTTTATCTCTCTCTTTCTCTCTCTCCTCTCTCGTCTCTCCCTCTCCTCTCTCTCTCTCTTTATATCTCGTTCTCTCTCTGGCACTATATCCTATCAAGGGATTTTGCCGCCTCAAATAAGGTTTCATAATCGTATTTTCATTTTTGATAACGAGTGATTAATTCATTGATCTTCAACCAGCCGTGAAATTGTTTCCTTTTCACTACCGGGAATCGAACCCGGGATCTCCGGTCACTGGAGCAAGCATCGGACCACCGGAGCTTTCACATTCCATGAATGGAGTTTTCCACCTGTATTATCGTTACGTTACGCCACCACAGTCGAGGTCTTCCTCTACGACACACACTAGCTGGTTGTTGATGAAACACTTTATTAATCATCCGTTGTTGTGGAGACCTGCACGTGGCCGAGCCATCTAAGTCGATTTGATGAATCCGATGATATCGCTACTCTCGAAGGTAAGTTGCTTTATTTCGTCATTCATACGAATTCTGTGGAGCCAATCTGATATTGATATGATATTGGTATGATATTGGTATGATATTATTATGATTTTGATATGATATTGATATGATATTTTTATTATTTTTGTATTTATTTAAATAGTATAATCTTATCACATGATAATTTATTACTAATGATAATAACGCACTTATTTGAAACTAATAAGTGGAGCAAATGTGGGTTTACAAGAAATCAATATTGAGCTCCCAAAAATGAAACTTTATTTATTAGATGACTAGCTCATGCGGTTTATTCCTGCATCACTTCATCAATTCAATACTTTTTATGTTTTAGCGGTTTGATAGTGATATGATATGATATTGATATGATATTGATGTTATATTGATATGATATTGATATGATATTTAATAATATTTATGTAATATTGATATGATATTGATGTGATATCGACATGATATTGATACGATACTGATATGATATTGATATGATATTGATATGATTTTGATATGATATCGATATGATATTTATATTGCATTGATATCGATATTGATGATCGTTATATCAGAGCAACCACTTGACATACAGTCAGTACGAAATTGATCATATACTGATTTTTGAGAAAAATTTAAACAAAAAACCAAGATTATAGAACTTATTTTGCAGTTTTTTATTAGATTAAATTATTTTAAAAATTAACAAATACCAAAATACAAAATAGAAATTCATTTAGCGTTTATAATAAAAAATAAAAAATTGCAACGAAAATGATCCTACACTTATAGAATTGATTCTCCTTGATTTTTTTTTAATCGTTTCCATAAAAATATGTTTCATAATTATTTTAATATCGAGTTGGTCTTTCTTTATATTTATAAGCTCTAAGATATTGAATAACGGCGTATACCAACTAAAATTAGAGGATTGTGATTCGGTCGGCCGGTTGTAAAAGGAAACTAGAAACGAAGAACGCCAAATAATTATTAATATGAAAGGTACTGGAAAATTAGTTGACCAAAGTCATTCTACAGTAGTCTTAAAATATCCAGATTCATCGTCACACAATCGGTTGAAAATGGGCAGCAAACAGGGCGAACAGCAACAATTTACCAATCGGGACAAGCGAAAAATTTTAGATTTGGTGAGAGAAAATTCAAAAATAAGCACTCTAAAACTAGCTTCAGAAGTGGAGAAGATACTTAATAAATCTGCCCACCCCTAAAATATTAGAAGGGTTTTGTGGAAACATGGATATCATGGCCGTATGCCATGCAAGATCCATTGATATTGATATTGATATTGATATTGATATTGATATTGATATTGATATTGATATTGATATTGATATTGATATTGATATTGATATTGATATTGATATTGATATTGATATTGATATTGATATTGATATTGATATTGATATTGATATTGATATTGATATTGATATTGATATTGATATTGATATTGATATTGATATTGATATTGATATTGATATTGATATAGATTTATTTTATTTGATTATTATTATTTTTTTTATTTTTTTTATTAATAATTAGCTAATTAGCTAAATATCACAATTTAAATTTAAATTTACTCTTAATGGTGGTTTGAATTGTTTAAAATGCTAAATATATATTTTTTGTAAATTGCTAAAGAACCAATATTAAATTCTAAATCATTAAATAAATATTATCAGCACTTTGCATACGAATTAAATGAGAATTTTTACAATAATTTGTTTTAAACGGTTTAACATTAAATGTTAGGGGCTTCCTGATGTTGAATGGATTTTATTTCAGTTTAACTTTCGTTTTTAAATCCGAATAAATTATGTCGTTTAAAATTTTATAAAACGTAAGCTCGTCATTGAATTTACGTCTATTTTGAAGCGAATGTAGACAATATCTCTCCAAGCGGGGGGGATATGGTTCGAAGGGTAATCTCATTCTAAAGTTAGTTATTATGTACCTCATAATTTCCAAACTGGTGTAAAATATTCAGTAATTGATCTAACATGAACACGATAAAGGGCCAGAAATGATTGATTATTGCAAAAATACGATGCAACTCGCATAATAAAACCAAGCGTTCTGAGAGATAGTAACTACGTATTTCTTGAATTTGGTGGTTGAAGTTCAGTTTATTATCAATAATAATTCCTAGGTCATGGGCAAAACTTTTGACTTTAAGTTATTATCAACTTCTTACTTATATTTCTGGGTTTGATTTTAAGAATTGATGCTAATGAGATATTGATATTAATATTAATATTGATATGATATAATAGCAAGATGGAAAAGGTCTAGCATCGCTTATTAATGATCCAACTAGAGTAACTGATACTACTTTTATCTGTATTGATCACATCTTTTTTTGAATTCGTTATAATAAATTGTCTCGCATCTATACTGAATTATTTAATTAAATTACTGACCATCACTTGATGTATGTTGAGAATGATAGATTGATTACCTGTAAAGCCAAAAAACAATCTATTTAAATTCTTGTAATTGCTAAGAAGAGCTAATTTCTCATCTATTGATGCTATTGAGGATGCATGTGAAGCTTTCGATTGATTTGAATTTTAACGCTTAGGAATTATGTTTTTTCAGCTAGTCTAGATTCTCAAAAGTCACGTAGTAATCGGCCTATTAAACCATAGATTGCTGAGGCAACGATTTGTTAATTGATGCCTCTAATATTGCCAATGAGTATATAAATTAGTTTGACATGGTCGATCACAATTTTCTATTGCATAAGCTTTCAGAGGAAACATTAACAATTGGTTTAAATCGTATCTTACAAATCGTAATCATGTTGTTAAGGTGAATGTTCCTCAAGATCCCGTATTGGGGCCTCTTTTATTTGTGATATTTTCTCTCTCTCTCTCTCTGTCTCTCGTCACGCCAGCGCAGTCGCGGTCTTCCTCTACGACGCACATTTTTGATACATAAATTATATTTTTGATAGAAATTTGACGGGCACTATGGTTGCTTTTGCAGATGACATGAGCTTCTGCTAACGTAGGTCCCCTCACAAACTGGAAGTATTTTGACCACCAATCCCAAATTTAATGTGAAAAATCTAAGATTATGAATTTTAGTTTGGGTATCAGTATTTTATATTCACCATTAACGTATTATTCCAGTTTTTAATGCTGTTAATCGCCTCAGCTGATGCATTGAAACTGTTGAGAGCTTCAAGTATCTTGGAATTATTGATTGTAATCTAAGTTGGAAGCAGCATGTCGAAGCTCCAAAATCGGTTTTACTACAATTCTTCTATGTACAATTCTTCTTCTACAATTAACATTAACACTATGTAGGCTTGAATATGCGTTTTCGTGTTGGGATAGTTGCTATCTTTCAACTTTCAAAATTATCTTTTGCTAATTACCCTACTCATTTTTGTTTTATTACATTGATGGATTATTTTTATTATATTTAGATATTGATATTATATTTGACAAATAATTGTAATTAAAATAAATGATAAGCCTGCTTTAATAAAAAAATGATATTGATATAATAATGATATGATATTGATATGATATTGATATTGATATTGATATGGTATTGATATGATATTGATATGATATTGACATGATATTGATAGGATATGGATACGATATTGATATTGATAGATATTGATATGATATTGTTATGATATTGATATGATATTGATATGATATTGATATGATATTAATATGATATTGATATAATTTTGACATGATATTGATATGATATTGATATGATATTGATTTGATATTGTTGATGGGACACTATTAATCTGTTTTTGTGGAGACTTTGCAACATAGCCGAGTCATCTAACACGATTAAATTTGATGAATCCTATTATATCTCTACTCTCGAAGCTAGGTTTATTTCGTCATTCATACGAATTCTGTGAAACCAATTGTAGAGATAAATAGCTCTTATGGCAAATATGGCTAGTTAGCTCTTGCTGATGATAATAATCTCTGAGAATTCCTCTTTCAAATCACAGGAATAAAGCTTTTTTTTGCATAACTGAACATATGTAATTGATATGATTATGATATGATATGATTTTGATATGATTTTGATATGATATTGATATGATATTGATATGATATTGATATGATATTGATATGATATTGATATGATATTGTTATGATATTGATATAATATTGATATGATATTGATATGATATTGATATTGATATGATATTGATATGATATTGATATGATATTAATATGATATTGATATGATATTGATATGATTTTGATTTGATATGATATTGATATTCATATTGAGATTGAGATTGAGATTGAGATTGAGATTGAGATTGAGATTGAGATTGAGATTGAGATTGAGATTGAGATTGAGATTGAGATTGAGATTGAGATTGAGATTGAGATTGAGATTGAGATTGAGATTGAGATTGAGATTGAGATTGAGATTGAGAATGAGATTGAGATTGAGATTGAGATTGAGATTGAGATTGAGATTGAGATTGAGATTGAGATTGAGATTGAGATTGAGATTGAGATTGAAATTGAGATTGGTATTGATATTGATATTGATATTGATATTGATATTGATATTGATATTGATATTGATATTGATATTGATACGTTATTGATAATATATTTATATGATATTGATATGATATTGATATGATATTGATATTATATTGATATGATATTGATATTATATTGATATGACATTGATATGATATTGATATGATATTGATATGATACTGATATGATATTGATATGTTATTTATATGATATTGAATTGATTTGTTATTGTTTTTTACAATTAAGATTTTTTGTTGATCGGATTAAATTAAATTAACATCAACCTACAATTATGGAGTCCACCGCCACATCTGGCGTTTATCGACTAAACCACTGATAAAACCACTGATCAGCCTCAAACACATTGATATGATATGACTAGACACTTACCTTTTTATATCAGGTCGATATTTCTGAAGTTCACCACTATTTTGATTGGCACAGTGAAAATAATTTACAAAAGGCAAGATAGAATCGTAATACATGATTTCAGAGTCTGCAATACGACCTACGTTATTTTGGTGTTTGTCTCCAGTAAAATAAAAAATTTCAATCTTTTATGTGGTTATTAAAACATTTAAAATTAGAAAGAAGAAACTTGGAAAAGATGACAGGTTACATAAATTCCAAAAGAGAAATTCAAAACAAGTGTTGCCTAAACCATAATACGTTCTGTGTGTCAGGTTAAAATAATAACAATAACATATTCATATGACGGGATGTATACCACTGTCTTAATAGGTCAAAAGTGATGTAGCCATAAATTCCAAACCCAAGGCAGAAACACACACCATAAATCTCAATTTTAAATATCAAGGTAACAATTTTATTGCACATTATGCATACCAAACTTTACATCTGTGATATTTCCAAAAGTTGTACTTCACAACAACAACAAAAAGTTTGCATGTTGCTTGTGTTGTATTAGCGCGACAATGCGACACCCACTTGAACAGTAAAAAAAAATGTTAAAATCTTACGATCGGGATCTTGAGTGGAGAAAACAATGTGCAAGAAGTTGCTGCATTCAATTAATGATCGGACATAAGAACTAAAAAAAATCTCGTTATGTTTTATTAAAATAAAAAAAAACAACAAAAGCCATCGTTATGTTGTGATAACATTAACACAAATGGCACCAACCATATATAGAATAAAACTTATCAAAGGAACGGTTTTTCTGTTAAGTGGTTGGAATAATATGTGCACACATAACTGCAAACAATACACAAAGTGATGATATGAGAGAATTTCTTATTATTACAATTATTTTCTTTTCTACTGTTATATCTTTCTTATTTTAAATATTATTATTATTGTTATGTTTATTATTATTAAGTAAAATAATAACAAAACAATGGACCCTTATAAGATCGATATAACACAAACACATACGTACAAATATAATCATTAAATTAAAAGAGCTTACCAATTGTTGTATACAGACGTATACGATCTTTAAGATGACGGAAGTAAAATAAAAAAAAAATTCGATTTCTCACATATAATATTATTTGTGTTTGACCTTTATCACCTTAGAATATTTTTGGTTTTGTTTTCTTATATATCAATCCCTCATAATCTTCTAGAAAACTCATAAAAGCGAAATAATTTCCACAATGACTACAGCACATATAGGTATAAGAATACAGATATATCGGTATCTGTCGTTTTTTATCAGAGCGCTTAGAACAGAGCGCAATAAGAAATAATTGAAAAAATTAGAAATTGTATGATTGCCGCAAGATACAGCGCAGAACTGTATCTTCCTACAACTCCCTTTTTTCGAATTTATACAATTTTATATTATTAGACATATTGAATATATATGCTCTATGTGGCTTTTATATTACTCGTAGAAAACGGAAAAAAATTAAAGTGGAGACCGCACACGAAATCAAATCGCCATGTAATATACAAATAAACACTTAAGTACTCCATATAATATATAGAGATCTCGATATGACTTATGGGATAAATATCAATAATTGCTCACGATTTTATATTTACTTTTATATAAACTGAAAAATATATCGCGCATGCGCCCAATGATTATTTACCTTTTTCAAATGATATAAAGCTAAATCTCAAGTTGTTACTCAAGAATATTATTTCTAATTGAAATCGACATTCAATCATTCATAAAGCCATACTAAAATTTATGTAAGCCCTCACATAAATGCTGCCAAATTTGCTTAAAAATGTATAGCGGCATTAAACAGAAACCTCACATCACATAAATTGTTATGAGCAGAGTGAACATAGAAAATATCCATTTGGTTGTGAACGATTCCAAAAATTATGCACACCGAATACTTTTAAAGATTACTTCGAGGTAGGCAAATCTCTTATTAAAAGACACTTGCCGATATAAAATTGAGCCTTTGTCATTTAACGCTCTAAAGAATTTTGCCGGGTATCATAGGCCATATTAACAAACAAGCAGGCCATACTAGCAAGCTCTCACGTTAACTTTCGAATATAATTACCATAAACATGAAATCTACACCAGAACATTGGAATGCTCTAGCCATAGGCAATTTAATGAATAGGTAAACTAAATGTCAAAAGTCGTCGTATGCATGAATCTTGGAAGAATAATCCAAACGAAAATTAAATTTTGAATAGTTTCTAATTTTTTTAAAAGCAATACTCCCTTCATTATCTACGATTGCACGGGAAAGGATTAAAAAGAATGAGATCAACAAGTATTGCTATGATCACGTTATATGTGCTCATTGTAGTCACGAATCACAGCTTGCCTCATGACATACAAAGGGAGCAAGTAAACTGGAACAAACGGGTTTGATACATACAAGGCGGTATCTAATTACTAACAACCATAGTCAACATAAAACAGCATTTGCCGTCGCATATCTCCGTGCTCAAACCAGTGTCCCTCACAACCTCCCGAACCCGCTGCGTCCACTCTTCTGGGTTTCTAGAAAAAAAAATCCCCGGCTTCTTGTAATTCCAAAAATTAACAACATAATCGCTCACAATAAACTTATTATTTAAAATAGTTACGAAACAAACATTTTAAGAATGCACAATTTACTGCCAACAACTAATAATTACTATAGCATAATAATTCCACGATGTCCTCCAGTGACATTATTCTGAATTTCTTTGAGAATAGGGATTTGGGGAAAATATGTTCATAGCATTTTTGTCTAAATTATATTTTTCTGGCCTACTGTTGGCATTAGTTGGTGTAAATATTTTTGAAACAAAGATATTGTTATGGTGACACCTAGATTAGAATAGAATAAGTTATTTTAATAGTCGCCTATTTTATATTTGGTTTGGTTCAACATTTAGGCGTTTTTTGTATTCTTCGAATGTACTCGTACAATTTTTGAAGAGGATTCGGGATAATTCTCGAAACAAATATTTTGGTATATAAAGGCGTAAATTGATGTTGAATGACGGGTCTTATTTGAAACGGAAACGCGATATAGTGAAGTTTAAATAGAGCGATTATTTAAGTAATAATTAAATAGTGTGTTATAATTGGAATATTTTGTTGTTAATTTTTTGTTGTATAATTTTTGTGTTGTGGAAATAAATTTATGTGTGTGTTCAAATTTAAAGCAGTTGTTTTATTCACAATCCAGTTATTCGAACCTTGAGTGACAAGGCGAAAACGTAACAATATATTAAGTTTATACTGTGTTAGGTTGTATTAGTGATAGGTTTGTCACTGAATCCATGCAACGTACTGTGTCTGATATTTAATCATAAATTGCTTACTGAACTGTTAATTATTCACCATTGACAATAAATACTTTCGACAGTTGATAAACCTCAAATTAAATTTTCAAATTTGAATAAAATTTTAGTGTATTGTATTTTATATCATCTATTACTTGTTTGGAGAAATAAAACCACAAATTTAGCACTTTATCATAATTTATTAACAAAATCTGAACCCACAAAATTGAAAATGTTAGTCGGTTACATCAGACGATAACCTAAAATTAATCAGCGATGAAAGTTAGTTTTCTTTAAAAAACGGTTTGCGTATGTATAGTGTAAGGACTCTCAAAACATACTAAAATTACCATAATCATCATTATAGAAACACAGGGCAACATCAAAAAAATCGCCATCGTTGAAAGCACTCCCTACATTTCTGAAGTCATTTTAATGTGAAATGTTTTCAGTTTTTTAACAAAAGTGTTAAAAACCCCCCTGTAACTACCCTGGGTGTATGTCTCACGTATATAGATTATGATCTAGAGTACCATAAAAACATACACCGAGGGTATTTACAGAGGGGGGGGGGGGCGGACGATACCACTTTTGTTAAAATGCTGATAACATTTCACATTAAAATGACTTCAGAAATGTATGGAGTGCTTTCAACGTTGGCGATTTTTTTATGTTGCCCTGTGTTTGCATAATGATGATTATGGTAATTTTAGTATGTTTTGAGAGTCCTTATTATCTTTAAAAATTAACTTTCATCGTTTCAACTTTAAAAATTAACTTTCATCACTTCAAAAGGTTTAAACATACATTTTCCCTTCCTTTTCATAAATTCTCTGATCTTTCATAAAACTTTCTGCTGAGAATTTTTTATTTGCAATCAAAAATTTTCTGCTGGTTTTAAAAAGTGACTAGTGATGCCTCTAGCGGTGAATAGCAAAATACATTTTTTGTGCTGGAAATTTTCTGCTATCTTATACAGCATGGTGTTATGCTATATAAGAAAGCGGAATTTTGACAGCGGAAAATAAGAGATTACGCTACTCGCCGCAAGTGGCGGCACTATCACTAAGGAGATTTTTTTTTTTTTATGTAATTACCAGCGGAAATTTTTCATTCATTATGTACCCCTTTTTTCACTAAAAAAAATATCTCAGCGGAATAAAATATTAAAAGTGATCCTTCAAATGGCAAATTGGTTGATCTCCGAAAATAAGGAACTCGGTATACGAAATCTTGAAATTTAACAATATTCCGTCTTTCCACCATTTTTTTCATTAGTAACCAGTACTTTCGGTTGATTTTCTAATAGCTTAAGTTATACTGAGACTATATGGAAAATTTGGGGAAAATTCATGGACTAGAATTTTCACTAGAATTTTTTGATTTTCTACTGCCATATAAGTTTTTTTTTTTTATTGGTAACTATGCGATCTGTTTTGGGGCTCAAGGCTCACCCCGCTTTTCCGCGGTTATGCTTTATATTTCCTTACTTTACGCCTCGCGGCCAACTCGAGGACATACGGCTATAGGGCCGTTTTAAGACCATATGCACATTGCAAGCTCCATTCCAGCCTATACTGGCATGGAAATAGGGTCGGCCCATGGGTTTTGCACACCGACAGGGGGTCATAGATGTGTTACATTTCACCACAGATATATGCCATATAAATTATTTTCAGTGTTTGGCCAATATCTCAAAAACTTCCACTAGTCATCCATATAGTCTTCTATATAGTCTCAGTATGACCTAAGCTAGTAGAAAACCGAAAGTATTGGTTACTAGTAGAAATTTTTGAGATATTGGCCAAAAACTGAATGAAAATCACTTATATGGCCGCAGAAAATCAAAAAGTTCTAGTGAAAATTCTAGTCCATAAATTTTCCCCAATTTTTCCATATAGTCTCAGTATAACTTAAACTATTAGAAAAACAACCGAAAGTATTGGTTACTAGTGGAAGAAATGGAGGAAAAACGGAATATTGTAAAATTTCAAGATTTCGTATACCGAGTTCCTTATTTTCGGAGATCAATCAATTTGCCATTTTAAGGATCACTTTTAATATTTTATTCCGCTGAGATACTTTATTTAGTGGAAAAAGTGGTACATAATGAATGAAAAATTTCCGCTGGTAATTACATAACAAAATTAATTCTCTTTAGTGATAGTGCTGCCACTTGCGGCGAGTAGCGTAATCTCCTATTTTCCGCTGTCAAAATTCCACTATGTTATACAGCATGTTTAACATCCACTTTTTAGGCAAAAAGGCGGCATACAGATATGGCGACGAAATGAAATTTTTTCTGCCTGCTGAATTTACAATAAAATTTGCACTATGTGATAGCTGTTATTAATTCTTCCATGAATACTGGCACTATTATTGATTTCCCTGGGAACATAGAATTGCGAAAAATATTTTCGTAGCATTTTTGTTCAAATTGTATTTTTGTGGCCTACTGAAGGATAAGTTTAGTGCAAAAATATTGAAACATAAATTGAGAAACTTCTATTCCACGAGATTTTTATATGGCAAATTATTTCCCCATTTAACTTTGTTTCGAAAATATTTACAACAAACTTATGGCCTCAGTAGGCCTGAAACTAACTTAGACTATGAAATTATTTTTCCCAATTCCCTATTCCCAGGGAAAACCAAACTAGTTCCACTGGTGCTTTAACATTTTACTGCGTAGTGATACTTTTGCACATTGAAAGACCGCCGCTTAAAGTAGCTTATTTTGACAGCGCTGGAGCCCTATTCCTGAATACGATACGAAAACTAAAGTATACAAGATTCATTATTCGTTTTTAAAAAAGAATCGTACGAATCTGATTCAATTTAAATTTGAATTGTATACTTTCGTTTTCGTATCGTATTTAGGAAAAGGGAATTCGACTAAGGGTTTATGTGCAATACTGCATCCAGAAATATCATCCTGAATATAATTTAATACTAACTGCGCAGTTTGAGCTTTTACTACTCATTTCCCTAACTTTAATTGTGTCTTCAACAATTTCTTGGAAATTAACAAAATTTTGGTCTGCCTGCTTTTTACTGTTGAATTATTTTCATACACAATTTTGCTCTCAGATCAAAAAATAACTGCCTATGCAATATATTTACAAGAACTTTCATCAACATTTTTCGCAAAGACATCAATCCAAAAATATTTCTTTCGAAGTTTTAAGATTGTAAATCGCTGTGCTGTATCCCAGTTCTTTCTACATACCGAGAAACATGATTTTATTTATCTTGTTCCGTTTATTGAACTCAACAACTTTATATCATGATTTTATTTTTCGATTCACGCATCTCTCTCGCAACAACCAAAAAAACCAAAAAAAAAAATTGCTACAATAAATTAACAATCAATTAATTAAATATTAAAGCGTTCCGAATACATATTTCGTGCAAATTCAATTTAAACAAGTTTAACAATTCATTACAACTTTGTTTTTTTATCGTTACAGGTAAACAACAAAAAAAATTTCGTCCACACATATAAGGATTACTAAATAATTTCCACCAGATGAAATATTTTCACAAAATGACACAAAAAACGCCAGGTAAATTAATTAACATTAACAATTTTAAGTTGTCATACAGCTACTTGTGAATTTGTGATAATAATGGGGGATTTTAGAGAGATAAAATCGTGATAAATGTTTATTTTATGCTGGGAGCTTTTTTGTGACTTACTAAATTATAAAAGCACGAATTGTAAATCAATTTTATAAGTTAAAGCGACTTTTTGTATTATTGGATTTGTTCAATCCTTAACAAAGCGGATTAAACATCAAGAAGCTTTTTTCTACTTATAAGATCATCTTTGATGTAAACCGAAACAGATTAAAATACAGAAGTCGTTCGGTGTAACACAATAATTACAAAAATTACACAAGACGAATTATAATTTAATCCTCAAACCTCTAAAATAATTTCCAAACAATTAAATTCTTAAATTGTAATCTAATTTATCCGATTAACCGATTAAATAAAAAAAAAATACCCGAAAATATTCACGAAAGAGTCGGAGTAATTTATGAATGACACTTTTTGACAATTAATCTTAAAAAATATGTCATTCCAAAATTTGAAATGGATCTCGTCTCGAAAATTAAAGTTTCGTTTTTTTTTTCATTTCTGTATTTTATGTTTGGAGATGAAGATAAAATAAACTGTTTAGATACAAAATTGTTTGTGGTGTACAATTTATAAACGAAAGAGTACCGTCGTCAAGTGATTGACATGATATTTTATTTTGTGTTGTCGTTGTTGTTGTTTTGTGGCATATCAAACATATACAGATGTGTAGAGTTGGTCATTTTTCAACGTTTTCACTAAGCTTTCATCTGATATATACGTAAAGTTAAATGTGGACACAATTTATGCACGATATTATTTTCATATTTTATATTTCCGGATAAATGATGCTAACCTGAAATGGTATAGATAAGCTGTAGGTCTGGAGAGTAATTAACGTTGATTTTCCTAATCATATTTTTCGAAAATAATACCCGCAGTAGAGAGTGAACTTAACATTTTATATTTACTGATATCAGGCTTACCGACCAAATAGCACAGTGGATAAAGCTTTGGCGTTTGGATTGGGCGGTACCGGGTACGAATCCCAATAGGGGAGCATACAAAAGGGAATTGGAGTGCAAAACTCATGGGCGAACCCATCTTCTATGCCGTATAGGCTGGCATAAAGCTATGCTATGTGTAGATGGTGATATGGTGAATTGGACCTATAGCCGTACGTCTTCGAGTTTGCAGATGATGCGTAAAGTAACACGAAAAAATAAACCGCGAAAGAGCAAGGAGTTGGCCGGCATGAACTAAAAACAAAACAAAAAAAGATATCAGGCTTGATTTATAAAGCTAAAACCTAAAATATCACCTAAGCTACGATGAAGTAATTCCATGACGTAAGTTCCATGACATTTACTAGTGTTTTGTTCTCAACTTTTAGAAATGCAAACTGGAAGGATACACGACAAAGGATCATTGTCCTAATACCAACAATGTAACCAAAATGTGTTTCGGACTCCATATCAAATCTTAAAGTTAGGTGGTACCCAACATGTTCCATACTCAGTGCTATATTAGGCTAATGGTGCAAACCAAAAATTTCATCTATATTATATGGAATTGCACTGTGATGCTCTGGTAGACTGAAACAGCTGAAAACAAAGCGGAATGATACAGGAAGCAATATTCAAGGCTTTGCGGTTTAAAAATTGGAACTGACTATCTCAAATACTGGACAACCGTGAACCAAGTGAATGCAGTCATCGTCGTCTCACAAAAAAGCTCCATTTGTTAAATTTAAAATTGCTGTGATGTGCAAAACTAGGGACTATAGGCTGGTATTTATTACCCTCTTCATAAAGTTTCGAATTATACAGGGAGGTTTGCCATGGTTCAGAGAATGCTCATTTCAGTCGTCTTATAATTACTTATAAGATTAAGAGACCGGAACTCAAAGTCCAATATACACAATTTTTCTGTTTCAGTTTTAATTGTGGTGAATTAATGGTCTCTTTAGTATTGATACCAAATTTCGAAAAAAATCGTTATTGTCATTCTCTAACAACTCCATTTTCTTACAGGTTTCTCTGAATGTCAAAAAATTCAATTCAAAAAATCTAATGGATCCTCATATGGAGGATCGGTGTCCAATCTAACCGATGCTTTCACTCTTTCCCCAACGCATTTCAAGTGGTCAATTTAAGCACAGTAGGACGCTTTAATAGTCATCCTAGGAGGTGTGCTGCTATATCTATAAAATTGGGCAGTGGGAAGCCCAAAATCTGCCCCGCTGCTTCATTACTGCTAACGCATCGGTCCGCTTTAACTGTTTGAACCTCATAACTGGGATTACTATTGGCATCCTATTTCTGTCGGATGTTGAAGATAACCTATGGTCACTTAATTTATTTATATATACTTGTACATGTACTTAACCGCCTTTATCGAGATACAAAACTTACTGTGTGAGAGAAAGACCCTTTCGACTATGGAGAGAGGAATATAGGACCATCTAGCTATTTTCCACCACAACTTTCTGCTGGGATTATAATTATCGTTATAACGATACACGGTCTTCATCTTCAGGTACTCTACGCCTGTACAAGTAATACCTATATTCTCGTTGGTTTGAGTATCTTTTAATCCTCGAATACAACTAGTGAGCAATCCTTAATGATAGTTAATCAAACGATCCCAATCATTAAAATTATAAAATTATTACTATTGGTCATTTTTCCAGACCCTAACACTTCAAATCGTGCGGAAATGATGTGCTTTAAATTAATTTTCGCAATAAATCGTTACCTATGGATGACCAAACGGAAATAGCTAGTGATCAATCCTCAACGACAAATGACCAAACGATTGTGATCAGATTAAAATATTTCGCTTAGTGCATTAACATAATCTTCTAAATAACGTTTTACATTTAATTGTTGCCGAATTATGAACAACCAAAAAATTGAATTGATTTTAACTTTACGTTTTCCGCTGCAGATCCAATTTTTTGAAGAAAGATATGTTTTTATCTACATTGTATATTCTAAATTAAATTTCCCAATTAGCGATGAACTGAAGAAGGGGAAGTGGGCCGTTTGCAATTGTTACATTAAAAGCACTTAGATCGAAAAATTTAATCTATCGGATTTAGGTGTTTTTCATTGCAAAAACTGATAAAGCTCCAGCGGAAGCTGCCACTTCTGATGTCCAGTGCATTTTGGATGGATCTCCCAATTTATGGAAAAATCTTATTCCGAATAGACAAACCGCGTGTCTGTAGATATGACGAATTTTAGTGAAAGAAAGTTTTTTATCAAAACCCGTCATTTCCAGTAAAATCTGAAATGTAATCTGAACTAATTTTGTTTGAAATTAATTTTTCCAATCGTCAATCTTTATTATTTTAATCGCTTTTGTCGTAAATGGCAACAAACTTTTCAAAATATTTGCAAAAAACGAGAAGCAACCGTTAGACCGATGGCAGCTTAATTTTACTGGGATCTTCCAATTTATGGAAAAGCTGAAATAAAAAGTTTCATTCGAATCAATTAATCCGTATATTCTGAACAGGGACGAAATTTTTACTTTAATACGGTTTTTTGTCAAAAATCGCCATTTCCGCCAAAATATGTATTGTTACAGAATTAAGTTATAGTATGTTAGCTCATAGCCGTTTTTCTCGTAAATCAAAAGCTTTTCAAAATATTTGCACAAAAACGAAAAAGCTTTTATTGAAGCTATCACTAACTTTGGAAATGCTCCTATGAAAGCTGTTACTTCCATGAATTCACTAGGATCTCCTAATTTGTGGTATAAAGTTTCACCCCGATCAGCCAATCCATCTGTCAGGGGCCGATTTTTTGTTGAAAAACGGGTTTTTGGTCACAAATCGAAATTTTGGAAACTTATCTAGAGCGGTATTATTGCAAATTTTATTTGCCGCTTGAATCTCTTAGTTCACACTCATTTTTCACGTAAAATATTTGCTTTTTAAAATATTTGTAAAAAAAAAAATTAAAAGCTTTTGTGGAAGCTGTCACTTCCGGTGGACCGATTTTGTTCAAAAATCACAGGTTTTTCTAATTTATGAAAAACGCTTTAGTCGCGTCTGGGCTGTATAAAGGATACATACGTTAAGTCTGCATACACATACACGCACGCATACAGGCACAGAAATACACACCCACGCACGCACAGAAATTTTATTAAAATTACTTTTCTTTAACTTCGGCGATATAGTGAATGGTACATTTGCAAAAATCTCGACGTGAAAATTTTACATGTTTACTATATTTTACTTTACTATGTAAAAGACAGTAAAACAGATTTTTGTGAAAAATCGACCTTTCTGTGTAAATCTTGAAAAATTGATTTGAACCGATATTGTTGCAAATTTAAATTAGAATCTTTTAGTGCTTTTCAAGATATTTGCAAAAAACGAAAAAGCTGATACAGAAGGGCGTCACTTTCGGTGGACTGATTTTGAACAGAAATCACCGTGATCCCCCAATTTGTGAAAAAGGTTAAGTATGAAGTTTCATCCCTATCAATCAATCCGTCTATTCCGCATGGCCGACTATTTTTGTTGAAAAACGTTTTTTTTTTGCCATTTTTGGTTTTTTTTATTTTTTATTATTTTTTTTTAATCCATGCCATCTGTTTGGGACCGAAGCACTCCCTGCTCTTTCGTGATTAATTTTTCCGTCTTACCTTACGCATCATCAGCCAAATCGAAGACGTACGGCTATAGGACTAATTTAAGTTGCCATCTGCGCATTGCATAGCTCCATGCCAGCCTATTTATGGACATGGACGATGGGTCGGCCCATGAGTTTTGCACGCCAATAGGAAGTCGTAGTCGTGTTCCTTTTAATCACAGATCGTAATCTGTTGATGAAAATTTCCTTTTGCATCCAACCCCTATCGGGATTCGAACCTGGTACCTCCCGAACCGAACGCCAAAGCTTTAAGCACTGTGCCATTTTGTCGGTATTTTTTCCAAAATTGATCTAGCCGCGTATTCTTGAACTGCTACTTTAATCGTGTCTTCAAATTTGTTTGCAAGCCTTCTATTATTTATTTCACTATTTAAAAAAAATCGGTGACAATTTTTGCGGAGTAAATTGGAGTAAATCGATGTGGATTTATTCCCTTAGTAGGGATATAAATAATAGAAAACTTGCAAATAAATTTGAAAAAATGATTAGCCGGCGAAAAATTCGAATAATATAAAAAATTTTAAAGCAAATTATATTTTGCAGATTGAAGTTTCCATCGATTTGAAAAATACGTGCCCTGGGGTGGTATTGTTGTAAAATTAACATAGAATCTATTTGTTTATTACCGATTTTCTCGTAAATGATGTACTTTTCAAAATATATGCAAAAAATGAAAAAGGCACAGCTTCACACTTCCGGTGGAAAAACGAAAAAACTCCTAGTCACTTCCGGTGGATCAATTTCGGCCAAATTCACTGGGATCTCCCAACTTGTGGAAAAAGTTTAGGCATGAAGTTTTATCCCCGATCAATCAGTGCATTTGGGACTGAAATTCCGACGAAAAACTGTTTTTTGCCAAAAATCGTCATTTCTGCTTAAATTTTGGGAAAACTTATCCAAAACGTTGTTTTTGTAAAATAAAATCAAAATTTTGTAATTCATACTCGTTTCTCTTCAAAATGATATACTATTTAAAATATTTGCAGAAATACGAAAATGTTCTTATGGAAGCGATCACTTCCGGTGGACCGGTTTCGGCCAAAATTAATTGAAACTTTCCAATTAGTAAAAACATCTTAAATATGAAGTTTCATCCCGATCAATCAATCCACCTGAGCTGTACAGGGCCGAATTTTTGTTGAAATCCAGTTTTTTGTCAAAAATCGCCATTTCCACTAAAATCTTGAAAACTGTGGTACTATTCTGGCTTTCCCTAGAAATACGGAATCGGGAAAAATATGAAAATATTTTATAGCATTATTTGTCTGACTAAAGTATATTTTACTGCCCTACTATTGGAATTGGTTTGGTTTAAATATTTTCGAAGCAAAGTCGATTGGGAAACTTATTCCACCAGATTTTTACAGTGAAAAATAATTTCCAATATACCTATCTTTCGTTGTGTTTTTTTATTCTCTACCCGGAGCTGGCTATTTAGAGCTGAAGGGGAAATTATCTATTGTCGCTTTACTAATGAGTTTATAAGCAACTACATCTTGCTTCACTCGAAGACTTGATTTTTTGAATCGTCAACAAGGGTTTCTGTCAAATATAAGAACATTTTCATGTGTAAAATCTCAACGCAGGAATTGTACGTCATCCACACATTTTCTGCAGATTGGGGAAAGTCCCAAAAAATTTCAATTTAATTCTAATTCCATTCCCGTTTAGGGCTGTTAATGTTCTGAAATATGCCAATTGATATTTGATTTGGCATGCGACGTTATATGCCGTGTTTTTTTTATTAGTGGCTCGATCGATTGTATCCGGAGCACCCAATTTTCTCTATATTTAGCGCGCTATTTTGCATACAATTAGTTTATTTAACTCCAAACTAATATTTTTCTTGCAACTTTTCAGTAAAAAAATCGATATAAAAATATTTTGCTCTACCTATTTATAAAAATTTACAACGCAGCATGATGAATTCTTGTCCATGTCAAAATAAATGTCAATTGGTATATTTCAGGTTGTTTAAATTTTTTTATTATAGACGTATTTTTAATTTGAATGGTGCAGCGGAGTAGTAGCGTAATTTCGAGTAGATAATTTCCCATTCAGCGCTCAATAGCCCGAAGCGGATAACGAATAAAAAAACACAGCAATACACAACCACCCAAACAAAAATGCTACGAAAATATTTTTTCCAATTCCCTATTCTCTTCCGGTGGACCGATATCTGCCTAAACTCTCTAAGATCTTTCAATCTCTTAATGAGATCTCCAAATTTATGAAAAATTCTTATGAATGTTCACTCCAATCAATCAATCCAACTGGAATTTATAGGAGCCGAATTTCTTTTCGTACCTTTCAAAATAGTTTGCCAAAACCGAAAAAGCTTTTATGGACGTTGTCACTTCCGGTGAACCAATTTTGGTCAAAATTCAAATTTATTTGGACCGATATTATTGCTCAATCTTTTAGTCTATATTCGTTTTTCTCGTAATTGCTTAATTTTTCAAAATATTTGAAAAAAAAGGAAAAAGCTGCTGTGGAAACCTTCAACTTCGGTAGACCGATGTAGGTCAAAAATCAAAGGGATATCCGAATTAATGAAAAAAACATAATTAAATAGTTTGATCCCGATCGGGTTTATAGAAGATACAGCCTGGGCTGTATAGAAGATACAGACATTTAGTCTGCACGGAACCACATACACATACATACAGATATTTTTTAAAAACCACTTTCCTTGACTTCAGCGATATAATGAAAGGAAAATCATCTCAAATTTTGAGGTCAAAATTTTTCATGATATTATACTTTATTTTACTACGTTAAAGAACGAAAAATGACCCAATGGGGACCAAATGCCAAAACGTATTGAGCTAGAGCTTCTCGGATTTTTTTTTCTTCAAATTTTCATTATTTTCAACCATTTAAACGTAAATGACCATTAAAACAATGAAAACTGGTGACCAGTGCGACCAAAATATTCCAAATTTAATTGTTATCAAAACCTTTGGATGAAGTATAACATAGCGGAAATTTGACAGCGCAAAATAAGAGATTACGCTACTCGCCGCAAGTGGCAGCACTATCACTAAAGATAAATTTTTTTGCTATGTAATTATTTTCTCTTTTTTCACTAAATAGAACATCTCAGCGGAATAAAATATTAAAAGTGATCCTTAAAATTGCAAATTGATTGATCTCCTAAGTAAAGGAACTCAGTAAATGAAATCTTGAAATTTAACAATATTCCGACTTTTCTAAACGAATTACGATGAAATTTGGGTAGCAGTATTGATCAGGGATTTTAAAGTAAGTTTTGGACACAATTCTAGGATCTTTTCGTGCTGGACCAAACTGGCAATTTCATAACCAGTCCTTATGAAAAATGGCATTTATACATTTTACAAAATGTAAATAAATTTTAAACTGGAGGGAACTAGGCAATTTTTAATTAAATTTTGTAAAATTTGAAGCACATACAGGGACAATTGGAATTTTTACTAGAATTTTTTGATTTTCTGCGACCATATAAGTTACTTTCAGCTTTTAGCCAATATCTTTTCTCACTAGTAACCCATTTTTTCGGTTGTTTTTCTAAAAGCTTAGGTCATACTGAGACTACATGCCGTAGAAAATCAGAAAATTTTAGTAAAAATTCCAATTGTCCTTGTATGTGCTTCAAATTTTACAAAATTTAATTTAGAAATTGCCGAGTTCCCTCCAGTTTAAAATTTATTTATATCGTGTAAAATGTACAAATACCATTTTTCATAAGGACTGGTTATGAAAATGCCAGTTTGGTCCAGCACGAACAGACCCTAGAATTGTGTCCAACACTTACTTTAAAATCCCTGATTAATACTACTATCCAAATTTTAGCGTAATTCGTTAAAAAATGGCGAAAAGTCGGAATATTGTTAAATTTCAAGATTTCAATTACCGAGTTCCTTTACTTCGGAGATCGATCAGTTTGCCATTTTAAGGATAACTCCCGTTACTGATAGTGCCGCCACTTGCGGCGAGTAGCGTTATCTCTTATTTTCAGCTGTCAAATTTTCGCTATTTCAAACAGCATCTTGTTTTATACCAATATGGCCCGGTACCTAAAGCTCGATTTTGATATGATTCTAACGAAAACCGCTCAAGTGCGGTCACATATTCAAAGCTCGTGGCGCTATAAAAATTCTCACACTATAAAAATAAAATTCAAATTTTCTGCGCGACTAAACCAAGCAATAAAATAATTGACTTTTAACCTTATTTTGTTGTTGTGTATTATACTTTCTTCGCAATTTTTCCAGCATCTTTATTATTTATTTCGTTGCTAAATAATCTTTAAGTCATTGTGTTTTTTTTATAATGCGGTATACCGTTAAAGTGTCATAACATCACAGCAAAACAAACAACCATGCTGATATATAGGATGGTAACGGGGCGCGATAAAAAATTATTTTTCTTTTTAATTAAATTTCATTGGGATATTGTGTTTTTCATCCAAATATAAAGAGAGACAAGTCACGTGACATTTCTTAAGTATGTATACCTTATAGTTATATAAATATTATGTCGTCTCTAATGGTGAGAAATTGACAAAAAAAATTATTTTGTATTGTGGTTAGTTAGCTCGTTAGAAAAATACTTGCTGGTTGTTGCTTTATCACCTTAGAAAAATCTTTTTTCTTTTATTTGTTTCACCAACCAACTAAAAATTGTGTGTTTTCGAACAATATAAATTATGTTTCTTCGTGTTGATTTCTTATACACAACACAAGAAGAATATTATGAGATGACGACGAATAATAAAAAAGGTGTTAACACTTTATAAAAGTATTGTCATGGTTGTACATATTTTAAAATTAAGAAAGCAAAAAAAATAAAAAAAAATCTTTAACTTTTCACCTCATGTTTTATCTCTGTAATTACATATTTTCATCTCGGCGGATGGACAGACGAACGGTTGTGGTACGGTGGTACGTATCTAGCACTCTTCGCCTCTAAAATATTCATTTAAATTACGAATAGCGCAAAAAATAATTTATACATAAAATCGATCTCTGCGTTTGTACCTTTTGTGTTATACATATCGACGATGAGATTACACAAAAGGTAATAATCTAATCTCTCAGCCCCATTATTTTGGGCTATTGACTGAGTCTCCCAGTCATTATTTTTAATGGTGTATATAATACACAGACACATTCTATATATACAGAACCATGACGTGCCGAGAGAAGCACCGCGGAGCAATATACAGACAGATATTCAAATGAACAGATTTAAAAATAAAAATAATCGTAAAGAATTTAATTTGATTGATGATCGATTTATCGATCGGAAGACGTCGAACATAAAATATAATAAAAAGAAAACATCGAAGATCATCTCACGATCATAAAAATTGAATCAATTATTATTTAGATTATAACGTTTACAGCAACAACGACGACAAAATTACATTAAATTTCTTGTTCTTTATTGTATTTCATCATCAGGTGGAAAATTAAATATTATTGTCAAATTATTTTAATTAGCAATGGTTGGATGGATGGAAGAGTGCGCGCGGAAAAATAAATTTTATGGGTTTTATGCTTTTTTTATGGTAATGTTGTCTTATTTTCTTCATGGAGGAATTTTTCTTTTGTAGTTTATAATGCGCGGCGCGATAATTATGGCATGGTCTAATTGTAAATAATTATTTTATATATATTATTAATGCCGAGGATGTTCCAATGTTCCACAATTTGATGATTTATGGTTTTTTATCGTAATATATTTATGTTAATGTGAAAAGAAAAGCAGTATCGCTGCGCTTGCGGTGGGAAACGTTTACTATGAATATAATTTTCACATGAACATCAACGGGAAATGGAAATATATTTGCAAAAAATGTTTTTTCACCGTGTGTTTTTGTATTAAAGAAATTTAATTTCCCAAGATTTGCAATAGTTCATTTACCAAGCTGTACCTTTTGTTTCAGGTTTGGGATAAATTTGTTTAAGCCAATTAACAAAAAGTTTTTCAGCGGATCCAGAGGAAATTATACCATGAAATTCTTATATTTAACTCTAACTAGAATAGTACTAAATCCAATTTTATTACAATGCCTCATTTCTCTGATAAATTGTAGGGACTACTCCTTACCAAAAATACCTTATTTTAACTCCTTTTTTCATCTCAGCTTTGTCTTAAAAGTGGAATGTAACGCTATAGGCTGTTTAAAGATTACTTCCGAAATATGATATACCGCTTTAAAAGTACGATCGCTTTAAATCTCTTGCCTTCTATTCAGATGACTGGCGATCCAGCTTCAATGCTAGGTTCGGAATCTACTTGTTTAGAATCAACCTTAAATCCTGTGGTATAAGTCCATTGCCTATTTAGCAGAATCTTTGTGTATGCAGATGCACAAATGACAAAACTTGTATCACATTTTATAAGCAACTTTGGGTAAATTCATGTTACGTGTCACTACTCCTAGTCCCAACTCTGATTATGTATCACCAATAACATGATTATTTGTAAAAAAAATTTATTTGGCTGAGATTTCAGAAAGTGCTATAAGGGCACACGTCGTTGGATTTCTGTGTTGACGAGGCTTTTCAGCGATCTGTGATAGAACTTGTTACCGGCTGGCTACTGCCAACCTGCAGATATTCACTTAGCTCCTGCAGAGGCCTCCACGGTGATGTTTTGCCGGCTACGTTCTCAGCGAGAAGTGCGAGGGTCGTGGGGTTTGAGGCATGCAGGGCTCCTGGCCTACACCGTGATTAACAGAAAGTTGGGGAAACGCAAATAATAAATAAAAACCGTAGTTCCGCCGAAATTCGTCGGCCGGAACTTGAGGAACAAACAACTCAAAAATTATAAATGGGAGAGAGGTGCCTTGGTGCGCGCATCCATTCGAATTCAAACAGGGCAAAGCCCCGGTTACGAAATTGGATGCGGGCACCAAGGGACCACAAACACTAAACCGACACAGAGGGAGTCTCCGCTCCCATCATACCACACAAAAAATTTAATAATTCATTTTATTAAAGGGGAAAAAAACCAAAGAAAAACGAAGAGAAACAGCTTCCCTTTCCACCCGCACCAGGAGAGAACGAGAGAGACAGAGAGAGCAATACGTACCGAGCGCGCACCCGCTGTGCGGCGCTCGATTACAAAATTTTAAATTTAATATAATATATATAAAAAAATATAAAAAAATAAAAATCAAAAAAAATAAAAATAAAAATAAAAAACGGTACCTTAAATTACAAAAAAATAACTGTTGCGGCCTTGCGCGGCCGTCATGCCACAGGTGGTACCACACCCGGACCGTTGCGGCTTTGGTGCCGTTGTTGTTGCGGAGCCTCTCCCCGATAAAAATATGAGTTGCGGCCTTGCGCGGCCGTCGTTGCGGCAGACCACCGATAAATAAAATAAGCCGGTTGGCTACCGTTAGTACTACTACGGCTGGCCTCAACTGGCCGCCGAATCCGCACCCCGCCGTGTGACCGCACCTGGTCACCGTAATACGTTGGGCGTTGGCTCGCCGATCCCGTTAAAATATTTTGGCCGTCTTTCAAAGTATAGCATAAAAAAAATCCAACTGTATGCTCTCTCGTCTTGTATTTTTGTATAATATTCGTACTAAATTCTTATGTATAGGGCACTGTTTTAATATATATTCTCTTGTACGACGATATATACAACATGCACATCACCAGAAATCCATAATATTATGTCGTAAAATATTCATTCTCGGTGCGTCTTATCCAACACTACATTCACATTCATTTTGATCAATCACCTCAACACTGCGGTTAATTAAATTCCGTTTGTTGGTTTTGTACAATTTTTATTTTATAACTTTTATTATAGTCACAAACAAAGGAAAACGCTTCTTATCAGCGTTGCAACTATCACCACTATCCAATTTTATATAATAAAAAATTATTTATTTGATATACAAAAAAAAATTCGGACCAAACATCAAATCCAAAAACCAACACTCGATTTTTTCTTACTTTCAAAATCAAAAATCGATTTTTTTGTCAAAATCACAAATTTTAATCTTCTTTCAACAAAATCACAACTCGACTTATTTATTTAAAATCACAAACTCGAATTTTTTTTTTATATAAACAAACGGTGTCAAAATCACTACTCGAATGACAAAACAAAAAAAATATTCGAGCGTCGCACAGCTCGTAAAATGTTTTAGAAGAAAATGCATCTCTCTTCTCTGTCTCTCCTTTATACCAAATTTTCGTACAAAAGAGAGACATACAAGAAAAAAACATTTTTTTCAAAACGTTTTACTTTGCACACACTCGATGCGCACTGTTCTCTCTCTCTCTCTCCCATTCTCGTTCCGTTGCCAACATAACAGAAGAAAACACACAGGAATCCATCCACCAAGAAATCACGTTCAGACAACAAAAACCCGGACGCAAGAAACCACGTGGAGAATAGAAACAAATTTACAAAAATGTCTTGTTAAGACCACACAGTCGTAACAAACTAATAACGAGAAAAATGAAATAACACCACCATAGAGAGGGGTTTTAAGGATGGCAACAGATGTGGTTTGGATTTGTTCACCAATTCAGTAACAGGCTTTAAAAACTACAAAAAAAGAAAATGGAAATGAAACTCGTAAAGGAGCATTATTTAACTAGAGTTCTAAAACTTTCTTACTACAATTGGTATCAGTTTCATCATTTTCACCGAAGTTTAGTGTGGAAATATTGCTTTACATGTACCAGTTAATTAAAGGAATAAACTTACTTATTTACTGGGAGCTGTAACCCACGAAGGAATTGTACCGACTCAATGACATTTTCCTGATATTTCAAGGAGATGTCAACAATGTGTAGATTCTTCTAAGGTCGTCCATCCATCGAGTTGCTTTCCACGAAGACCCTCTTTCTTTCCAGACTTCAAGGGCTAGCGGCCCGGGTTTATGTAAGTAAAATATATCCTAGCCATGTCAGTCTATTTGATTTTAGAAATGCTATCTAATTTTAAAACTTTGTAATTATAAATTAAAATAAAACTAAACAACACTAAAAAACTTATTATTAATTTAAGTTATCCTTATTGAACTAAATATTGTTAAGCCACCAAAATTTGGATTTTTCTCGTAAGAAACACTCATTGTCTACTCGCTTGAATGCAGTGCTGTATCGGATATACTGTTCTGGATTGCTGATTTTTTCGTTATCAAATCCTTTCTCGCATGTTTTTCTCGATACATGGTAAATTATTGGCCTCTGCTCTGTATCTTGTATAAACCCAATTCTATCTAGTAAAATAAATGCTTCTGGCCCTGGAATATTATTATATTATAAGCTGTTTTCTAGGATTTGATTATCAGTATAGTAGGGACCGTGCAACACGGAATTTGTAAGATTGGATGTCGTTCTAAGAATATGATTTTGTATTACGTCAATGATGTAAAGATCAATTCTCTTCGGCTTAAAATTATCGTATTGATTTTGATTCGATATGTAGTGAAGGAAATTCGGTTCAGCTTTACGAAAAATACCCCTGCAATGACGTATGCAACGTCTTTCGAACATGCGTATTTTCTCCATATATGATGAACTGATATTGAACCAGATTGGGCATCCATACGTTATGATTGGTCTGATTAGTGCTTGATAACAGATAGTCTTCACATCCTGGTCCAAGATATTTGACCTTGGCCTTTTGTTGGATTATTGTATTTCCTATTTGGATTACAAATTGTTTCCAATTTTTCCGTGTATCCCAGTTTGCAAATGTGATCGGGTTGCGAAATAAAATGGTTTCACATTTATCAGCATTGATCGCAATTCTCCACATATGCAAATAGTCTTCGATAAAATTTAGTGCGCTGTTTGAAGCTTCTGTTGAATTTATATTATTTTAGGCAAGGAACAGTAAATTACGATATCATCTACGTAAGCTATAGTTCGAATATTTTCACTATATAAATTTTCGCTGACTATCAAATTTTTTGTATATAAATTGATTAGTAGAGGAGCTGTTACTAGTCCCTGCTGTAAGCCGTTACATATGTCGAAAATCATACTGGATTTTTCACGTCCAGAAGATATCACCTTTTTCGCGGCAAGAATTAAGATGTCACTTTTTTCGTAAGGGCAAAAAGATATCACCATTTTCGTAAGAGCCGTCGATATATTATCGCCTTAGGCACCCACCGCATAAGCGCTATTCGATCAGAGACACCAAGTCGCGGTAATGCTTCATTTTTGTAACTTGAAAATCGTAAGCTCAGACAAACTACGAAATTGTACTCAGAGACCTTGAAAACATACGCTTGAATTTTTCGCAAATATTTTGGTCGTAATATGTCGATTTGACCTTCAAATGACCGTCAAATGACCTCTAACAAAGTCGTATCGTCAGACTAACTAGGGAATCGTATTCAGAGACCTTTAAAACATACGCATGAATTTTTCGCAAATATTTTGGTCGAAATATTTCGATTTGACCTTTAGATGACTTTTAACAAAGGCGAAAGGTCAAACAAACTACGGAATCGTGCTCAGGGACCTCGAAAACATCAGAATGAATTTTTTCGGTCGCATTAAGACACTTTGACCTTCAAATGACCTTGAACCTAATGTGATGAAGTAACCTTCATAGTAACCTTCATTTGAACCAACCCGCTCATCGTAATCAGCGACCCGAAAAACCCCTAAAGCACCATAGCATTCCAAGTGTTTCGTTTTATATCAAATGTTGACCTGTGATGGCATTACAAATAAAAATTAAAATGATTTAGATTTTACAATCTGGCAACTACAATTTTCTTAAATTTAATATCTTTAGCTGACATTATAATAATGCAGCACATGTTTTGCTGCTATCTAAATTTTTGTTCATCAGACGAGACAATGGGCGCTTTCAGGTCCCTTATCATAATTAGTGAAATCATCGCCAATTAGATTTGAAAATTTCATAGTGCTATATACATTTTCATAAGTTGGTCGCGATTTTACTCAACGTTGAGAATTGAGAAATTGTTGGTTTGCATAATGGTTAGGATTTTGGTACAAGGACGTTGGAATAAATTTCTCAATACTATTGGCCTAGATTGATTAACAATGGAACGAGCCCCTTGGGCTAAGGAAAGTGCATGCGAAATGAATGATTCCAAATTCGGAAAAACCAAAAACATAAAAAAACTAAACATCAAACAGGAACTCTCGTGTCAAATCTTTTCCTGGAGAAAAAAATGTTTGATCAAATTTTTGGATAATTTGGCAAAATAACTTTCCCATTATGTCTGAAATTACAAACAAATTGAACCTTGATCAACATTACATGGCTTTAAATCAATTATATGGATTATATAAAGAAATGTGCAATGAAAACCAGAAGCAATGTCTTGGAATTAAGGCTTTCACATAATTTTTCAAAGACAAAAATCTGACCCAATTCATTCCTAAGAAGGTTCGATGCGACATATGTATTGAGTATGAAAATAATAGCGCGCGCAAGAAGCATTCAAATTATAAAGTCAAAGCATTGCATAATCAATTTATTATGCTACACAAATTTATTTGAAAACCAATGGTGATATCATTACTTCACAAATTACAACTGTGCTAGTCATCAAGCCAACCTCTTACTGGTTCACTGAAATTGATTGTAAACTATTTCCAATAACACAAATGTGGTTTGCAAAAGAGCAAACTCAAATGGAATGCAATTCCGTACATAGTTACATTGAAAGGAACTTTAAAATAGAGTAATTGAATTTCCAAGCGATTATGTTAAAGCACCCAAAGAAGCGTATACAAGCCAGACACATTTGAAGTAATTCAACCCAATTATGAGTTTTATGAGCTAATTATGAGTTCACTGGCTCAGAATCTCAACGCTATACCACAATCCGATCAAGCAGAGATTTTTCTGTAACAGACATAAATGCACTTTTGTATGCCCCTGAGACATACAGGTTCAATTAAATTTGAATGATTTCAAGACCTCCCAACGAGTTGGAAAATCGTGGCCAATATTTGAAATTATACTCCAGTTGATTACCCAAAAAATAGAACCATCTCCAGGATTTAAAATCTGTAATATCACAGGACTGCGACTCGTTTTATGATTTATTTTGACATTCTCGGAAGACGAAGGATCGAACGTGATTGAACCTACAGTGAAAAATGTAAAATGTTCCTTTTAGTTCTTAATTTTAAAATTTTTAATATCTAACATAAAATTATATGCAATAACTTATATCTGCTTTTTCCTGCCAACAAAATATTTTTTTGAAAAAACCCAGGCTAAAATTGGTTTATTTTTAAACCAATCATAATGAATAAAGTCATTCTAGCGCGGGGCACTTTAAATTTGATCCGTTTTTTGGTTATTGTGAAATGTACTGTTTTCAGATCGATGGTTATCTGATCACTTATTTGATTTGTAAAAATTTAATTATAACCTTCAAAATATTCGAAATTCGCAATTTAAACTGGAAAACTGTGAGTTGGAAACCCTGTAATGAAAAATGGAGAAACAATAAGAAAAGCAATAATCTACATTGTCTACGAATATTCTACATACTCTGCAAATTATCGACATTTTATGCATCAGACTGTAGATGCACAGCACTGCTCATTATGTCTGAACGTAAATGCGGGAAAAAGATTTTGACGGTTGCGGGTTTCAACAAGACGGTGCGACATGCCACACTGCAAATCAAATAATCCAGTTTCTGTAACGTTTCTGTTCCCTGGACGTCTAATCTCGAAAGGCGACATTGATTGGACACCCAGATCTCCAGATTTCACCCATCCGGACTTATTTTTGTGAGGTTATTTCAAAAGTAAAGTGTACGCCAGCAAGCCACAGACCATTAACGAGCTCAAGGCAATTATTCGCGCCGAAATCCTCGCTAGACCGCCTGAAAGGGGGGCCACTTAACTGATGTTGAATTCAAAAATACCTCATATATCGAAATCGTTAATGTTTTTTTTTTCAAAGTTATTCAATGTTTACATACCGATATAAAGAATGGCGTACTCGTTATATTCACCTATATTTCCTAATATTTTTTATAAATCCTAATTTAACCACCCCCGAAAATAGTTTTATAATTAATTGAATAAATTTGATTATGTTGTGATTGAGTTTTATTTCTTACAATGCAATATAAAAACTGTTTGATAAACAATACATAATAGTATGAAAAATTATATTCGCCCAAATGTTTACTGTTAAATTATTTATTATCCCTAAAACCAACTTCGCCTTAATGATACTGTGTACATATAAAATTTAAAAAAAAAATCAAAGTAGGCTTTGTTAGAAAAAATCGCCTTGACTTTCCGCAAATCACAACAGGTTTCAACACATTTCCTATCTTTGTACCCGTGCCAAGTAGTGATCAAGAGTCAGTGTGTGATTTGGGGGTACATTCCAGTATTTTAGCTCACGGATCACGCAGAAATCACCAAAGCGGTTTTGAACTAATGTTTGTATAAAATCGATCTTTATAACCGCGCCTAATAGAAAAGCATAGCTATTTGGCCGATCAAACTGATCGAATGATCGCATTTTTCACCAATATAGTTTATATAAATAAATTTTTCCGTTTTATGAATATTAAGATCGCGCGCACAAATAAAACAAAAGAAAACAAGTTACGCATTTTTATATTATGTAAAGCGCGATCGCATATTATTTTTGAGAATCATATACATGGATGGTACAGCTTCTGTAGCTCTGATGATGGCTGCAGCATTTTTATTACAAACAAACAAAAACATAATACAAAACATGAATTCTAATAATATGCGCGCATTCAACATGAAAAACGGAGAAAACCGGGCAACAAAAAACCAAGCAAAATGAAGCAATTTTTATTGTGGTGGTCCCATAAATTATTTATATAGTATAACAATTTTTTTATCGATTGTACATATTTATATAAGTATAGTGTATACAACAAAAATATAGATGATCATTACAGAATTTTTATATTATGAAGATATGATAAGAATCTTATTATGTTGTTGGAGTTTCTTGTTGAAACAACAAAATTCGTACCATAAACAAACGGGGCTCTACACACACGTAATATACTTACATTATTTTTTTGCAATAATAACGCAAATAAAATTCCAAATCTAGAAATGCATATTATGAGTATCCCGTATAGTATGCGATCGTATATATTGCGCGCGATCGTTACATAAAATGCGAATTGGCTATTTATTATCAAGGAAATGTAAAGCTTTGTGGCGCGATCGCGCATAGAATTCTTATAATATGGCGAATGCGCGAAACGATATATACGCAAATAATGAATACATTATCGTACGAATTATGTATGGTGATCGTATAGAATATTATTGATTGGAAATTATTAGGTACGATCATAATTTTATATTTTGTCTGATGTTATATATGGAAAATGCATACGAGTACAATTTTATTGATCGTATACACAAATAACGACATTGTTGTGCTATCGAACGTTACCATCGATCGGTAAAATTACTTTCTTTGTGTGTGAAGTTTTTTTTTTTTTTATTTCGCGATCGTAATATATAATGGGGTGTCCTCAGGTCAATATGATGTCATTGAGATTTTTATTATTGTATTATTGAAGGTAGATGCGAATATGATGATTATTTATTGATAGATATATCATGAAATTCCAGTAAATGCTGAGAATATAACTTTTAAACTTTTCGATCTGTATAGACTGGTAGATAGATATGCAACATTGTATGAATCGTGGTTTCATTAATATAATGTATTAAATATATTAAGATGGCCTGCAACTAAAAGGTATATTATATGATCGTTTGATATTGCGATTACAGTGGTGATCTTAAATAATCTTTCCAAGTAATTTAAAATATTTTTGTTACGGTAAAATGGACTAAATCAAATCGTAAATTTTTTCGATGGATATCGAATTGTTTTTTCACTGTTTTTTCTTATCGAAACCCCAATAACTCCTCGGAGGATAAATGAGGGAGAAGAAACAGCAGGAGGATATTGCGAATCAATTGGATACTGTTACACAAACATCACTGGAATTGGTACCTAACTCTTCCAGGTTTTCTAGCTCGTGTTTAGTTTTGATGACGTTGCCAACCACTTGCTTCCATCGCGCTAAATGAAAAGTTTCACACGAAAACAGGCTACATAGCTCACAATGAACTTATTCTACTTATTCTTCATATAAGTTGAATAGGTAATGTGTTGAATATATAAAGTTTTCCGCTCGGAGATTTACCATCAGGAATCGGCGAAAATCGGCAACTGATAAAAACGCCTGTTTTGCGTGATCAGTAACATCACCATATCCAAATTGTTTCTTCAAGCTTGACATTTTTTTACAGCCGTTTCGATTTCGATGTCGATTTTTGGCCACCAACAGTATCTGAATCTCTAAGAAATTCTGCAACAATTTGTTTACCGTCCAGATGAAACTCTTCCAACATTTCGGAATATCTTTTTACGATCAAGTTTCACATTCGAACAAACTTTATTGGTTGCCTTGTACTTGATAGTATACGTATCCCATAGGAAATAAAGTCCAATGCGCTGGAGACGGTTGGCTGTCTTCACTGGCAAGAATTTTTCAACGTGAAATATCAATACGAGGGTCTTATGATCCGTGACCAGAATAAATTGTCTGTCATAAAGATAATAGTGCAATTTTTTAGAGCCACATACGATCAAAAGTGCTTCTTTCTCGATCTGAATATTATTCTTCTGATGATCATAAAGCGTCTTCAATGAAAAAGCTATTGGATACTACTTTCCATCAGGGTAAATATAAAAATCACTGTTCCATAATGGAATTCGTTATTTGACAAAAATAATTTTCTTAATGCATTAAGAGGAGCTAGATCTCTTCTATCACTCGAGCTTTTTCGGATAATGATTCGATTCCAGATTTATCCAAAACATGCCCTAAATAATCCACTTTAGTGTGGAAGAGTTTCCAGTTGCTCATATTACATTTTTTATTGACAGCAGCTATCATTTAAAAATGTGTTCCAGACTTTTGAGACGTTCTTCTTCAGTTCGACCTGTTACAATTAGGTCGTACAAGTAACTTGTAACAATCTCCGCATTTGCTGTCATTTGCTCAATGAACCGCTGAAATATTTGGTATACTGGAATAGTTCAAACGGAGTCGAAACTCAGGTCTTTCGATTCACTAGCAAGTTCTAATTGGAAATCTGGTTCGCTGAGGTCAATCCTCGAAAATCGTTATCCTCTTTGCAGGGAACTAAAATACCTCTTCATCTCTTGGAATGGGACACTGGTCAATACAGAATTCAGAGTTTACCACAACCTTGAAATCTCCTGAATTGGATTGGTTGAAGAATGTCAAGTGTAACCAATCTGTCAATTTCACTTTGAACCTCGTCTATGTGTTCAAACGGTAACGGATATGCCTTGGGACATCTCAGGTTTCAAGGTTTAGTGGCTATGAATTGAATACAATGATTTGCACTGGCACCTGAATATTACCATAGGCGCTCAAGATTTTTTTCACGATCGTAATTTTCGGCTGGTTTAATTCACGATAATCATTATATTACCACTCATGGTTAATGTTGGTCCAGTGTCGACTAAAAAGTGTAGAGGCTTCCAACGTCCCATTCTATTTGACTCTGAGCGTTTCTGTTCAGGTTTGACCAAATTGTCCCTCCAATGAATTTCCTCAAATGAAGGCTTCCTAATGGCTCGAATTTTTACCTCCAAATGGTTTGTTGAACAAGTTTTAGAAATTTTGATCAATTCGTCATGGGATTCGATCATAACACTTTTGAGATCGACTTGATCGCTTATACCGATGCAATATAACCAATTTTAAAAACATTTCCGGCATTCAACATTTGCTTCAACAATCGACATTTGCTGCGATCATGCGTCACAGCCTTGACATGACTTTAAAACATTTTTATTTGACACCCGTAGATTTTGTATACGAGAGTGTTCAACTCATTCACGTTCGAATGAATTTCGCTATAGTTGTTTAAAATACAAATCGCAGGTTGAGTACTTTCGTGAGCTTAGGCAATTGAAAAGACGTTAACTTTTTGTAAGATCACTTAGATCACTGTCCTTTAAATTAGCATTCCAGCTTACATACAAATCAGCATTTTCAATGTTCCAAAAACCAAAATTTGTTTGTTCCATCCGACACGTTGTTAAATTTCTTATCTTCACCGATTTTGACAAAAAACAAATACAAATTTTTTCACATGGTACTAATTTTACAATTTTTCATTTTTTCGTCGCCAAAATGTTTCAAGCGTCCCATGACGAGATCCAAATGTCAACGGGATGACAATCAATGAAGGGAGAACTGAAAAATTGCATTGTTGTTGTAAATGAGAGCCGAGCGATTTTTGCTTCGTTTCCTTTGCGAAATTTTTAAATGGAGCGATTATCATTTACATCATTAAAATTTTAGAAGTCTCTTTAACCCCTTTTTTTACACTTGATTTAAATGAACTTTTCACTGCTAATTAGAGTATTTCTTAAGACTATAGTGATTGGTATTTCTTTAATCATTGTGGCCTTCAGCCATCAAATTGAATATTTAATAAAGATCATTTATAAAAATACGATAGTGACGAAAATAAAACGTTCGATCCCTACATGTTGAAAAGTTATTTCTTGGAAATAAATTATGCTAAACCTTCTGTTTAGCATTCTCAGAATCTGAACACGCAGACCAACAAATTAGATACAAAACAAAAAATCAAATCTGTGAAATTCCAGCACATATTGTGTGCAAACACTTCCACATACCGCTAGCAAAAATATTCCCATTGTATATTTTGTAAGCCTTCTAACAATTTTTTTTTTATAATAAATCGATTCCAATATTTTTTCCAATCTTGGTTCGCAGCAGAAGAACAAGAATTTATATGAATCTGCACCAAACTTTTATTTTTTTAGTTTTTAGCCAAGAGATAGATCCACCAACTCTATATCGTGTTTCAATAAATAAATCACAAATATTATGTGTGCCTGTAATATGTATCCAGTCTCTTACATTCAAAGCAAGATAAAATTTCTGTTTATACTTCGCACATTTTTATAAATCGTAATTCTTTATCTTCCCCAATTTGATTGATAATCTTTTCGTTTTAAGATTAATCTCGACTCTCTCGCTAGATATATAATAAACTATTCAATATTTTTTGTATACGTTTATTATTTTATTATTTATTAAATGAACTACTACTTGCTGTGAATACAATTTTTTGTACTCGCCTATTTACTTCAATTGAAGTAAGAAGTCAAAAGAAATCTAAACAACAAAAAATAAAAATTCATCGATATCCAACTGATTCGTTTTCGAATCAATGAACGAATTGCTAAATATATTTCTATATATATTCCTAGAGCAAGCTAGATACTCTAGACCAGAATGTAAATCTATTTTGTCACAATATAATTTTTTAAAAAAATTATTGATGGTTGTTGTCAATACCAAAACTATACGGAAAAAAAAAGTTTGTTAAAAATTTGATTTGTTTTCAATAATTTATCTGCCGTTCTGAACTGAACGATAAAGATTAATGGATTTATAAAAAATTTCGAGATAAATCGGTTGAAAAATTATAAATTAATGGATAATTTTCGTATACTAAAACTTTTGTAATCAAATTACAACAAAAATAATATTGACTGTTAGAAATGTATTCGGTGTCAACATATTAACAGTGTAATTGCAATATGTCATCGGCTGAAATATTTCAATTCGTTCTGGTATTCGCGAGACGACAAAGCGACACAACAACAATAAATAATTGTGATTTCACTAAAAACCATAAAATTAGATTTTCTTACATTAATTTTTTTTTTTTTGTAAATAAGCGTGGCAGAACATCGAAAAAATAATAAAATAATCAAAATTAACGAATTGGAAAGACAATGCAAATATCTACTCGTATACGTTGTAGAAAGAAAATATTGTGTTTGCCGGGTTCCAGTGAACGAGAACGGATTGTGAAAATATTTGATTTTTATTGTGTTTTAAATATAAAATAAGATGTTACGTCTCAGGTGAGATGAAGAGAGTTTGTGTAACATTAAATTTAAATTGAATAGAAATTAAATTAAATTCTATTTAACTATTTTGAGTTTGCAAACACAAATACCATACAAAATAAATTCAATTTTCCACTGAAATGTCAAAATGTCTTTAACCAACCTCAGGAAAGAGATTGCTGTTGTTGGAAAAGGACGCATCCAATTTATATAGTTCGCTGACCCATTAGTGGTAAATCATACACGAAACCGTGAATCTAATCCCACTACCATAAACAGAAAATGTAATTCATTTGCTCAATGTCTCGTGACCATGACTTATTTGCGTCACCTAATATAGCCTACTAGTCGTACAATTGTCCAATCCACAAGAGTGGCTATACAGTTTTAATACTTCTAATCGAGGATAGCCCCGAAGAACCAGGAAAGTTAAAAATTTAACTGCCGGAGTCCGGCAAATATCCCCCTCGAAATTATTTGCTGCCAATAATCAAAGTCTGAACTGTGATTGTAAAGGAAGCAACATCTCAAAATACATTTCACTACTAAGTTGGATTAAATTAGACATTTATTTCCGGAACTCCTAAGGTCCTTTGTGTCTCAAATAAGAACAATTGGCCTTCATAAATATTCAATATTAGAGCCTTATCTTTATATATGTGTGGCTATGGTTGCATTTTAATTTTCCATTTTATATGAAAAATTGGTTAAATTAAAAATTTATTTGCTGGAATCCAGGAGATATCTTTCTCGAGGTGATTTTCTGAAAAGTTAGGCCCATCCGTTACCGTTCAAGTCTGAATGTGAATGTAAATGTCTGATCTGAAGCAAAATCTCAGAATACATTTATTATCTAAAATGGATAAAATTAACAATTTTAATGCGGGATCCCTAGGAATAACCTCACCCGGAATTTGGGCTTGAAAGTTAGTGTCTTATGTGTCCTAGCGTTCTGCAAAAATCAAAGCAGGAGAGGATAATTGTTTTATGGAATCGAAGATTAAAACGCACAACAATATCAACAATTCGGGATCAAAAACTATTTAGATGGATCTGAGAAGAAAGAAAATCAAATCAGCAACATAAAGCAACACAATATTCATCACAAATACTTTGTGTTTTTTCGGGTCTTAGACTGAGGAAAAAATATATTGGAAAGGACAAGAACTCTAGATGTTAGATGTGGTTTTCATTTTTTCAGTTCATTTACAAGAACAACCCAATTTCTTGTTTTTTTGTTTTTATCAAACCTCAAACCCGATATTGTTATTTATCTTTCGTTAGCCGAATTGATTAAAGTCGAACATTATTCGCGCCATCTAAATGTTATCACACCAACTTCGAAATTGTATGAATGTAGTTCTTGTGACTTAAAATCTATTGAGGTGTACTGTTCTACGAGAGTTGCTGTAGTGCCTCAGAATATACTACAGAAACGACAGTTAGAAACCATTTTGTTTACAATACTCCAAAAATAGTTTCTACGTACGCCAATAGATGGCTCTAAATTAGAAAAAAATCGTTTTGTAAACATTAAAAGTTTATGGAAGTGTAAAAACAAATTCTCTCTCTCTCTCTCTCTATGTCTCTCTCTCTCTCTCTCTCTTTCACTTCTGTCAATTTGTTTGTGATCAGTTGTCAAACAGTGAGTATTATTATTAATGAAAATGATTCGATTGAGGCTTTAAATTTAGCACGAGCCCAGAATATACTATATATACTATATATGCACAGAATATGCTATATATGCCCAGATCGAGTAAAAATATAGTCGTCTTTCCACGGATTACGTGATCAGAATCTACCACACCGACGATGGTGGTTCAATTCAGCCGAGCCAACTCAATTATTTGAATTCGTCATCAAGCTATATCAGAGTGCATTTAATTCATTGGACATCGGCATAATTGCCCCTTGCAGTAAACAGTGTCGCGTTCGAGGAGTCTCCCATATCAGAGCCCCAAAGGGCCAGCCGAAGAATTTCAGGGACAAAACAGACAGTATATACTCATTTCAAGCGTGTGCTCAACGAAACAATTGGCGATTAAAGGCCGGCAAAACGCTATTGGATTTGTCGATGATGTAAAGCGAATCAATTTGGCGATTTCACGTACTCCAGCAATACCTTTAAGTTGTAATCTTCGGTAATCCCTACCTATTGTGTATCGACGAAAATTGGCGGTAAATCAGTTATTTTTACAACATATCCCAATTTATAGTCAAATTTAGCATCAAGTCGCGCATTACCCATTGATGGATTCTGCAAAATGTTGCTGCAATGTTGACGACTAAAAAAAGTATTTCAATGCATAATTTGTAGATTATGTTGTCATCATACATCCATTCTTGAAACACAATAGATATGTGGATGTTTTTACCGTTAAATCGAATTTTGTCATTTTAGTTTAATTCTTTACGCACACTAATAGTTAAGATCTTATTTTAGTTAGTTAGTTTAGATTTTTTCAATAACAGCAATACGGATGATACAGCCAAAATGAAAGTGACATTTGAAATTGAGAGAGTGAATTGAGAGGAAATTTTAGTTGTACACTGCGAAGATGTTATAATGGATTTAAATTTTTAGAAAATTACTAGCGCTGTCTATTATCTACCTATCTAAACTATTTTTACCACTCCTATTTTTATGTAGAAGGAAGAATATTCGAGTCCAAAGAAATTCATACAAAAATGGAGTTATGTCGCTTCTGTATATTCTGTGATTGATATAAATTTGATAGTGTTGCTGTGGTGATACATTTTCATCTCCAAGTCGGATTGGAGACCACATTGAGAAAATCTAAGTTTTTCGAGAAAGTTCTGCTTAAAAAAACGTGGTTACCAATCAATGGTGCATTATAATAACACGATATTCATATTGCACCGTTAGTCAAAACGAGATTCACATATTTCGTAGTGCAGTTAAGCTACTATACAGTGAATTTAACGAAAAAGAATAAAAAATAATAATTGTGGTTTGCCTTGATTTAACAGATGGTTCTGGATCAGGCCAGACCTTTGATCACTAAAATTTGTGAGGAACAAACCAAGACGGAAAAAATTTCCAATCAAATACTGTTTAACAACGACATTTAAAAATGGGGGCGATGGCTGTTTTTAAGTAGAAATAGAATTGGCCAAATTGGGAATGGGCCAGAGAGACTGCGAGGTTGAATGGCGTCAGAAGACGAGAATAGAAGAAAGGCTGAATTGGTTGTAGTAACTTTACGAACTAAACTGCGGAGTCGGTAGTGTGAAATCTGTTCGGGACGAACAGTCTTAGGTAGACGTAATTTCACGATTTCGCCTATTGAGCGTCAATTGTTCACTTGGGCTGGTTAATTCATCGAAAACAGGTTTATCGAAATTTTTGTTACAAATTACGGGTTCGATGAACACAAGGGTGAGTCTTAAGTTAGTCTTTGTTGAAGTTGGTTTAGACGCGGTACGCGATATAATGGAGTAGCGGGAAAACAATATATGGTGTTATAGTGAAAATAGAGGCGTGATTAAAAATGTTTGTAATGTTGAGAGTGAACTAGTAAATAATAGTAGAATTATTGGTTCTTGTGTTTTAGTAATTAGAAGATTTCAATAAAAATGAGTGTTTGAATATTTCTGGTATTTTCGGGAATATTCCAGAAGTAGTAAGTGTTCAATAAACATTAGGAAATTATTCAGAAACTATTTGCGGTATTTATGCGAATATTATGGAAGTGGTCTAAATTTCGAGGATTGATGTTGTAACCGTCAAATCTCCAAACGGTATTCACAATCAAGTAACAGGAATCGGATTTGACAGGCCAAATTGGCCGTTTGTTTTACTGATCACTGTTCGCGGGATTGACATTTCCAGCCAATCACCATATATTGTTGGACTTTATTTCGTTTGATTTTGTATAACTTTCCCTCGATGTACTGTCAGCTGAGTTTTCTATGATAGTACTGGTCGTCAGTGTTGTTGACTAAACGAAGAGGATATCACAGGCATCTGGTTGGCAATAAATGTCGGACCAACGTCGTGAAGCCGAGGCGAATTTATATTCGCGTTGGTTTTTCTGTCCACGACTTCATCAATTTCGTAAATAGCACCATATGTACAACTCAAGACTTGGGAGGCGTTGCTGCTTAATCGGGGCAATTATAGCTTTGGCTGATATTAAATAATGTAAAGTGTTCAGATTCTATGTAATTTTACTGTCAATTGTTTGCACGAACCACGAAATGGGTGGAAGTTACTGATAAAAACTTGTCTCTTCGTTAACTTTGCGGAAGGTATTAATCCAACGAAATTTAAACACATCTTGAACTGGACCATATTGCAAACCTAAAATTATTATGAATTTATTATGTTCTTGTCAGCCACTAGGTGGAATATCCCCCAGAATGTCGTTTGAGGTGTAGGTACCCACTTTTGCAAATTAAAGCAGAAACTGGATAGGGGGATCGTTTTAAGAGATACACATGCTTGAGTGAGTTTGCGGGTTGCTAAATATGATGCTGAAGCGAACCCATAAGAGAACCGCGTAATTTAAATTATTATATTGGATTTGCAAATAAAATGCTTCAATTACATTTTTGAAGACAATTCTTATATCAACAATTTATAAATAAGGACCGGAACACTTTACAGGATTCAAAATTCTATGAATCCATAGAATCGCGGCTAGGATATTAATAATAAGGAGAATAAATTATAAATTCGAGAGGGACACAAAGAACTCGTCAGAACTGCAAAGAAAACAAAGAACTACTCGTCTGAAAAGTTTCCGATCTAACAAAGGTACAAGACATTTTTTCTTCAAATTTATTTTTATTTCCCTACATAGTCTTCTTGTATAAGTCTGTACACTTCTCCCAGCGATGCACCCATTTCTTCAACCTATCAAAATAGTATTTGGCGCCTTTCTTAGCAAAATAGTTGTTTACGACGGTTATAGTCTCCTCATTCGATGAAAATATATTTCCTCTGAGCTTAAGTTTTAACTTAAGGTTAAAAAAAATTCACTTTAGACGCAAGATCTGGTGAGTAAGGAGGGTGATCATGTAGTTCAAACCGATATTCGTGGGTTTTGCCGTGGCAACCGCTGAGGTGTGAGACGGAACATTGTCTTGGTGTAGCAAAATTTTTTTCTGTAAATTTCAAGTAATAATGCATAGTATGCTCCTGTAAAAGTTTACCCTTTTTGAAGATAATCGACTAGCAGTCCACTGGAATTGATGGTCAATTTGACTGTATTGTTGGTTCTGGAGTGTAATTGTGTATCCAAGTTTCATCATTACTAATTAGCCGATTAGATTATTGTGATTTATTGCACCTAAAGGGGTATATCCTTCATCCGGTCGCAATTTAATTATTTGCGACCAGAAATATGGTTACTAGATTTAATTTGCCATGCCAATTGACATATTTTTTTTAAATTTTAATTTATTTTGCGATTGTAGAGTTGAAATCTACGAAAAGACTGCTATGCCTTTTCAGAGGTCGCAATATTTTTATGTATTTCTACTTAACAATCGCAAAAAAAAAATTAAATTTAAAAAAATGTGAGAATTGGCATAGCAAAATAAATCTAGTAACCATATTTTTGATTGCAGATAATTAATTTGCGACCGGATAGAGGATATACCCCCAAAGTGTGCCAACAGAACGTTGGAAAATAGCAAACGTGGCGCCCAACGGACGGACCGCTTTCTCATGCCGAAATCGTCATTCAATGCGTGACAAAAACGTTCTGTGGACATATTCATAGCCTCTTCGATCTCTGTAACTTTAAATTGACGGTTGTCTAGCACCATTTGGTGAACTTGAGCGCATTGCAGTGGTTGCAGTTTACCCAAGCTGGTATGGCCATGTTTACTTCAGCTGCCAACAATTTCCCGGTTTTAAATGATGGTGCAGAGTTCCCGACTACAGCGTCTAAGTCGTCTTTCATTTTTTTGTAGGCGTATTGCCTTTCAAAAATAAACATTTAATAACAGCTCGTTACTTCAATTTTTCCATTTTCACAAAACACTTACATCGACTCACTCAAACAATTGTTAAACAACAACTACGCAAATGGCTGATATTTCGGTGAGTTCCTTTTAATGCATGCACAAACGTACTCCCCACTTTTTTTGATGAGTGCTGCTATCATTAGTATTTTATTGTTGTAGTAGATTTCGAGATCAGACAGTTTTAAAAGCTCTAGTTAAAATTGTCGAAAATAATTTTAATCCTACAGATACATTTACAAATCCACGAAGTTTTTCCAGATCAAAGTCAAAGCAACAGAACACCAACGCCTTCTCATAGGCAAGACAGTGAAAACTTTCTATAAAAAGATCACATCGAATTCGCCCCCCTTAATCCACCATTTCTATTTTCTAGAAGTGCAGTGTGATTTTTTTATGTTTTAATCAAAACAATCCGAAAACCCAAGCAATGTGGTAAAATCGTATAATAAAATTCCACTGAAATTAAAAAATTTCCCCGAATCCAATCCACTCCAAAAAATATATATACAGACTTACCTATACATACACCATCATGTTAAAGCCGAAGAAAGCATAATAAAAATCCACTTTATACCGTACACGATCAAAGATGATCGTCTATATTATCGAATATACAGAACACAACAACACCAAAAACCTAAAGAAGATCATAATGATGATCGATGTAGAAGAATTTTCGTTTTTATTTTTATTTTTTTTTAAGTATTTCTTATAATTTTATGGACCGTGGCATAACGATAGAATAACCAACCAAGCTATGAAATTAAAATCTTAAATAAAGCCATACATCGAACCGTACACATTTAAGCATATACACAGCATAAAGAGAAAAATCCCTATATACTCAACCATAAAAATATATATATATATATATATATATATATATATATATATATATGAAATGTGAATGACTCTCTGAATCATCAGCATCATCTTCATCATCACCACCACCACGTATAAGAAGAAAATCTTTGATCGTATATATAAATTCCCATGAAATTATATAATCATCTTATTTTATTTTGTAAATGTATTGATTAAGATTTTAAATGTTAAATTAAACATTGTAATGGGTAAAATTATTGTCGGTGGTATCGTACAAACAAACCGAGTATACCGCGCGATAAGATGCGAGAGCGAAAAATTGCACGCACAGGCGCGACATATTTGATGTAAAATGATCGCCCATAAATATACAACATACACATACACAATGCGCGCACACATTAAAACTATGTACGAGATCCTTTTAAATGAACATTTAATTTTTGTTTAAATTAAAATGTTTTTAAATATAAAAAATTTTTATAATCGGATTACGTTTAATATCAATATAACAAAAAAAATAATTTTTTTTTTGGTTGATTTGATCGCTACTTAAAATAGTTTTTTTTTTTTTTTTTTGGTAATTTGGAGTTTAAAATAAGATTCACGATCATTTAGTTTTATGTATATATAGTATATGCGCGTTGGATCAGTGATGGTGGTCAAAATCACATTAAATAATAATTTTTGAATGAATTTGGTATGATTAATTTCATGATACAAAATATTTTCTTTTTTTTGGTGATTTGATTGAAAGTTAAACGATCATCGATCCGGTTGAGTCGCATGATAACTGCGATCAGCATAATATACTACATGTATTCATGTCCTAATTTGTATGAAGTGGTGGTTTTGTTATTGTTACCTAGATTAAATCGAGTTAATCCGATCATATTTTATTTTTAAATTGATCGATAGATTAGGATTACACCTGTGTTGTACGATCATGTCAATTTTATTATACTCTGCAGCGCTTGTTAAGTGAAGTAGAATGGTAGAATTGTATTATGTCACCTAATTTAGAGATGAATTAAACATATTGATGGAAAATAACAAGAACAAAACAACATAGGCGGTTATATCGTTGGGTTATCATTCGCAGAAATTTTAGTAATTTCATAATTTCAAAATATTTTTTAATTTATGAGTGGGGTACATTAACATTTATAATTTGAATTTAATGAGACTACACATCCAGAAATGCTTTTCCAAGCAGACTACAAATTTAGTTAGTTGTTAGTTTTCTAAAATGGTTTCGAAATTGCAAAATTTTTTTCAATGTCATTGTCATTTTTTTAAATTTGTTTAAAAAGAGGGGAAGTTTTCTTAGATACAAGTTTTTAAAACTGTACAGATAATTAACTTTAAAAATTATATATACAGTGAAACTTGTCGAAGCCGGAATCATGCGGGGCCGAATAAAATTTCTGCCACTGGGAAGTTTCCGTCTCTCGAAAGTTCTTGGCCAAATTTTTTCTAAATTAAAGTCTAGTTTTAGGTTTCAATGTACATACATAGTACGTATTTTATTTAATACAATACATCAAAAAAATTCAGTTAGGTATTGAATGCAACAAGAAGCGTTGTTAAAATAAAAATACATATTTATATTTATACATAATTGTATGTACATATATACACACTAGTACATACATAAATACATTAATTAAAAATAATTCACCTATGTAATATAAATTTAAAGAAATAGTGAAGATCCATCGTTGCTTTCGTCAGTTTACTAGTTGCACACACTAGTTGAAATGATGAATAATTTAGACTCCTCGGGCTTCCTCCAGATGCTTGATTATCGCGGTTTTGTTAGCAGTTAAAATATCAGCTTCAGCGATAATTCAGCACTGTCCGAGTTGTGTCCTGTTTCTTAGGATCTTACAGATGAAGAAGCTGAGCTCAACTCATTCAATATTACGTCATTTTCAAAAATTACTCATCGTCAATTGCTATAAAATCCTATTGTTATGATCGCCTTATATAGCCTGAATCATATTCTGCAATTCTCCTGTTGGAATAGGATCATCTTCGACTGTTTCAACAAATTCATCCTAAACAATTCCGCATTTTTTGAAACATTTAGTGATTTGTTCTGGCTTAGTTTGTTTTATTGAATGCACAATAAAGTAAATTCCTTCCAATATATTGGTCTGTTTCCTTAAATTAGATGCTTTTGACACTGTATCTATTGCAGACAACAGTTTTTGAAGCAAAACTTTTCTATAGTTGAATTTTAAATCTGCAATTATACCGGCATCTAAAGGTTGTAGAGAAGCTGTAGCATTAGCAGGAAAAAAGATCAATTTTATATTTGAGACATTTTTGCGTGGGTGACACGTTGCATCGTCGAGAAACAACAACATGTTTCTGTTTTGCTTGATCATTTCGTTGTTAAAACCCCGTAAAAATTGTTCAAAGATCGTAGATGTCATCCACGCTTTTTTATTGAAAAAATTTGGACGGGTAAAGATCTTTTGCCTATTCTTTTAAAGGCACGTGGATTATTCAAATAACTATTAAAACGTATAGAATTCGATTCCGCCCTACACAAGTACCAAATAATGATAACTTTAATTTTCGTACCAAAAAATTGTTCCGGTTTCCGGGTTTGAGAAGTTTCGGGTATATACAAGTTCAATTTAGAATAAAATTTCATTCTGGAAAATAATTCCGTATAATGAAAGATTCCGGCACATAAGAGTTTCGGCTTTGACAAGTTTTACTGTAATTGGTCCTGGAGTTTTGTATTTCAAATAAATCGGGGAAAAATTCACGTCTTTGAAGTTAGCAGAACCCACTCAGCATAACATTTCAAATCCCTATGAAAAATTAACAGATATTTAAATGCTCCATTTAACCAATTTAGTCTGACACATCCCAAGCATTTGGAAATATATAGGCCTAACTTTAGGCAATTTAATAAAATTAAAAATAAAAATATTTGGGCTACACTTGCTTTTTTTTGCAACTCCACTAGCTTTTCATAGGATTTTCCATTTTAATACAAATCGAAGCTCGAACCAAAACTAAAAATGCAGTTCTAATTATTCACATGCCAAAAGATCGTGTTTTGATTTATAAATATTGTTTGAGTCGTTTTTCAATTTTGGTTATGCTACGGCAGAATTTTTCTTCTAAACCTCCTAAATTTAAACACGTGTCAAGGTATTATTAAATCTGTTAATTAAATAATTGTAAACAAAAATGATGAATTAAGTTAAATCGATATCATCAATATTGAAAATTTGGTTCACACGTACGCATACTTATGGTTAAATAAGACGAAAACCAAACACATTACCCGTTTGTTACAGGCTGGCTACTGCCAACCTGCAGATATTCACTAAGCTCCTGCAGAGGCCTCCACGGTGATGTTTTGCGGCTACGTTCTCAGCGAGAAGTGCGAGGGTCGTGGGGTTTGAGGCATGCAGGGCTCCTGGCCTACACCGTGATTAACAGATAATTATAAAATGGATAAACGCAAATAATAATAATACCGAGTTCCGCCGAAATTCGTCGGCCGGAACTTGAGGAACAAACAACTCAAAAATTATAAATGGGAGAGAGGTGCCTTGGTGCGCGCATCCATTCGAATTCAAACAGGGCAAAGCCCCGGTTACGAAATTGGATGCGGGCACCAAGGGACCGCAAACACTAAACCGACACTGAGGGAGCCTCCGCTCCCACCACACCTACCCGAAAAATTTAATAATTCATTTTATTAAAGGGGGGAAAAAAACCAAGAAAACGAAGAGAAACAGCTTCCCTTTCCACCCGCACCAGGAGCGAACGAGAGAGATAAAGAGAGCAATACGCATCGAGCGTGCACCCGCAGTGCGGCGCTCGATCACAACAAAAATTCGAAAATTATGTCAAATAAAAAGAATTTAAATATAGATATAAAAAAAGATCAAAAAACTAAAATAAAAATAAAAATTTGTACCTTGCTTTCTTTTTTAAATAAAAAAAATTCTGTTGCGGCCTTGCGCGGCCGTCATGCCACAGGTGGCCTTGCCCCACCCGGACCGTTGCGGCCTTGGTGCCGTTTACAGCGTGCTCCACCGGTGCGGCCCAACCGCCGGTAAAATATACTGGCCTCAACTGGCCGCCGATATAAATTAAATTGAATAGCCGGTTGGCTACCCGAATGTTACGGGGCCTCTCCCGTTACCAAATCCAAAAACAACTGACCTTGTGCGGTCTGGCGTTGCGGCAGACCACCGATAACCAAAAACACACAAATGGCCGGCTGGCCACCCGTGTCGTTGCGGGGCCTCTCCCCGATACCAATGTATAAAACTATCACGGCTGGCCTCAACTGGCCGCCGGATCCGTCGCAAAAGAGTGGCCTCAACCGGCCACCCGTAAATACTTGGTTAGCTGCAGCACAAATATAAAACTGATGACACTGCGCCTCGTAATATTTTTGCTTGAACTTCTCGTTTATAACAATAACCGTTCGATGTGTAAATACCCACAATACAAATGACGTGGCCTCAACTGGCCGCCAAAATCCGTTGGGCGTTGGCTCGCCTTAACCGAAAATACACCGTTGTGCGTCCTTTCGCATTAATCGCCTTAGGTAATACACTCGATATTCACGACACTCGTAGATAGTATGGTACCATTGAAAAAAACGGGGCACCAGTTGATTATGTTAATTATCCAAACTTATCGCAAATGCAAAAAGGTTCGGTATTTTGCAGCGTAAATTATGAAGATGATCACACCAGACAATCAAAATTATCCTTTGAACGTTTTCACTTTTTATAATCAACAATACGGGATTTAACAACCAAAAATAACACCGCAACGAAATCACGTTATTATACCAAAAAAAATTGAACTTGGTCAAACTCGAATATTCAAATTTATTTTTCAATTACTCTTTATTTACAAAACAATTTTTACAAGCGTACGTTTTTCTTTTATCGCCACTCGTTTAATCTCCTTTTCTTATTTTTCCACAGATTATAAACTTAAATTTTTGACAAAATAAACTCAACTCTAATTTAATTTTAATTTCAAAACGGAACTCGACTTATCGAACAAAATTCCAAAACTCGAAATGGCGACCACCAAAAAAAATTCGAGCGTCGCACAGCTCATAAAACGTTTTAGAAGAAAATGCATCTCTCTTCTCTGTCTCTCCTTTATACCAAATTTTCGTTGGTACAAAAGAGAGACATACAAGAAAAAAACATTTTTTTCAAAACGTTTTACTTTGCACACACTCGATGCGCACTGTTCTCTCTCTCTCTCCCATTCTCGTTCCGTTGCCAACATAACAGAAGAAAACACACAGGAATCCATCCACCAAGAAGTCACATTCACACAGCGAAAACCCGGACGCAAGAAACCACGTTTAGACAACAAAAACCCGGACGCAAGAAAACGTGGAGAATAGAAACAAATTTACAAAAATCTCTTGTTAAGACAACACAGTCGTAACACGTTGAATGGCAAAATTTCATATTTCCTCTGTTGAAACTACTATTGGCCCTTCTGTTAACCATTACAATACACATACCGCCCACGTGAGACATCCATTCTGTAGATTGTCATTGATCGCTTCAGATTCCTCTTGCTGCCCTGTAGCAGTCGCAACTGGTAGACCATCTGCAATCTCAAATTGCCTTAGGCGCTATCTCTTCCAGATATATTTCAATGTTCTATCTAACGGAACTTACCCCGATACTAAAATGATCGCTTCAATAATTTCATATCTATCTGACCAGCTACGACCAAATTATGTTTCTCTGATTCGTTTGAATGGATAGCTACCACAATTCACCACCTCCTGGATCAGCTTTAACACTTTAATCAAGTTTAGTGTACAACCCTGGGTTACCGACATTCTCCGTTGAATAAGCAATTCTTGCACCAAAATCGTCGGAACCATCCCAGTCAGGCGATCAACCCTCCACCATGAACATCGCCTTACTATGAGACTTCGATTCTGTGTCCGGTTGAGTATCCAAAATCCAGGGTAGTTCTCTTCTTTCTTTTCCGGCTGTTTCCGCACCACCACTCAATCCCACAAAGCAAAATCGTTCCACTCGACCCACAATTGAGTGAGTGCCCTATCCGGTTCCATCATCTGCCATTTTCATCATCTGCTAAATGTACGAATTTCTGCTCTGTATCGCCTACATCATCATTTCTTTAGTCAAATATTATATTTACCATTTAAGCCAGTTTTCTTTTTCGTATTTTCGTTGACTATTTTGATTCATTAATTTCATGTAAATTCCTCATATCAAATCTTTACTTTGTTCATCCATCTGTTGCGCCAAAGCTATACATTGTTGATCAAGTTCGTGAGTTATAGCAGACAATAATTGTACCATATCGAAAGTACAGGTGCCCCAAGAACTGTTTCCACCATGTCTATCACCTAGTTTTTCCTGTATCACCTCTTCGAACTCGTAATTATCCGGGTCTAACCCTTGCTTCTCTACAACCTCAAGTAGTCGCAAAACTAATACATTTTTGCGAGCGCCTGTTGATAAATTACGCTGAATTAATTGGAAGTTTAACTCCGCAACCTTAATTTATTCTTTTGCCACCTTCTAACATTCACAATCCCACCGCTGTCACCAATTGTGTCCGGTCAAGTCCGGTTCGAATCACTGGATTGTGAATTCTCGTAGTTTACAGCGCTTTACACCGAAAAATTTCCTAAAGTTCCACACTAATTTTCCTATAATCCACTAATCATTAAAAAGCAGCAACAAATAATTTCTACAATTTTTATTAATTCACTCTCAACACTTATTGTTTTTAGTCACAAACAGTCGCAACCAATCTGCAATACCACTAAACTGCTATAAAACTCCTTCTAACCCTAGTGGGATTCGAATCCAGTACTTCCCGTTCCTACTATAAACTACGCACCGGACGGCGAAAGAGATAAAAACCAAGGGCTAATCCATACATTTTGTATGCAACAAGTAGGGCGTAATGGCTTAGATAGCTCTCCGATATTTAATTCTAGCTTAATAGGTAATCCTCTGTGAGGTTTCTAAAAGCTTCAGGGTCTATAACAAACAACTGTAATATACTAGTATAATACTATATGAGTTTTGATTTTTTTTAATATTCATACTTTTTTGAGCCACAGTGTAAAGAGATCAAGGATGAGAACGGGAAATGCTCAGTCAGTTCAACCAATTATGATCATCTAACAACTCGAATGAAAATTCTAAATTTCTAAGAGAGCTGATCATTTATTGTTAACTTCGCTGCTATTTTATTTTTACTTTAGTTTCTTTTAAATATCTACTATAACAAAATAAATTAATCATGAATACTTTGAACCTCGAGATTTTTGCAGATTTTCTATCGCCCATGTCCGAGAAAGTTGTTTTCGGGGCAGTAGTGTCGTTCCGTCTGTTTATCTGTGTTCTAAGTTTATAGTCCAGAAATATTAACTGTTTTGGATGAAATTTTGCGGAAATTGGTATTTCTCATGATGACCTCTTCCTATTTTGTAAATATTTTAAAATGTGTATTATTTACAAAAAAAAATCCAACGTTGAAGCGGAAATGGTAATTGTTGGGAAAAACTGCTGTATCACTAAAATTCGGCCACTCTACGCGTTTCTGGTTTCGGTAAACATTCCGATTTAAAGGTTTAGTATGATTTCTGCATTGGTGGGGGCGCAGTTCCGGAATTTTTCAATGCTCAATGTAACTTGTTCTTCTTGGCCGATAGAGCTTAAATTCGGCCTGTATATGATGAGATAGTGATTCTAAAATTTATTCTGAACTTAAGATTAATTTTAGTATTGTTAGAGCCATTTCTAGAAGTCGGTCAAATTTAAACCGAATAAGGCCAATTTCAGTTATATAGGTTCAACATGACCACGAAATTATATATCTTTGCCATTCGAGTTGCGAGTAGTTTTAGCTTCATTTGTGACATCCGGAATTTGAAACCGGAATTTTAGCTAAATCTGTTATCACTGGATTAACATGACCGGGTTTATGAGGCTAACCCTAGATTTCTCAATAAGTGCAGTAAAATAAACGTAATTGGTAGCATTTTAGTATAAGTAAATGTTTGAAAATCCTGTTCAATGTAATTATATATGATTGGATTTTACGTAAGCCAGTTTTATTACTGATAGCCGCCTATAGCAAGGTCAAGGAGAAATACAAAGAAATTAAACAAGCTATTTCATAAAATGTTCTTTATGTTTCTTAACTAAGTTTCCTCTCTTCAGTCAAAGGTCCAATTTCACATCAACTTTGCTTTATTGTTATCTTAATTTTCTGTTTCTATTGGTCGAATCTTGGAGAAACTGGTTTGCTAGAGAATTTATTGTAATCTTTCTCAAACAAACAACTGATAAAATACTGAAATGTTAAATTATTTTTATTCTACCCTGGAAATAATACAAAGCCGTCACGCTCAAACTGTATCTAGTTTTTGCATCGTGGTGAAGTTACCAAGATGTTTGGAAGTTCGTTTTCGAACTAAGAAACGATGAATTATTTGTTTGAAAGTTCGGTCTATTATCAGACAAACGACTAAACTACAAACATAATTTATTTTACTTAACAAATTCGGTAGCACGATAATTCACCGAAAAGCAATTAACTAAAAACGATTTATAAATTATTGAAAACCAAATCACCAAAATAGGAGTGAACTGAAAACGACAGTTTACCGAAAACGACAATTCACTGAAATCAACAATTCACCGAAAAAATAAATGAATCGAAATTCAAAGAAAACGACAATTAACCGAAAACATCAATTCACCGAAAACGACAATTCACCGAAAATTACAATTTATCGAAAACAACTATTCTTAGAAAATTACAACTCACTAAAAACGACAATTCACGGAAAAAATAATTCACTGAAAACGACAATTCACTGAATGCAACAATTCATCGAAAATGTCAATTCACCGAAAATGACTATTCACCGAAAACAGTACTTCACCGTAAAAACAATTCACCGCAATCAATAATTCACCGAAAACGATATTTTACCGGGAACGACATTTCACCGAAAACGACAATTCTCCGAAAACGATAATTTACTGGAAACGATTGTTCATTTATATAACCTTCCGGTTGTTCCATTAAAAGGTGGAATTTAACTGATTTGTAATAATAAATTGAAATACAACAAATATGTTTTATTATTAGAAATTGTTCGTATTAATAATGGAATCGCACTGAAAAATCAAAACCCAAAATCCCGAAAACGGAGAAAACTAAAAATCGTGAAAAAAATATTTTGCAAAATATTCAAACAAAAATAACTCACAAGCAAAATATCGAAACTTACATAAATTACTTCAATTACTATACAACAGCGCATTGTTGTTGAATATAATTTTAAATAAATTAACTGAACCGTTTCGATAAAAACATTTGATGAATTCGATATTGCCGCCATATTTACAGATTCTCGGTTTTACGTTCCTTGAAATTGAAATAAAAAGCCACCTTGACGGCTAGGCGGCTGGAGGTAAGAAGAGCGGATCTACGACAGGCCGAACGAACTCATTTTTCAACCGGAATTTCAATTTAAAAAATTATATCTAATTTTTTTAGGTGTATTAAACGATATTTTTCATCTTATTTGAAAAATGAACTGTGCTTTTAGGAAGCGTTAGATATATTTTCGGTAAATTATCGTTTTTGGTTATTTGCTTTCGATGAATTGCATTTTCAGTTTTTTGGTAAATTGGTTTTTCGATGAATTGTCGATTTCGGTGGATTGTCGTTTTCCCAAAATTACGCAAGCACTTTATTAATTTAAAAACACCAGCATTTTTGCGACAAACTGCGACCAGAACTCTGGATCATATCTTTGAGTTCCGCATTTACATGATTTTTTGTAAAACCAAGTTCCGAAATGTTTTGCTCAGTTATCCGTGTATTTTATCTCCGTTGATCATAACATTTGTAGGCTTCGCCGAATGGTACAATTGCTAAGCGTTTCAGTATGCTGAATTTTTTACAATTGCCTTATTTTTTGCTAGTTGAATTTTTTGAACATGCCCTGAACATGGCTATATTTAAGCCTTTTTGAAATCTGAAATGATGTTTTCAAGCAAAATAACTCGTAAAAAACTGGTCAAAACAGAAAATCTCATCTTACTTTATTAGATTTCACAAAGTGAAAGTACCTCAGATACTCATTTTTCAAATTAGAAAACAATTTTTATTTATTGTCAAACGGCATCAAAAAAGTTTAATATAACATTTACTAAATACGATATTTGAATTGTAACAACAGTAGTACTTGAATTTGTATTTACTGTTAGAATAGATCTCTAATAACACAAAAATAGTTATGATACGATCGTAGGATATTACCTCAAGATCATTTTTTTGTGTTATTCACTTAGCGATTCAACTTTTAATTTTTAAGCACCGACTCGTGCCACAGGAAAATTTTAACTAATTTTTCAACAAAAAAAAACAATATTTCTTATTTCGGACAACAAACCAAAAAAACGGGTTAAATAAAAATTTCTTTCATAGTATAAGAAATTCTATTACAAAAAGTTTTAATTGTTACAGGTACTAGAACAGCATTGCAACAGTGTACTGGAAATGTTACAGATCGTCTAGGGAGCGACTTATCAACCACTGAGTGTCTCATAAGCCGGGCATAAAAACAACACGAATATAATTTAATTAATAGTTTGCATGATATATACCTAGAAGTTTCTCATCAGAACAGCAATATTCATAAGCAACAGACCCAACTTTTTGCAACACTTTGGCTTCCACAAATTTTAGAGCCAACTTGGCTGAATAAAATATACAGCATGACCCCGCTTTGCATTGTTTCACTTTGCGTTTTTTCCGATATGCAACACCTTTCCTAACCATACTCAAAATTTCGAACTGCGTCGCAAAATTTCCTTTTGCGTCATTTTCCGTTTACAAAAATATCGAATAAGTAGGGAAACCACCGATTACTCTTTGCATCATTTAAAACTTTTTTTGCGTTGCTGTCATTTATAAAATTTTAGTTTAAAAGTAGAACTCTTATGGGAAAGCAGTATTTCGATGTACTTTGTACATATTCTTTCATTGTGTGTTAGGTAAATTAATTTTATTACATACATTTAACATATTTAAAGTGTTTAATAGTTGTACATAAATTTTTTTGTAGCGAAAATTAGCAAAATGCCAAAAATAATAAAAAGTGCAAAGAAAACAATTTCGTTGAAAACGAAATTAGAAATTATTAGAAGGTGTGACGATGATGAGAAGTCCGTAAATATAGCGAAAGCACTTGGATTACCCGCAACGACAATAAGATCCATAAAAACTAGGGATGCAGATAAAATAAAAAAAAGTGGCGAGAACATTTCATCAAATTGCACTTCCCAAATTAGTCGTTGTAGAAGCAACTTAATGCTCAAAATGGAATCTCTGGTATACATTTGGATCAAGACCAAAATCGAAAGAAAATGCCGTTAAATAAAGCGTGTATCCAGGCAAAGGCAAAAACTGTATATGACACTCTAAAACAAAAGCCAGAATACAGCGAATACCAACAGGAAAAAATCCAAGCAAGCCAAGGTTGGTTCGAACACTATAAAAATCGGATGAAGCTACACAACATCGGGGTTAGACGAGAAGCTGCTAGTGCAGATGTTATCGCCGGTGAATTGTTCGTGCATAAATTAAAAGACCTCGTAAAATCAGAAGCGTTTAGCCCCAAACAGATTTTCAATGTAGATGAAACAGGGATTTTTTGGAAACGTCTACCGAAGCGCACTTTTATTTCAAGGGAAGAAAAATCGGCTCCCGAATTTAAGCCGCACAAGGATAGAATTACTGTTCTTCTAGGCAGCAACGCGGAAGGGCATTTTAAGGCAAGCGAGACTCCTAGATGTTTTAAAAACGTAGACGAAAAACGATATTGTCACAATGAAAATATAAGCTTCAAGGCACTAATTTTACTCGATAATGCGCCAAGTCATCCCATAGATTTAGATCATATCGATGAAAATGTTCGGTTTGTATTTATGCCTCCTAACACGACATCAATAATACAACCCATGGACCAAGGCGTTATCTCAAACTTTAAGGCATATTATTTGAAAAGGTCGTTTAAACAGCTGTTTACTGCGGTAGAGACCGACAATAGTATCAGTATTAAGGATTTCTGGAAGAACTACAACATTCTTACAGCAGTTTCGAATATAGCTGCATCGTGGGCTGAAGTTTCTAAGAAAGCAATGAGTGTTTGGCCGGAGTGCGTTGAAGGTGCTAGCGACAACGAATATCAATCAATTGATAGAATCAGTGTGGAGGTAGCTGAAATGGCAGCTGTGATTGGATTGGATGGCATGGAGACTTGCGATATCGTTGACTTGATAAATATCAACAGTGAAGAGGAGTTTGATAACGACGAGCTTTTCGAATTGGATAATAATCAAAGTCTATCAGTTGAAGACGAAGAGCCAAAACAGGCTTTATCCAATAAGCGAATATCGAATGCTCTAAAATTAATTGACGAAGCAGCAGACATTTTCATAAACGATCATCCTAACACGGAGCGCAGTTTGATAGTAGCAAAAATGCTTAAAAACTCAATCAAAATTTATGAGGAAATTTACCAGGATAAAACAAAAATAGTTCAACAAAAACTTGATCAATATTTTCAATCCGCGTAAATTATCGTAATTAGATTAACTAGACTAGTAACTTATGTAAATATTTTTATTTTTTACTATTAAATTAAATGAACTATGTAATGTACGAGTATGTACAAATGTATATATAATTAATGAATAAAAATATGTATGTACCTGAATTATTATATAATAAGGTTTAGTTTCTTTCTTCATCTAATTTTAGGAACCCATCTCCATCAAAACCTTCGTATTTATATGAAAAATAATTTTCAGTTTGTGTTGTTTCACTTTGAGTCGCTATTTTTGGGAACCTAACTGCGACGCAAAATGGGGTCATAGGTAATATCACTTTGACAAAAATTTCGAACTTGAACAATCGATATTTCGTGGTTTCGGCTTCTTAAATCATATGTATGTTCACTTCGTTTGTAGGCTACTTTCAGATTCGATAACTCCTTTTGTTGGCATATACTTAAACGGTTCTGTTTTGAATCAACAATAAGTCCACCATTGCTAATTTGATTAAGGTCATGTAAAAGTTGATATTAAATAAAAATAAATATGTAAAATTAGGTTTTACATTTCGGATAGCAAAAACGATTTCATGTAGAATTGAGCGGTTAACTCGTTCCGACGAGTAACACTGAGGTGAATACTTTGGTGTCATTATATGCTTTACGCCATATTTGTTTAACAATGATTTCAAATAAAGTGAATTGGACTGAGTTGCGTTGTCGGATGCTACAACGTTGGAGACCGAGAAAGTCATAAATATGTCTTTCTCAAGAAAATTGCAAACATTAGTCGTCAAGGCATTTCTAAAAGGCTTTATGAAAATATACTTCATAAACATATCCGGAACAATTAGAAGGTATGTGACTCCAGTTTTGGACCATGGGTATGGCCCTAAGAAGTCCATAAATAGTCGCTGCATGTGTGTTGATCGATTTGGAGCCCTTGTTTGCTTTCAAATTTGACAATTTTTGAAGTAGTTTCGAACTTGAGCGGCCATACTAGGCCAACAGTACAGACGTTGTAACCGCTCTAACGTTTTAGAAACCCCACAATGCGAGAACGAACGGGGATCATGAGCTAATGACACGAGGTTCTGAGTCAACGGGTTGGGTATGTACAGTTTCCATATTGGAATTACAATACAACTTTCGTCAGAACAATTATATGGATTAGCGTAGATTTTATTATCTCTCACTTGCAAATTCAAATATTTTTCAGGCGATTTTTCGATAATGTCGATCAGACTTGTGTACTCTTTGTTTTGGAACTTGAGAGCATTAAGGCTAATATGTAGCACGTTCAAATGCATGTGACAATGTATCTGGCACAACGTTCTGCGCTCGTTTACGGTGTTCTAGCCTACCAGCTAAATCTTTCTGCTCCATGAGTCAATTGAGACATGCATGGTCGATGATGATAGTTCCGCTGTGCTGCGTTAAGTTTCTGCGACATATATGCGATAGGGCGGTCGTCTTCATCATCACCTCGCTAAAAGAGGACATTTGCAACGCCCGTTGCACTTCCATCGCATTGAATAAATAAACGGCCGATTAAAATTTGGATGCGTTAATATGGGTGCCGAGGATATTGCGATTTTAAATTTTTCAAAGGCCGCTTGACTTAGCTTATTTCAAATAAATGTATTGCCCTTTTTAAGAAGATCGGATAGGGGTGCTGCCATGGTAGCATAGGAAGGAATAAACCTCCTATACTACCCTGACATACCTAGAAATCTGCGAACCTTTTTCATTGTGTTGGGCACTGGGAAATCTACGATTTTACTTTTTCTTGGTTAACTCGGCCGGTTAACCGCCGCCCCCTGTGACGCAACCATATCTAATAATTTTAACTGTTTGTTGAAATCTTCGGACGTAATGAGGTAAAATATACAAACAGTTGTTCATGAAGTTGATGCGGTATCACCCGGTGCATTAACCTACACATCGTTTCCGGCGCATTGCGAAACCCGCGCGGCATGGCTGTAAACTGATACAAGGGACGACTGGCAGGATCTGCCGGAATGCATCGTTCAAGTCAATGTTTGAGATGAATCTGGTTCGATCCAGCCGACTCAAGAGACCTTCACATTCGAACTTTGCCGTTTGACTTTCATGCTAATTTCACCAAGGAACTCCAAACACTGATTGACTCCTCAATTACCCCGAGCTAACATTCGATTTAATTGTTGATAAAGGGATTTTTGGACAGCATAGGGCCGCTGTTTTATTGGTTTAGCCATTCCAACGTCGATGTGATGCATCAAGAGATTGGTACGACCAAGACCGAGAGCATCAAACGACGGAAATGTATGTTTAATTTTATCCAGCTGTTCTGACTGTTCAACGGTAAGATCAAATGATGTGATAAAATGATGATTCAAAGCATTTTCAGGTTTTTCTCGAAATTTTGAGTCGTCAACTTCGGAAATAAACATAGGAATAATTTGTAGATTAAAATTATTCCAAAAGTCAATGTCTATAGGTAGAGTTTTTGTTTAAGAGTAGGTATTATGTGAATTCTCATGACCTTGGCCAAGTTATTGTAGTTTATCTCGGCATAAATATGGCATATTACTCTTTCGCAATCACCTGATGCAGTTGTGCTTGTCGAGGACAAACAATGCACCCTAACTCGAGGATCATGTATAAAAGCTTCGCTCCCAGAACATAATCTAGTTATCATGGCAACGCTGTCAAGTAACCCTCGATAAAGAATGCCAATAACAGTTAAATCGACATATGATCGAGCATCAACTGATGAATGGATAGAGTCAGAAATTTAGATCTCAGAAATGACGTTTCGTAATATGCGTTTTTTTTTTGGATTTATTGACGTATACGATTCTTCTTTTCATTTGCAAGGTCTGAGTAATTTGCATATTTTTCGAAAATCTTATGTCAAAATCGGTACTGTAACGTGTAAGATTTAGTCTGAGTAGGTTTAATGGAAGCAATAATTGGGTCTACTGCTTGATTTGAGGTAGAGTGGTCGATATGTAATGAACTTCGGATTTTCTCATCGTATCCTCCATTTTTAGTCTGGGAGTAGTCGTAAACCGAGATGCCGTATTGTCAGGAACTCGATACCTCGTTGGCTGTTTCCCGAGCATTTAAAGCAATTACGCATGAGTATACTTGCACGACCACATCCAAAGCAAAATCTATGCGAAATATCACCGGGAGGAAATTTAAAAGTGTGCTCTATGTCCGAACAATTTCAACATATCATGAGATTCTTTCCATATATCGAGCGTAAAATGTAACCGTTCGATAGGAAAGGTAACTTAAGGTTCTGTGCGTTTTCAAGCATCTTCAATTGCTAAACATGTTCGCACGAGCTTGAACGATTGAACTAATATCCTCATCGGCCATTACTACTTGCAGTAGTATTGATCTCATGTTACGTCGTAACAAGTGTAAAATACCTGCATCGTTAAGCGGACATCTAAATTGCAATGATATTGCTAGGGTATCATTATAAAAATCACGAAACGATTCTTTTGGCTTTTTTTCTGGACTCCATAGCTCGTCTGACATCTTGATCGGTTCTTCGATCTTAAAATCTTTCCAAGAAATTTCGTTTCAATTCCTTCCAATTAATATAAGGTTTTCTTCCAATATTGCACCAATACCAATTCCCTGCCGCTCCGATCTCAGCTACTAAGGCTGCATCTGTAGTATTGTGTTCAATGCGGAATCAATCAATGTCAATGCTAATATGGTTCACCTTAGATTTTGTTCAACACTCGTCACTAGTTGTAATGGTTTTTGTACGGGAATCACCTGGTTATTTTCCTCCTATTGATTGCTTTAGTGTGGAATGTTTTGGTTTGGGTTGAGATCCTTCATCATCGGATTCCGCCTCACTCGTGTTCTGATGGTTTTTAAACTTTGAACTGTCTTTCGTTTTGGGTCGTGGCTGTTCGTTTGATGACATATTGCCTACTTCCTCATCTGACGTAACATACTCATCTTGGGACAGATCAATTTTCTCAATAATTTCGGCTATGGATTTATTAAGATCTTCGTTTTCATGGGCTTCGGGTAAAGCTTCTAGTTTTGATAGTAAATGTTCTCCCGTGTCCTTCAACCTTAAGCAATCTTGTTTATAACGATGACTACTAACTAGTGGACTTTAACCAATTTAACTAACTGAAACATTCGTTTCAAACTAATGAAGTTGTGAATTCTTCAATTAAAAAAATTAAATATGAATTTTTTGGTTTTAAAACAATTTATTGAAAAATAATTCACCAAAAAAGACAATTCACCGAAAATGACCATGCACTGAAAAAAATATTCACTGAGAACGACAATTGACCGAAAAAACAATTCATCGAAAACGATAATTCCTCGAAAAAATACTTCATCGAAAAGGGTTGGTGAAACCGACCGAAAAGTACACATCGGAATGCTTTAGTATTCCTGTCTCTACAGCCTTGTCATATTTTAAGATTTTATCACATTTAATTACCAATCGAAGGTTAGAGTGCCCTGGTCGTGAGACATCAAATTACGTTAATATAAAATTTTATTTGTTCTCTTTTAACAATTGTGTCTAGCTTTTTGCATCTTCAAGTAGCTGGTGTATAAATGCACCCACACTATAAAAATATAGTTATGCATATATCGTAGCAAAATGTAAAAACCATAAAGCATAATTACTTTTTGAAAAACATCAACATCTTTATGTTTCATAAATATGTATAACATGAAATAGAATCAACTCACCTTTTAAAACACAAACAACATAAACTTTATTATCATAATTATTATGTTTTTTTACAAAATGCTGGATGCTATGTATATAGGTAGGTTTTGAAGTGAAAACATCACACACATTACACACGGTACTACAAATTCTGGGAAAGTATCGTCCTTTTTGAAAAACCAAAAAAAAAAATCGTCTTCGTCTGTACCTACCTATATATAGTTTCGTAACTACTACTATTTTGTCTTTTGTGTTACTTTCAATTTTCCTGTTATCTCATAATATTCATGTATGCATCCATTGAATGTAAAAAAAAATCGAGTGTATTTCACAGAAAACCACAAAAGCTTCCGTTTTCTTTACACAACACAACGAAACACCGTCCTTCTCATTTCATCTCTTCGCTGTTTATACAAGAGTATTATACAGACACCCAGCACTGTGTTGTTCACTAGGGAAAAATATTCATGAAAGAGGATTTTCGTTGTATTGTTGTTGTTGTTGTTAGATATTTTACCACATACGACAATTTTGTCTACCATTTGAAGGTGTACTGTGTATACTCCTCGTCCCAAAAGCCATAACATAAAAACGAAAAGAGATTTATGCTTCAAGTGATTTGTTTATACATCTTTTACCATTGAGTGTCCTTTCAATTGAAAAGCATTTATTTCTTTTTATTATTACATGTGAACGTGAATAAAATGGATAATATGCGGAGAGCTGGTGCGATTTCTATATGCGCGCCGTCAAACGGATACACACAATCATCTAGGGAGTTTAGATCAAAAAACATATAAAAATAAAATGTTTTTAATTATTGTGATAGTGATTCGAAATATAATGGTTCGAAGTTAAAATTAATTGCGGTAATTATATGTATATAATGTACGTAGACGAGTTGTGAAGATGTTATTTTATCGTTTCCAGTTGAGTGGAATATAAAAAGCTCCCGCGCGATAAGAGTTGTGCGGGTGATTAAAATAAATTATGAACGTGTGAATAGTTTTTTTTTCTCGAAATGTGGCCAGCACTTGTCGCACATTTATCATTTCAATCACAATTACTTTATACAACCATAAACCACATACATATATAAATAAAATAAACCACAAAAGTCATCTCGCGCACAATTACAGCACATTAAATATTCCATTCCCGCCGTAAAATAAAATTTATTTTATTCCAAATTTCTGTTTTATTTTATTACTGTCATTAAATCAATATTTAAGAATTTTATTTGTATTTTATATTCTGAACTCTGGTATTATATCCCCAAAATAAAATAAAATAAAAAATAAAGAAAATCTTTTATTTCCTTTAAGTGAAAAAAAAAATAAAAATTCTAAAGACATCGTCGTCATCGTTTCGAAATTCAGAGAGTCGTCGTCTTCCTCGTCGCACACAAGGGTGCGAAATAATAATTTATCATTTTATTTATATAAAAATATTGTTTATATACAAAACCATTATGTTTCCCGTTTACAAAAAAAAAAATATGTTTATAAATAAATAAAAGAATACAATAAGATTTTTATATTTTATCCATCTTAAGAATTTTTAAGAATAACATAAAATCAGAAGCGAGAGATAAATCATATGTTTATTAAATTTTCAAATAAATGTAAATAAATAAAAATCATTTATTGCTGATTTTTAACAAATAATAATATTTAGGTACGAGTGCCTATCAAAAATTTTTATTTGGATTTTACAATAAATAGAAAAATTTCCTCCGGCAGTTTTTATTGACGTACGAACCTAACGGAAACTGTAAATATTATGATTATTTGTTGTAAATTACAAAAATCTCACTCAAGTGAGTTACTCGTTTATACAAATATAATTTGCGAACGTTTCGTATTTCCCCAACTGTTGTACCACTGTAGTTGTATACGAAAACCTTTTAGCTCTATTCTAGTAGTCGGATATTTTTCAACTTGCGGAATCCGTATGATAGTGAAGTATTCCCTAAACATTCCTAAAAATTTATATCAGCCATTTTCTGTTTCAATGTATGCGTAAAACTTCATATAAACGAGTAAATTATAATTTATATAAAATGACGTTAATAAGTTTACATTAATGCTTAACATGATTTTTTTAATATAGAAAATCCTTTGAACCCCCCACCAAATACTAAGTGTACTTTCGGGTTAATATAGATCCAATCTAACAGAAAATCATCATCCTTTAAAAAGTTATAGGGGCTAAGGGTGTTTAGTATGCTCAATTCGCAGTACGACCAAATCTACGTTGTAACCGATTTTCCATAAATTTTCCCATGTCCGAGGAAAATCCCCCACCAAATACTAAGTTACTTTCGGGTTAATATAGATCCAATCTAACAGAAAATCATCATCCCTTGAAAAGTTATATGGGCTAAGGGTGTTGAGTATGCTCAATTCGCAATACGATAAATGTACGTTGTAAGCGATTTTCCCTAAATTTTCCCATGTGCCAGGAAAACCCACACCAAATACTGAGTTTACTTTCAGGTTAATATAGATCCATTCTAACAGAAAGTCATCATCCCTTGAAAAGTTATAGGGGCTAAGGGTGTTTTGTATGCTCAATTTGCAGTACGACAAAATCTACGTTGTAACCAATTTTCCATAAACTTTCCCATGTCCCAGGAAAACCCCCACCAAATACTAAGTGTACTTTCAGGTTGATATAGATCCATTCTAACAGAAAATCATCATCCCTTGTAAAGTTATAGGGGCTAAGGGTGTTTAGTATGCTGAATTCGCAGTACGACAAAATCTACGTTGTAACCGATTTTCCATAAATTTTCCCATGTCCGAAGAAAATCCCCCACCAAATACTAAGTTACTTTCGGGTTAATCTAGATCCAATCTAATAGAAAATCATCATCCCTTGAAAAGTTATATGGGCTAAGGGTGTTGAGTATGCTCAATTCGCAATACGATAAATGTACGTTGTAAGCGATTTTCCCTAAATTTTCCCATGTGCCAGGAAAACCCACACCAAATACTGAGTTTACTTTCAGGTTAATATAGATCCATTCTAACAGAAAGTCATCATCCCTTGAAAAGTTATAGGGGCTAAGGGTGTTTAGTATGCTCAATTCGCAATACTATAAAATCTACGTTGTAAGCGATTTTCCATAAATTTTCCCATGTCCCAGGAAAACCCCCACCAAATACTAAGTGTACTTTCAGGTTAATATAGATCCATTCTAACAGAAAGTCATCATCCCTTGAAAAGTTATAGGGGCTAAGGGTGTTTTGTATGCTCAATTTGCAGTACGACAAAATCTACGTTGTAACCAATTTTCCATAAACTTTCCCATGTCCCAGGAAAACCCCCACCAAATACTAAGTGTACTTTCAGGTTGATATAGATCCATTCTAACAGAAAATCATCATCCCTTGTAAAGTTATAGGGGCTAAGGGTGTTTAGTATGCTGAATTCGCAGTACGACAAAATTTACTTTTTAAACGATTTTCCATAAATTTTCCCATGCCCCAGGAAAACCCTCACCAAATACTAAGTGTACTTTCAGGTTAATATAGATCTTATCTAATAGAAAATCACCATCCCTTGAAAAGTTATAGGGGCTAAGGGTGTTGAGTATGCTCAATTCGCAATACGATAAATGTACGTTGTAAGCGATTTTCCATAAATTTTCCCATGTCTCAGGAAAACCCCCACCAAATACTAAGTGAACTTTCGGGTTAACATAGATCTAATCTAACAGAAAATCATCATCCCTTGAAAAGTTATAGGGGCTAAGGGTGTTGAGTATGCTCAATTCGCAGTACGACAAAATTTACTTTTTAAACGATTTTCCATAAATTTTCCCATGCCCCAGGGAAACCCCCACCAAATACTAAGTGTACTTTCAGGTTAATATAGATCTTATCTAATAGAAAATCACCATCCCTTGAAAAGTTATAGGGGCTAAGGGTGTTGAGTATGCTCAATTCGCAATACGATAAATGTACGTTGTAAGCGATTTTCCATAAATTTTCCCATGTCCCAGGAAAACCCCCCACCAAATACTAAGTGAACTTTCGGGTTAACATAGATCTAATCTAACAGAAAATCATCATCCCTTGAAAAGTTATAGGGGCTAAGGGTGTTGAGTATGCTCAATTCGCAGTACGACAAAATTTACTTTTTAAACGATTTTCCATAAATTTTCCCATGCCCCAGGGAAACCCCCACCAAATACTAAGTGTACTTTCAGGTTAATATAGATCTTATCTAATAGAAAATCACCATCCCTTGAAAAGTTATAGGGGCTAAGGGTGTTGAGTATGCTCAATTCGCAATACGATAAATGTACGTTGTAAGCGATTTTCCATAAATTTTCCCATGTCCCAGGAAAACCCCCCACCAAATACTAAGTGAACTTTCGGGTTAACATAGATCTAATCTAACAGAAAATCATCATCCCTTGAAAAGTTATAGGGGCTGAGGGTGATAATATGCTCAATTAACAGTACGACAAAATCTACGTTGTAAGCGAAGTTCCATAAATTTTCCCATGTGCCAGGAAAACCCCCCACCAAATACTAAGTGTACTTTCAGGTTAATATAGATCCAATCTAACAGAAAATCATCATCCCTTGAAAAGTTTTAGAAGGTAAGGGTGTTTAGTATGCTATATTTGCAGTACGACAAAATCTACGTTGTAACCAATTTTCCATAAATTTTCCCATGTCCCAGGAAAACCCCCACCAAATACTAAGTGTACTTTCAGGTTGATATAGATCCATTCTAACAGAAAATCATCATCCCTTGAAAAGTTATAGGGGCTAAGGATGTTGAGTATGCTCAATTCCCAATACGATAAATGTACGTTGTAACCGATTTTCCATAAATTTTCCCATGTCCCAGGAAAACCCCCACCAAATACTAAGTGTACTTTCAGGTTAATATAGATCCATTCTAACAATCACTTACAACGAGGATTTATTATCTCGTTACAAATTGTGCGTACTAAACCACCTTGGTCCTTACACCTATTCTAGGTATTTATTTTTTCTGATAATTTGGTTCTATATTACCCCAAATTCATATACTGATTAATTGATTTGTTTTATTATTTTATATTATTATGTACTACTAGCATTATAAGATTTTTTAAAAGTAATAATTTTCATTTTTTAAAGTTATTGATTTAAAGCAAAATCCAAAAATAAAGTAAGGAGTCAGCCAATTCACATAAACAAGTTAAATTTTATCTTTATCGTTTAATACGAATAAAGTATATTACACTCACTAATACATATAAGGATATTTAGGATTTAACAAAATATTCACCATTGTGTACACAAGCGTGAAGTTTTTCCTAAACCTTCCTAATTTTAATTTTTAGGATAGTTTAGGAAATAGTTCACGGAAATGAATCCATCTAGTAATTCTGTAATCATTCCAGTTTTTCATATAATTTGCAACAAGATGCAACACTGCAACATGCTTTCCAACAGTTTACAATCTCATACAATTTTCTCTTAGTCCATTAGGTCAACAACAGGTGTGGTTACTTTTAGGGTAATCCCATAGATTTTGCTACCCTTACGGCATGTAAAACTAAGATCTCGTAGTTACTAAATTTTATGCTCAACGAAAATAAATTAAAAAAGATTTTTCAAACAGCCCACAATCTTATTACGATTTTCTGTTACTCCCTTGAGACAACATCATGCGTTCTGAGTTTTATTATAATTCCTTGGATTTTTGTACCCATATGGCATAAGGGTAAATTAAGGGTGGTTAAATGGTTCTACTGAATTTTCAATTGTTTTATGTGACATTTTGCGCATTGCCCCCAACAAGGGCAACCATAATATAAAATTGGTTGGATTATGCTGTTTACAACAGCAAAAGTTTATTTGATACTCCGCGTAAGGGTGAATTTCTGTTTATCAATGGATAAAGCGATTTTACAAGATTTTTCAATTTCTGTGGCGATACTCTAATCCCAAAGTAACTTATTGATTCCTGGAACTTGATTTCAGTGTTGTTATGAATTAAATTTCGTTGAGGTGTATAGCTGCTCTTTTCCTAGTGAAATAGATAGCTTGTGTTTTTCTGTATTAATTTTAATTTTCCATTTCGTGAAATAATTATTCAATTGTCGATATCCCATTCCTAAGCAAAAAAAGATATATCTTCGGATAATTCGTCTGATGTTAATATTGCTGTGTCATCTGCAAAACATGCGACAGTGCAATTACTGGGAATTGGTGTATCCGAAATGTATAATGAATATAAAATTGGACTTAGGACTGATCCTTGAAGTAGTCCAGCTGGAATAAGCTTTCGACCTGATACATAAAAAACCTGGAAAGTACGATCGGCTAGGAAGCTTTTGATTAGAATTGCTTATTTCTGTTTTTTTTTATGATATTGACTATCCGAGACATATACTTGATGATTGCATAAATGAAAGCTTCTAAATCCAAATTGAACATTTGGGATTAAGTGTATCTTATAATGAATTTTTTTATGGTCGATAAATTCTGAAATTCTTAGAAGAAATACTTTTTCTAATAGTTTACTCAGGTTACTGAGTAGACTGTGTTACAGGCTGGCTACTGCCAACCTGCAGATTTTCACTAAGCGCATGCAGAGGCCTCCACGGTGATATTTTGCCGGCTACATTCTCAGGGAGAAGTTCGAAGGGTCGTGGGGTTTGAGGCATGCATGGCTCCTGGCTTACACCGTGATGATTACAGATAATTAAATAAAAATAAAGCGCAAATAATAATAAAATATACCCGGAGTTCCGCCGAAATTCGTCGGCCGGAACCTGAGGAACGAACAACACAATAATCATAAGAGAGTGAGATAAAAAGGTGCCTTGGTGCGCGCATCCATCCGAATTCAAACGGGGCTAAGCCCCGGTTACGGAATTGGATGCGGGCACCAAGAGACCGCAATCAACGTGCCGACACAGAGGGAGTCTCCGCTCCCATCATACCACACCCGAAAAATTAGTAATTCATTTTAAAATATTTTTTTTTTTTTAAAGGAAAACAAAAAGAAAACAACTTCCCTTCCCCCCGTACCACGACAAGAGAGAACGAGAGAGAGAGAGAGCAATGCGTACCGAGCGCGCGACACGCAACCGCTGTGCGGCGCTCGATTACAAAATATAAAATTTAATATAATATTTAAAAATATAAAAAAAAAAAATCAAAAAAGTAAAATTAAAAGAAAAAAAATGGTACCTTAACAAAAACAAATGTGTTGTTGCGACCTTGGGACGGTCGTGACAAAAAGCCGGTTGGTTATCCGTTCGTTGTGGGGCCTCTCCCCGTTACCAAAATACAACTGGCCGGCTGGCCACCTGTTAGTTGCGGTGCCTTTCACCGATACCAAAAAAAGTTAAGTCGGGCAACCGGTTGGTCGGCTACCCGTTCGTTGCGGGGCCTCTCCCTGATAACCAAAAAAAAGGAAAATGTACACTGGCCGGATGGCCACCTGCACGTTGCGGGGCCTTTCCCCGATACCAAATAAATACACACAATAGCCGGTTGGCTACCGTAATGTTGCGGCAGACCACCGATAACAATTAAAAATGGCCTCGCCTGGCCATCCCAAAATAGGTTGGGCGTTGTCTTGCCAACCGTAAATAAATGGCCTCAATTGGCCACTAGTTCAAATAAAGATTGATGCTGCACCCGCTGATACGATGTACCGTTCGTAATACGGTACCTGTCGATTAATAGCGGCACCTTTGACACGAATATTCGTCACAGCCACCGTTATACCGGAACCCCACCAAATACTTCAAATAAATATCCCAATGATAATTTCGATGACTTTTGGTGGTACAAATATAAAACTCGATGACACTCGACTTTTCTTTTATCCACAATATTGCCAAATATCGAATAGCAAGTTAATGAGAATATATACCAAAACACTATATTTTACTGTATTCTCAATATCATGCGATATATTTATTTATTCGATATTATTTTAAATTATTTTTTATGGGTTAACAAAATTTTAAATTATATCAATACGATATAGTTATAAACAAAAGTTCATTATAAACGTAACACCAATATTTTATTATAAATCAAAATGGTGGTAATTTGACTTGCTTAACCAAAAACTGACTTTTTCTTTATAAAATCCAAAACGAAACTGTAATTGTCTAAAAATCAACACTCGAATGCATGACAAAAGAAAACTCTTACGCCGCACAAACGACGCGCAAAACATTCCAGAAGAATGTCTCTTCTTCTCTGTTTCTCTTTTGCATCAATTCAATTGATGCAAAAGAGACGCATATAAGAAAAACATTCTTATGGAATGTTTTGCTTTACACACACACTCGATGCGCATTGCTCT